>VXAU01004442.1:145986-188583 GCA_013399695.1 Formicarius rufipectus
TAACATTTTCTACATCGTAACAGTGACAGTAACAGACTCGCAAAGAAAGCATTCCCACCGTGATCAATTCACACACGGGCAGGTGTGCACACCTGAACTGATGGGTGTGAAGGGACCTGCCAAAAATTCCCCTTGGCTGCAGTGAGATGGGTCACCTCCCTCAGCAATCCTCAGAGAGGTGTGGCACCTCGAGGAGTGGGGAGGGGAGAGGGACCAGCCTTGGCCTCGGCATCAGTGATGGTCTTGCCAGGATTGCAAACTGGAGGGTTCATGAGCCCTGAGAGTCATCCCACTGCGAGGGAGGTGCTGGCACAGCCACTGCAGTCCAGGAGAACTCCCAGGGCCTCCCTCAGGACCTGTGCTGGAAGGGCTGAAAAACAATTCTCTTTAGTCACCTGTAAGTTAGTTGTGACACAAGTACACTGGCACAGGGTGGGCAGAGAAACTGTGGCTGCCCCAGCCCTGGGAGCGTCCAAGGCCAGGTTGGACAAGAGTTGGAGCACCCTGGGCTGGTGGAAGGTGGCCCTGCCCATGGCCGGGGGTGGAATGAGATGGGCTTTGAGGTCCCTTCCAACCCAAAGCATTCTATGATTCAGTGGATGTTTCCTTCTGTCTCAGCAGAACAGAGAAAAGCTCAGGATAGACCACTGTGATAGCCCTGACTGACAACAGCTTCTGGGGAGGGCCTGTGGTGCCTGGGAATCCGAGGATGAAGATTTGCTGCTGGGAGGACAATCCCTGATGGTGACCAGGTCGTGGGGTGAAATTCTGAGCCGTGGATTTCAAATCTTCTAAGGAAAATCACAGCGACAGCCAGAGCAGCGTGAAATGCTAAACCCCCACCTGACTGGGGGCAAAGAGCCTGGAAATCAAACCAAGCCTGGATTTCACCCTCTGTTTGCATTTTAACTCCCACCAAGTGCATGTGTTGAACTTCAGGGGTTGTCGGTCTTTGTGTGTGCGTATTTATTTTTATTTCTGCTTTTCTATATGCATCTGTGAATGTGCAGTATCATTTTTGTAGTTTCTGCTGTCAGCAGAAGCATCCAGCTTGGGAAAAAACCCCCTAGAACTCAAATAAATCAGTGCCTAAACGCCAGCCAGGCTTATCTGCTGGGTGTTGTGTGAAATTCATAGATGGAATAACCTTTGCTTTGCTCCAGCTGCTGTGGCTGCACCTTTCCAGTCAGGTGCTGAGTGGCACAAGGGACTCTCACAGCAGATACACAGAGCTGCCTTGCCATTTTCACAATTTATAGCCATTCCCCTTCCAGCAGAAGGAGATTTGCTACCCAAAGCAGCTTGGGCTGCCACCAGGAACTGGGTAAAGCTCATTCCCCAGCGGTGCAGGAGCTGTCACTCCCTCAAGGACTGATGAGGGGATTTGCAGCTGCTGGGGTCTCACCTACAAGCTCTAAGAAGATGTGAAATGTCAGAGGGATTTAAACCCTAATCACTGGGAGTGTTTCCAGCTAATCTTTGCGTGGACCCCTAAGAAGGGTCATGGATTAAGGCAGCTCGGGGCAGGGGGGTTTGCCAGGACTCCGTGTGGAATCACCAGCAGGAGCATCTCCCTTGCAAGGCTGGACCCTGTCTGGGGTGAAGGGAATGAAGTTTTGGGGTTTGGAGTGTGCAAGAGGTGGGATGGTCTAGCGGGTTGAAGGTGATGGTGGGTGGCAAATAAATGTGTTTGTCTGGATCAGTGCCATGCATGGGGTGACAGTCCTCTGGTGCCAGCTGGGTCTGCCCAGTAGCTCCTCTCCTGGATTCTCAGTCCTTTTAAAACCCTAAGTAATAGAAACTGGGGAAGCAGAGCCCTTGCAGGACTGGAGCAGCCCTTCCCCACCCAGATCAACGTCCCTGTTTGCAAAGCCTTTAAGGAGAAGTTCACAGACCCAGAGGGCTCAGTCACTGCCTGCTGAAGAGCCCCCAGGAAGGGGGATACCTTGTAGGGTATCCACCTAATTTAGCCCAGGGTCATCAGGACCGTGAGAAACATCCTGGATCCTGCCAACAACAAGTGCAGGGTCAGTGTTTCCTTTTGACCAGGAACCAAAGGGGAAGGCTTTTGCTGCAGGGGAAACCAAAGAGCTCCTTGCTGTTTGTGACTGTCCCGATGTTCCCAGTCCCTGCCCGGAGCCCGGGGACAGTGCAGGGCTGTGAGAGGGGCAGGGGGAGCTGCTGTTGGGAGGGTGGTGAGGACCCAGCTGAGGACCAGGCAATGCCTCTGTTTGTTTTGCATCTGAGCCCATCCAGTGCCAGGGATGGGTTGGGATTTGCATGGAGCAGAAAAGGGTTTTGTCCCCTCACTGGCTTCGCTTCCCAGAGGATTTCATCATCCACCAGCACCTGGGACTCACCTGCCAGGTGAAACAGCAGTGAGGAAAATAACATCTCTCCTGTTCCTTTCTCCTGGGCTGTTCCAAATACCACAGCTGAACGAAGTATTCTCCTTCTGTGGCCACTGGGCCTTTTCCCACCCATAAGGGCAGTGGTGCTGGGAAAACAAGGAGCAAAACCTGCTCAGCCCAAAACAGGGGTGCTGCCCCAGACCAGCGCAGTGGGGTGAGGCTGGGAGCAGCCACAGCTCCTGTGAGTGCAGCACCTTATGTACCTTCTCCTGAGGACTCCAGCACCTGGGATTAATCTTTTGGTTATAAAATTGAGAACCTCACTGCCTGTGGCCACTGGTGATACTAAGAAGGTTCCAAAGAAGGACAAGTTCTTAGTCCCGGGGGTTTGAGCGGTTTCCAAGTCTCGGCATTACCTTCATCCTTTCCTAAACACCCTGTTGTGACTTCCAACAGTGAAGACAATCCCCTTGCGTGAAAATCCCCGGGATCACGAGCACTGGCCATCTGGGCACTGCTCTTGCCTGGGCAAGAGGCCTCCCTGTGCCCTGCACAGCCTGCAGCCCACCTGCTGCTCAGTGTCACCTGGGCACCCCAAACCATCTCAGGCTGCCCCTGGGATCCTGCATCTCCAAAGTCACCAGTCCCTGCTAATCCTGCTTTGCCAGGGGGGCTGGGCAGCTTAGAAAATCAGCCTGGCACTTAATGAGCCAATTAATGCAAAATTTGCTGTCACTAAGAGGATGATGACAAGGTTTCATCTCAGAGTAGTGTGGAGCTGAGCCAGGGGGGATGATGTGTCCTGGAATGCTGCCCTGGGACCTCGGTGTTTGCAGCTGAGGAGGGTGCAGGGGGGATTTGGACCCCCCACACCCCTTGAGAAGCCCCTTGTGACTCACTTTAGGACAGAGCAATGTGTGGACAGAGGAACATGTTCCTGCAGGTCCCATGGGAGCGTTCACACCTTTCCTAAATCTTGGCAGTAGGGGCTGGGCACAACCAAGGCTGTGCAAGTGCTGAGTGAAGCAGGAGCATCCTACGCCCCTTCATGAAGAGCCTGTTGGATTCCCTGGGGGCCTGACATGCGCAACAGGTACAGTTAATGCCCAGGGATTGCAGGAACAATTCCTACCAGTGTGCAAACACTCCTGCATTCCAATGCCCTGGAGTGTTTGGACCAGTTGCAGCAAGAGAGGATAGTTCTGTCCTTCCTCGACTTGCCAGTGCTGGAAGGAAGCCAGTGTTTTAAACAACGGGATTTTTGCTTTCCCGAGGGCTGCAGGAGCCAGGGGCATGAATCATGCACACCAAAGCTCAGATATCAACAGGAGGCTGATGGAAAGGCTGGATTGTGTTGGAGACTCACCCAGTGAGGGGATAATGTTAAACATTAGACACTGGAAAGACAAGAAATGAGAAGCTCCAGTATGGCTGTGGATGTGATTCAAGCAGCTGTTCACTTCCAGGATAACTCAGATAATTTTCAATATATCCTGGAGCTGGGACCTTACTGCTGTGTGTCCTGACACCCAGGCAGCTCCAGAGACCAGCCCTGGCTGTGACATTTACCTGGTGATTCAGGCAGTGTCCACCTGCTGAACAGCGACACTGCAACCCAGGGACAGTTTGCACGTCTCTGCTCCCAGGACACGACTCTTGTTGTGGGGACCCAGCGATGGCTGGAGAGGATAAGTTAAAAGGTATAAAAATTAGGGGTGAAACAGCACTGCAAAGGTTGTATCAGGATGCTGGTACCATCCCCTGTTTCCCTATGCTGGCCTGGCCAGGCTGGTGCATCATAAGGGAAAGGAGAGCTTATTTCTTCAGACTGTCATCCACGTGCCACTGTTGTAGGGACACAACCTGAATTTCAACATGTGTAGTATCCACTCTCAGTGTTCAGGCTGTATGGGTTTGGACAACATAAACATGCAGTATTTGCCAGTATGAATCTGCTAAAAATGGCAATTTTTATTCCATGTGTTGGCAGCAGCATTGGCTCATTAAGGCTGCAAAGACACAAGAAATCTGAATTTCTCCATGTTTTCTTTTAACTATCCCCCAGGAAGTGCAAACAGCCCAAAGGCACATTTATTTTGGTTCAATAATCAGGTTTGGGGAATGTGATGCTGCTGTAGGACCTCATTGGGAGAGCGAGAGAAAAACAAACCCAGCTCTTTGTTTTTTGCACCCCCCAAATGATACCCAAGAGTCAGGCAAGGAAAAACCCCTTTCAATGGGGAGCAAATAGAAGGAATATTCTATCTAAGCCAGCCCTGCATCCACCCCTTGTGTAACACCCTCTGGCTTTAAGTGTCTTATACAAGCCTTTACTCACTCAGTACTGAGCTGTGCTTAAGCCAGGATTGATGGGGAATCCTATTTAGGAAAACACCCTTTGATGAGGAAAGCACGAAGCAAAGAGACATTTTTGCACGGATGTTTCCAAGTGTGACGGGCACGGAAATGCTGAGACCACCCCTTGGAGAGCCCCTGGAGACACCTTGGAAGGAGAGGGGAGCCTCCATTCAGCCCTGAGCATCAGCTTGGCTCTTGTGGAGGATTATAAGGGCTGTTTTGATCAGGGGAAAATGTCTGTTTTTAGCACAGGCAGCAATTAAAATAGCTCACGAATCTCAACGCCTCGGGGAGCTGTCATAAAAGGAGGCAGAAAATCCATCTTCTGGACTCCTCTGCACCAGAGATGAACCTGGAGGCAGCAGAGGAGAGGACAGCCTGAGCTGCACCTGGTGACAAGGCACAACCCAAGGCATGGAGCCGGGTACACCCTCGGGCTCTGAGCTGGCCGTGGAGGATCCCCAGGCTCCCAGCACCCGTTTCTCCCTCTCTTTCTCGGGCAGTGGCTTCCTGGCCCTGTACCAGGTCGGGGTGGTGCAGTCCCTGCTGGAATTGGCTCCTGAGCTCCTCAGATCCGCAGGGAAGGTCTATGGATCTTCAGCCGGGTCCCTCATCGCCGCCGCCGTCGTCTGCGGGGTCGGGCTCGGTAAGGAGACTGCCCCCTCCATGTCCTTGGTGTCCTTTTTGTTTCAAAACTGGTGCCTTGAAGTGCTGGTGGGGATGTTGGAAATGGTACAGCTTTAAAAAAAGCCCTTAATGAGCCCTTTAATTAGTTTTTGTTAATCACAGGTTGTGTGTGAGGCCTTAAATTGCCTTTTTAGCCGTCACAGAGCAAGAAGTTGCCACAAGCAACTTTTGTGAGAACACAGCTTGGGAAAAGCACTGAAACTGTAAGTTTTAGAGTTAACCTTGAGAGCCAATGAGAGAAAGATGTGCTGTTGAAACTGGACATCTGAAAACAAGGACCTCTTGCAGAAACCAGCAGATAAAGAGAAGACCAACAATGGCTCAGCATTTGTGTTGGGAAACCCCCCACCAGAGGAAAAAGATACTAAAAAGACTAAAAGTATGAACTAATTGGTGCAAGCAATGAGAGATTAGTAACCAGTAGGGGATAGAATACTAATTAATGAAAGGGAATGATGTAATGTAGAAGCAATGAACATTATTTCTTTGTTAAAAATGTATAAATAGGTGAAAAACTGGTGTGTTGGTGTCTGTGTGGAGGCAGGACTTTTGTTGGCCACATATAGACTCAGAGCTGCAAATAAAATGAGGTCTTGTTTTCCAGCACTAAAAAGACAGTGTTTCTAATACTAAAACTGCAGTGTTAGAGGGTTCTATTATTCCTGAGGATTTCAGGGGTATTTGGCCAGAGGGATGAGATAATGTGGGAATAAACTTGTATCTCTCACGAGGCATGAAAGAAACTCAAGGTGTTGCCACTTTTGGCAGCCAAGCTGGAGCGTTTTTGGGAGGTGGAAGGTGACAGAGCTGGTTGTGGCAGTCTTAAGGTTCAGTGCCAGGTTGGGGGGGACACTGTGTGGGCAAACCTGGGTGTCCCTCTGTTCCACTGGCTTGTTTTCCTGCTCCTGCTGAAGGAGCAGAACTTCTTTGTCCCCTAAGGATCAGGTCCCTTGGGATCCTTGGCAGGGCAGGGACACGAGTGGCAGGCACAGGTCCCCACAGAGCTGACAGCTCTGCTTCCGTGGCACTGTGGGTGATCCCACTCAGCCTTCCAGAGCAAGGGAAGGTGTGGTGCAACTCCCTTTCCAGGCACTGGAGCACCTTTCCCTGTGGCAAAAGCTCCAGGGCTCATCAGTGGGACACGCCTGAAGGAACAGCAGTCCCTGCTCCAACCCAGGGCTGGGATTGCTCTTATTGTTGCAAAAGGGGTTTCCTCTGACCCCCTTTCAACAGTGTGGAAACAGGACCCTCTAGCAATGTGTTCCTCCATGTGTAGAATTAATTCAGAGCAGTTAATCCACTTCTAATTATCACATCCTCCCATAATTCCAATTAGTGCCCCTGTGTAAACTAGTGTACACAAGACTTAAGGGCTTGAAGGCTGATCCAATCTCTGCTTCAAAGAGTGGGGACATTTAGGAGGAGCAGAGGGGTTTGGGGGCCTGATAATGATGGAGGAAGCCAGGAACACACAGTTCCTGAAACATCTGCTCTTAAGAAAAAGCAGAAATAAACATTTCTGCCCAAGTGAGGGTGAACTCCTCCACAAATCAGCAAGGACCTCAGAATTTCCTCTCTGATTCCTCATGCTGGTGTCATGGGTGGAGCTGGGGCTGTCCAGCAGGGAAAATAAATTTGGGAACTCCTCTTGCTGGGGACATCAGTCCTGAAATAGAGCTCTGCTTCCCTGGGGGTGGAAGGCACCACCCACTTAGAGGGATTGAGATGATCCGAATGCCCAAAATATCTTCCCCAGGAGAAGTGATGGGTAGTGATGACTCTGGTTGGGGTTCTACTCAGGAAAATGAAAGTGTCACAAACTCTGTCGAATTCACTGGGGCAAAAAGAGGGTGGAGGTTGTGTTTGGTGTCCCAGGGGGTGGCTGCAGTCAAGGCCACATCCCCTCCCCTGACCTGAGCTACCTGAGCTATCTGTCCTCTGCCACCCCACAGGTCACCTCCTGGGGACATTGCTGGTCACCCAGCTGGTGCAGGCAGGGACAGGCAGGGCACTGCTGCCACAGTCATCCCTTGTGTGCCCTGACCCAAAGCCCCCCGCCTGGGATCGTCTCTCACCTCCCACCCTGCAGCTTGTGGGTGTTTTTCCCACGTTTCTCCCCTGTTTTTAGGATACAGAGCAGCCAGTCAGTGGCCTGGGGGGTGGACCCACCTCCCTGGGGTGTCTCTGGCTCTTTTGGGATCCCCGAGGACCCCGTGTGACCCCGCTGGGCACTAATTGCCACCACATGGCTCCAACACACATAACCCCCCGTAATGCTTGGGTGGCTCCGAGTGCCTTCTGGACACTCCATCTAATCCATCTGTCTGTCTGTGAAACCTCAGGAGACATGGAATCCTCTGCCCCTGCACAGCTGCTGAGGCTCTGTGGTGGTGCAGGGTCCCACTGGGGAGCAGGGATGGCTCTATCAGAGCTGGGGAAGATTTTTGCTGAAGGAGTTTAACCCCTGTGCTGGTTTAGAGTTAACCCAGCAGGAGAAATGAATCCAGCTCAAAATGGGATTGCAGGTCAGAAGAGCAATTTAATAAAAGATCACAAAATACACTGAGACAGAAGGAAAATTCGTTTGTGCCACAAAAACACCAGATGTACAGCCCAGCACAGCGGGGCACGAGCAGGATGGAGCTCACCAACCCCTGTGCTGAGCACCACGTGCCCCCCACCCTGAGTTCAAACTAAAAAGAAAACAAGAAACCTGCTGGTGACAATGATGGTTGCAGTCCAGTGACAGTCTCAGTCCAGTCGAGGCTCTGCTGCTCCTCTGGATCTGACCAGAGATCCCAGTCCCAAACCCCCAAGCTTATATCCACTTGGGCTCAGATGGGAACGCCCAGTCCCTCCCCCAGGACAGAGACTTTCACAGTGGGTGATTTACTCTGTGAGGTGAACAATGGCATATTTTTGGCATCCCTGATGGCCCCTGAGCAGACATGACCCCTCAGGTGGGTGTGGAGGCAGGAAAACTTCCTTATCCCACAGAAGTTCCCAAACCCCCCCCTGTACCCTGAGGGGTGGGGTGTGCCCTGGGCAGCTGCTGCCAATGGGCCATGGGGAGCAGTTCATGAGAACAATGACACAGAGGGTTTAGAATCCACCCCCACCCAGTGCCAAACTGATGCTGGCTACTCTAACCAGGACAACCCCCAAGCTGGGCTATTCCCCCAGGTGATCCCCCCGTGGCATCTGGCTGACTGTGGGCTTTGCTGCACTCCTCGTCCTCCTCGTCACTGCACAGCCTTTAAAACCCAGAGTGTCCTGAGCCCTCAGCTGGGGCTTCAGGGCTCTGCTCCTTTAATCCACCTCCTGGTTAATTGTTATTAACGCTGCCTCACGGGTTGCTGGGGCAGCTCAGGTGAACAGGGACTCCCAGGACACCCAGCTTGCAGGAAAGCCCTAAAGCAGAAGAGGTGCCCCTTGTCTTCACCCGTGAGCCATCCCAGCTCTCCCAGGCAGCCTGGAGCTGCCTACATGGAAAACTGGAGGTGGAAGGCAGGAATGTGATGTCAAAGTCACACTGACACCTGTAACTCAGTGTCTGCACCTCTGTCCCCCTTCCTGGGGCTCTTTGGACCCTTTCCCTAATCCCTACCTCGAGTACCCATGTCCTGTGCAGAAGGGGATTTCACTTGTGGGGTCACGCTCAGCAACGCGTTGTCCTCTGAGGACGTCATGGACGTGATGACCCTTTTTCTACCCTGCCACAGCATTCCCCAGCAGTGCCATCCTGGGTCACACAGAGGGGCTGCAAGAGGCTTTATTTGTGAAGAATGTCAACAGCAGGATGAAAAATGCAACCAGTAGGGCACAGGGACACTGATGTTCTCTCTTTCTTCCGCTTGTCTCTGTTCCAGATGACCTAAAGGAGTTTTTCTTCGCCCTGGCAGCAGAAGTCAGGAAAACCATCCTGGGCCCCCTCTCTCCCAAGTGCAGCTTGCTGGCCAGTATCAAGGCTGTTCTGCAGAGGATGCTCCCAGAGGATTCTTACCAGTTGGCTACAGGGAGGCTGCACATCTCACTCACACGGGTGGTGGACGGCCAGAACGTCATGGCCTCAGAGTTCAGCTCCAAAGAGGAGCTCATTCAGGTACAGAGACCTTCCTCTGATGCTGAGGAAGATCTCAGCCTGCTGCTTGGGGTGGAGGAACCTAAGCTGGTGTCTTCAAAACTGCACAGTTTTCTACCCTGAGCAAAAAAATCCTGTAGAAGTTGGCAAGTTTTCAACTGAGAGTATCAGGAAGCTCTGCCAGAGATGTGGTCCCACCACAGTGAGCTCCATGAGGCTTGGAGGGAGAGAGGGAGGAAGATGTGAGGTCCAGAGTCAAGCAGCAACAAAACACGCTAAAAAATCATCAGGTTTGTTTCCAGCTGATGTTGGCCAGCTCTAAGAAGTGCTGATGACTCCTCAAGAGGTCTATTAATACTCACATGACCTCTCAGCTCTCCAGACAGGTCTCTCCTGGGCCAAATCCCATTGGCAGTGGTTTTCCATGTAGTCCCAGCACTCTCCTGGGAGGAGAGAGCTGTCCAAAGCTGCTGCCAAACAACAGGCAGCTGATTAACCAGGAAATTATCTGGTTAATTATCTAGGGGAAGAATCCCAGGGTAAAGATTGTGAGGTCCTGGGATTGTTTGTCCCAGGGAGAGAGTAGAGGATGGCAACTCAATGGAGATGTTGGAGTTCACCCCGTGGTGCCTGTTCTAGGCAACCCAGGAGCTCAGGGGGCCCATTTCCAGCTGATGAGGTTGGTGGGAAATGGTTGCAAATGCCCCAGCAGTGGCTTTATCATTGACAAATCCCAGCAGGATGAGGATGATTTGTGAGGGTGTCTTGGTTTTGTCCAAAAAACCCACAAAGATGAAAAATGGCCCCAAAGTTTCACCTTGCCACCCTCAGTGGGCATTGTGGGTAAATCTACAGCAATATGTAGATTTACACCTATTAATTCTGGCAGAGCTTCATTAAACTAATTTTAATTCCATTGAAATGAATTAAATTTTGTTAATTAATTAAAACCCGAAGCGTTAGGCTCTGCTCCAAAGAAGTGTTTCAACTTTAATCAAATGAGAGGTTTTCCCCTTCTTTAAAGCCTTTCTTCTTGCCACAGCCCAGGTGGCACTGACAGCCTGGCTCCAGACTGGGTCAAGGCTGAATTTTCAGGCACCCAGCCCAGGAGAACTTGAACAGGAACACTGACCCCTGCCATGCCTCTCCTCCCCCAGGCTCTCCTCTGCAGCTGCTTCCTTCCTATTTACTGTGGATTCATCCCTCCATCCTACCGAGGAGTGGTGAGTGAGACCTCCAGGAAAACACACTCTCCCAGCAGTGTGGTCTTGGGTTTGTCCTTTCACTTGGGCAGAGTGGAATATGCATGTCCAGGCTTTTTCTTTAGGTGATGGAGGATGATGAAGCCTTTTGTCTTGTCCTCCATCCCATCCTAATGTGGTACCAGGGTGGAACTGCCACCTGGACATCCCTCTCCTGCTTTGCCCACGGACTGAGCGTGGATGACTCCACCTTGCCATACAGATCTTCAACATGAGATGATTCCCCTGCTGAGGAATCTGAGACACCATCCAGTTATCCTGGGCAGGGTTCTTCTGCAGTGCAGGTGTCTCTCTTAGATCAGGTGCAGACCTTCACAGCTGAGACAGGCAAAGTCTGGGAGAGGATCCTCCCCCAGCCCTGTGCATTTTCATACCCAGTGCTTGTCTGGGTGAGGGAGGAGCACAGCAGTGTCTTCCACTGCTTCCAGGGATGAGGCAGCCACAGCTTCTCTGGGAAACATCTGCCAGGACATCACAGGGAAGAATTTCTTCCCAATATCCCATCTAACCCTGCCCTCTGGCAGTGGGAAGCCATTCCCCCTTGTCCCAGCACTCCAGGCTTTGTCCAAAATTCCTCTCCAGCTCTCTTGGAACATCTTTACGCACTGGAAGGGTCTCAGTCTCCACCCCTGGGATGTCCAAGGCCAGGTTGGATGGGGCTTGGAGCAACCTGGGATAGTGGGAGGTGTCCTTGCCATGGCAGAGGGTGGGATGAGCTTTGAGGTCCCTTCCAACCCACTCCATCCCCTGGCTCCATGAGAGTTGTGGGAAGCCCCTCTTGCACTGTTGCCTCGTGAACATTCAATGTGATCAGCTGAAACCTCAAACCCCACTGAGGTGGGTGGGAAATTCACATTCCTTTTGGAACAGAGCAAATGACATTTTCCTTGCCCAGTGAATAATCCCCCAGGGATTGGCAGACGTGTATTGAAGTGGGGGCCCTACTGCTCAAACTCAGGGCTTGAAAGTTCTACAACACTGTGCATTCAGTGGTGTTTGAGTTGGCTCATGGCTGCCAACACTGTTTTTTTAACAAAGCTTTGTGAATTAAAAGAATGATATTCAGATTTTAATAACTGCTGTGGATTCCAGCACCTGGTGGAGGAGCTGGCTGGGTGCCACAGGCAGGGCAGCTGAAAGAGCTGGGAAAGGCTGGGATTAAGAATAAGGGTGGGAAGAGATGCTGTTGAAAGAAGAGAGGTCGTGCTGGGACTGGTTCATGGTGGGAGATACCACCTGTGGAGCTGCTGGTTCTCATCTTGGTGACACTGCCACTGTCCCCACTCAAACCCTTCCTCTGCTGCTGTCCCCAGAGATATGTTGATGGTGGATTCACTGGCCTGCAGCCTGTCTCCAGCCTGGAGGAGCCCGTGATCACCGTGTCCCCCTTCACTGGTGAGCTCGACATCTGCCCAAGGGACTGTCCTGCCATCTTCTTCTGCTTCCAGATCTTCAACGGCAGCATCCAGATCTCCATAGAGAACCTCTGCAGGATCAGTTATGCTCTCTTCCCACCCAGCACCATGGTAAGCCCACTGGGGCTTCCCCCAGCTCTGTTTAGTTGGAAGAAATTAATGCTGCTCCTGTCTCCCCAAGCTTTAGGGTTTGATCTCCACCACTAATTAATCAGATTTCAAAGGGAGGGGTCAGCACTGACTGGTTTTGTAGGACACTCTTTGGGGAGGACACTGATGATGGGTGGCCAGACTGGGATAGGGCTCCACAACCTGCAGAGGGCCAGATGGTACGAGAAGATATTTAAGGTCCTTTCCAATCTAAACCATTCTCTGACCAATGTTTTGGGGGTTGGAAACCAACCTGTGCTTTCTGCCTTCCCATACAGTTGTGCTGGTTTAGAGTTAAACCAGTAGGAGAAATGAATCCTACTCAGAATGGGATTGCAAGTCAGAAGAACAATTTAATAAAACATCCCAAAATACACTGAGACAGAAGGGAAATTCGTTTGACCCACACAAACAGCTGTGCAGCCCAGCACAGCGGGGCACGAGCAGGATGGAGCTCACCAACCCCTGTGCTGAGCACCACGTGGGGCCCCTGAGTTCAGAGTAAGGAGAAAGGAGGAAACCTGCTGGTGACAGTGATGGTTGCAGTCTGGGGGCAGTCCCAGTCCTGTCGAGGCTCTGCTCCTCCTCTGGATCTGACCAGAGATCCCAGTCCCAAAACCCCAACTTATCTCTGCTTGGGCTCAGATGGGAACACCCAGTCCCTCCCCCAGGGCGGGGAGATTCCCAAGGGGTGATTTACTCTGTGAGGTCAATCCTGGCATATTTTTGGCATCCCTGCTGGCCCCTGAGCAGACATGACCCCTCAGGTGGGTGTGAAGACAGGAACACTTCCTTATCCCACAGAAGTTCCCAAACACCCCCCTGTGCCCTGAGGGGTGGGGTGTGCCCTGGGCAGCTGCTGCCAATGGGCCATGGGGAGCAGTTCATGAGAACGATGACAGAGAGGGTTTAGAATCCACACCCACCCAGTGACAAACTGACCCTGGCTACTCTAACCAGGACAACGGGCCATCCCAACCATCCACGGTCAAACAGCTCTGGGCAGATCCTGCGCTGCCTCTCCTGGGGCTCTTCAGTGACCTCAAACATTTCTCCCTGCAGGTCCTGAACGACATTTTCTCCCAGGGGTACCAGGACACTGCCCTTTTCCTGTACAGGAACAGTAAGTGCCATCCCAGGACCCCGTGGGCAGCCTGGCAGCGTGGCACACGCGGCCACCCTCCCTTTCTCCCCGTGCCCCACAGATGCCTTTGGCTGCAACTACTTCGACGGCAATTTCCGCTTCGGCAGCACCTGCGGCAAGAACGAACCCGCACGGCCCGAGGGGGACCAGCCTGGGCTGGGCAGGAGGGTCCCCCAGTGCCTGAGTCCTTATTTCCTGCCAGGTAAAGGATTTGGGGTGCTGAGCTTGGGTTTTAGGGCTGCTGCACTCCTCGAGAGGGGCAGCTTTATACTGAAGGCATTGCTGAGTTGTTTACCTGAGGGGAGGGTGGTGGGGTCGGCGTCTTCTCCTGGGACAAGGGGGCACAGGCTTGAGCTCTGCCAGGGGAAGCTGAGGTGGGATATTAGAAATAAATTCTCTACAGAGAGTGTGATCAGGCATTGGAATGGTCTGCCCAGAGAGGGGATGGATTCACCATCCCTGGAGGTGAGGCTGGATGGGGATCAGTGCCATGGGCTGGTGATCACAGTAGGGTTGGATCAAGGGTTGGGCTTGATGGTCTTGGAGGTCTCTTCCAACCCAGTTGGGTGTATGATTCCATGATTCTATGATTTATTTCTCATAAATATTTCTAGACCTGCAGAAGCTGCTTGCAAAGAGGTTTTGTAAGAGCAGCTCAAGCTGGACTTGGGCCTGGGCTTAAGCATCTACCTGAGCTACAGGAGGAATTATTGCATTTATTTGATTGTTTCTGTTACTGACCTGTATTTCCTCCTGTGGTGTTGCTCCTGGGCACAGGCTTGTGGAAGAAGGAGCAGCTGAATGGACTGCAGGATCCCCTGGCCAAGGTCCTGTTGCAGCCATACAGGCTGCCAGCTTTATTCAGGAAGGGGTAAGAACATCCTGAGAGGGGCACCAGGGAATGCCACAGAAACCAGGGGTTGTGCCTTCAGCAGTGCTGAGGGATTCAGTGCTCCCTGAAGGCAAAGTCTCAGGGAGAGAGAGTGTGGCTGCTGGGAACACCACAGGATAAGGAAAATAATATTTTCATCTACCATTGACACCCTTTTCTTCAGGTGCCTTTGCCCACCATTAAACTCAGCCTGTTTATTTGGCTTTTTGCAGGGTGAGGAAGGTGTGGGGGCTGCTGGAAGGTGTCAGCTCCCTGCTACGACGATTCCACGAGCTCCTCCAAACCCTGGTGCCTGGATTGCCCAAGAGAGCCGTGGACAGGAGGTGAGGAGCTTGGGGGATGCAAACCCTCAGCAGAGGGGGAGCAGAAAAATCCTGGGGGGGCCTCACCCGTGGGTCATTGGCCTAAAACACCAAACCTGGAGTAGCCAACATCAAAGTAGCCATTCCCCCTCCCCCCTTTTGATATTATTTGGATATCTCAAAGGAGCTACGAGCCAGCTCAGTGCTGCTGCCCTACTGCAATATACTCCCGTTCCACAACTCTATCTGCTGGGCTTTGCCCTGGCAGCACATCAGGCACTTTAACCAAGATCCTGAGAGATGTTTTGGCACTAAACTCTCAAGGATTTAAGGCGTTTCATTTGTCACACCCACAGCTTTTAAGTCGTGTCTCCCTAAAACCTGCTCGGGTTCCTTCCCGAGCAGCTGTGAAGAGGCTGGCACAGAATGACTTCACACAGCCACCAACTCCCCAACCCTGGTGTTAAATCCCTCTGGGGGCTGCTCCTCCCTGCAGGTCCACGGATCCCACCTCACCTGTCCCCTCCTTCCCACAGGTGATGTCCTTGGGGGTCTCCAACACCTCCCAGCTCCGCTGCCTCGGGAAGGGCTGGATGAAACCAGAGCTCATCCCTCACACCAGCACAGCTCCTGGTTTTCCGTGGAATATTTTGGAGCGTCCTTTTTACCACCTGGGAGCTGGTTCTGCCTCCGGGGCTGCTGCCTCTGCTCAGGTCTGACCTGATTTAACGTGAAGGTGGAGGAGGCAAAGCTCTGGTGCTGCTCCTGTGACCCACCCTCTGTGTCACCTGCAGGTGCCCAACACCCTTCCCTCCCCGCTCCTCATCACCAGCAGCTCCTTTCTCCTGCTTTGGTGCAGATTACAGGGCAGGGATTTGCCAGGAAATGCCACGTCTTAAGTCTTTCTCTCCCACTCAAAAACATCCAGAGCGTTTCACCAGAGCGAGGGAGAAGCCTTAGGGAGCATCACACTGGGCAGGAATTCATTTTTCTCCAGTTCTCTGAAGTCATTGTCCCATTATCTGTTGTTGAGCTTCACACCCCCATAGCTCTGCTGCTTCTCTCTGTGGAGGAGGGAGCACATTTGGATCCCTCCCGAATTTGAAGCTGTGAAGCAGGATGAAGAAACCTAAAGATTAACCTACTCCTACTTCAGGGTCCTGCAGACTGTGCGTCTCCTCCACTTCACAAATAAATCAATTCTTTTCACACAACTGTCTGCAATTTGCAGCCACACACAGTGTAGGACCCAGACAAACACAGCCCATGCTGCTGGTCTGTACACTGAATTAATTGGCAGCTCTCTTCATTATCCCAAATCAGATGGATTGGCTTCACCCCAACTGAGTGGCCCCTGTTTGCTGGTTCCCAGTGGGCAACAAATGGATGCCAAGAGCAAAAATGGTTTATTTCAATAAAGAGCTTGTTTAATTGCCCTGAGGGAAATGGAACAGAGGGAGGTTTCATCCAAGGGGCCCTGGAGACTGCAGGCATGGATGTGGGGAGCAGCTGAAGGCTGCTTTGGTGTAAACAGATCCAAAGTTCCCTCTGTGAAAGGTTAGTGCACCAGGTTCTGCTGTCTCTGGTCGACAGCAGGGTCCTGGGAATATTTTATCTGGAAGGAACTTGCTAAAAGAAGCCTGGATACTTATTTTATAGAATCATGGAATGGTTTGGGTGGAAAAGGTTCTGAGCTTTCTAGCAAGCACCACCTGCAGGCAGGATATTCCCATTTCAGTCAGCTTCAGGCAGTTGCACTTCAAATGGGAATTAAAAGCCCCAAAGAAAATTCTCATCTAGAAATTGGACACTAACCCCCAAACCATTGCCCAGTTAATCCAGCCCCAATTCCACATGAGATCTGTGCCTGGCACCACCCAGGAGCCACTAAGGTCCTTGCACACACCTGGTGGGACCATTGCAGATCTCACTGCTGAGCTCCGGGGAAAGGGCAAAATTAAACTGAAGACACCAGAGGAGAGGAATAATTATACTCCATGACTAATGAAAAGAGCAAATACACTGGAAATGGTTTTCCATCTACTCTTTAGTGCAAGGAACTCCCAAGAATTAACTGCAATGAGAAAATTGTTCCCAGATGCTGCTCTGTGCTGTTTATGGTGTGCAGGAGGGACGTGGCATTTGGAACCCACTGGCGAGGCACAAAGAGCTTAAAACTTTGATGCCCAACTCCACAGCCTGGGGAAAAACCCAGAACCAGCCTTGCAGAAGCACCAGCATTCCCACTGCTTCCAGCCTTGGGTTCAAACCCTGCTCCTCTAAGTCAGCAGCATGAGCAGGGAGCCAGGAACGTGGCACATTAATGATGGTTTCCAAACACAGCTGGACACCTCTGTCACTCCAGTCCCAAACAAAACCCACGGGTCAGGCAACCCAGACCATATTTTACTCTGAATTGCCTCCCTCTCCTGCTGAGATAGTTTGTAAATCCATGTGTTGTACCTTCTCACCCAGTCTTGCAGCATCAAGAAGCAAACAGTGTTTATCCAAGCACCAGATAAAAAGTGCTTAGGAGAAGCAGAGGGAAGCCAAGTCTCCACCTGCTTATTCCCTCCCGGCAGGTACTGCCACATCCCCCTGGCTTTGAAACCCTTGGACTGTCCCTCATGTCTTTCAAAAGGAGTAAAGAGAAAAAAAAATTGAATTATGAACCTATTACACAGCCCTGAGTGAACTTTGTGTCAGAGTCAGGTGCCCTCACCTCCAAGGTGGGGCTTGGAAAGAGGAAGAAATCAGAGTGACCTGAATGGGAGTGGCCCAAGTGGCATAAACAGTGACTGGGAAATCCTGCTGTGCCCAGGCAGAAGCTGTTTCTCAGCCCCTCTCTACCCTGCCCTGGGGATGGGACACAGACTGGGTGTGCCCCTGAGTGATGCCCTGAGTTTTAGGTGGGCTGTTCTACCAGGCCAAATGCCCTCATGCCCTTTGGAGATGGGTCACGTCTCCATCACCGGGGCAGAAACCACTGGGAGCAGAGGGACTCTGCTCATCTCTCCCTCCTCTCCTCTTTGAGGGCAGAGCCAAGCTTGGCCTTGAGCAAGCAGAGCATTCCATGTGGGTGAGGGTGAAGCTCCATCAGCCAAAGGACACAAAAGAATCCATGTCCCTGAGAATGCAGGACAATCCCCTACCCAGGATTTCCCTCCCTGGCCATTGAAATCACCCAGGAGCTGCCCCAGGTGCTCAGCCAGGGCTCAGCAGGACCAGGCTGGCAGGTGCCAAGAGGTTCTCCTACCTCCCCAAGGTGGACTATTTCAGCACTGAGCTGCCACCAGACCAGATTGTTCATCCTCAGACCTGCAGTGACAAGGATGTGACCCCAGGGCTGCCTTGTTCCCAACCCACAATCAGATTCTGACATGCAAGGACTTTCAAGAGAAAGACTTTGAGGAATTCCTTTCTGTGGGGCAACGAAACAGCTCCAAATCAGCCCTGCAGCTCTGCCAGCTCAAGCACTGGGATGTGAACATGTTGGGTGAGCTGGCATTGCTGTGCTGGCAGGACTAACCAGCTGGGAGCTGGAGAGGTGTTGCTGCTCCCCCAGACCACTGAATGCCCAGAAATAACTCCTGTCACTGAGACAAAAAAGGAAAAGCCACATCCTGAATGCTTTTTTTCGCTCACCCACAGGTTGATCCCCCTTAGACAGTGTTGTCTGCTGCTCTAAATGACTCTTTCTGGCTGAGGAAGCTTTTAGCTGAGGGCAAAAGGCAGGGGCAGGAGGGGCTGAGCTCATCCCAACTGCGCCAGGAGTCCCCCCTCAAAAATTCCTGATCCAACTACACCTGTAGCAGTGCCCAACACTGATCTAAACGTCCCAGGACAACTGAAAAGACCCCAAAGAGCCATTTCCTCTCCTCATGGACTTTGCCTCTTAAAAGTTTTAAGACCCTCAGGAGTTTAAGGATGAGGAAATGCAAAGGCCCTTGAGGCAGTTTAACAAAAAGAGTAAGAACACAAGCTGCAGAAAAGCCTGGCTTTATGAGTGTATTTAACATTTTCTCCCAACGATGGCAGCCATTTGAGAAGCCAAAAATCAGGAAAACAGGCTGAAAAAGTTGGGGCCAGAATGCTGGGGCTGTTCAGCCTGGAGAAGAGAAGGTTGGTTGGAGATGTCTGAGCACCTTTCCGTATCTGGAGGGGCCACAAGGAAGTTGGGGAGTGACCCCTCATTGCACTCTGAAGAGTAAAAACAAACCTTGTGCAGAGCCAGGAAGAATTTGGAATCCTGGCACTGCTGAGGCAAAAGGAACTTGGAAAAGAAAAGTTGCTGACTGCAAGATATTGAGGTGGAGAATGCTTGGGGATGCCAGGAAAGCAAAGCTCCTGGGAGATTCCCAGAACAGGGCCACTCCTCTGAGTCAGCAGGGATTAGCTTGGCTGTACCCTTGTCCTGGTTAGAGTAGCCAGGATCAGTTTGGCACTGGGTGGGGGTGGATTCTAAACCCTCTCTGTCATTTTTCTCACAAACTGCTCACCATGGACCACTGGCAGCAGCTGCCCAGGGCACACCCCACCCCTCAGGGCACAGGGGGGTGTTTGAGAACTTCTGTGGGATAAAGAAGTTTTCCTGCCTCCACACCCACCTGAGGGGTCATGTCTGCTCAGGGGC
This sequence comes from Formicarius rufipectus, assembly GCA_013399695.1. NCBI lineage: Eukaryota > Metazoa > Chordata > Aves > Passeriformes > Formicariidae > Formicarius > Formicarius rufipectus. The sequence goes on from VXAU01004442.1 coordinate 165,262, forward strand.
CAGCAGGGATGCCAAAAATATGCCAAGATTGACCTCACAGAGTAAATCCCCCACTGTGAAACTCCCCACCCTGGGGGAGGGACTGGGCATTCCCATCTGAGCCCAAGCAGAGATAAGCTTGGGGTTTTGGGACTGGGATCTCTGGTCAGATCCAGAGGAGGAGCAGAGCCTCAACAGGACTGGGACTGTCCCCAGACTGCAACCATCATTGTCAGCAGCAGGTTTCTTCCTTTCTCCTTACTCTGAACTCAGGACACCCACGTGGTGCTCAGCACAGGGGTTGGTGAGCTCCATCCTGCTCGTGCCCCACTGTGCTGGGCTGCACATCTGGTGTTTTCGTGGCACAACCAAATTTTCCTTCTGTCTCAGTGTATTTTGTGATCTTTTATTACATTGTTCTTCTGACTTGCAATCCCATTCTGAGTTGGATTCATTCCTTCTGCTGGGTTAGCTCTAAACCAGCACAACCCTCTGACCCAACTCCTGGAACAAAAGTTCTGGCTTTGGCTTTTATCCAGACTGTCCCATCACCAAAGGATTCATCAGGATTGTCTGGATGCTGTGTCCTGCTTGCCCTCACACCATCCCACCCTCAGTGCCTCACCGCTGTGGTGAACAGCTGGAAGCAGAGTCCAAACCAGGGAATCTCAGCATTCCCCACACCTACAGCAGGTGCAGGGAGAAAGCAAAGGATTGAGGGAGAGAAACCCAAACTGACAGTTCCATTCTGGGTCGAAATCATCTCAGGGAAGGGTCTAATCTTAGCAAAAATCAGTTTGTGTTTCCCTCTCACCTTCATGGAAGCTGCTTTGTGCCTAAGGAGTCTGAAGTGATTCATGAAGGAGTTTCCAAGGCACCTCCCCAGTTTAGTGCACTGGCACAGGGGCAGGAGGAGGGAGTGGCTCTGGCAGTGGTCTGGACTTGCTGACACTGGCCCAGAGAGCACATTCCCATCTGCCTGCCCTCCTCCCAGAGCACTGACTTTAAGGGTTGACAACACAAACAACATTTTTGCTGCTTATTTCACTGGCAAACTTTATTCTAAGTAGGGGAGAAAAAAGTCCCACCCTAGACCTTGCCTCTTAAGTCGGTGTTTCTCTAAATTTGGCAGCTCTCAGCCCTCAAATATATTGATTTTCCCTTCCAACCAGAACGTGGCACTCAAACCTCCAGTCCATAGCATGTTCAGCATTCATTAGAGAAACCTCCTCCCTGCCCACATGACGTATCTGTCACCCAGGCACGTGGCATGATGTCACTGCCCACAGCAGCCACCTGGGCTGCCCTCGTGGTGATGCAACACTGGCTTCTCCCGTGTCCTACAGAGGAGGGGAGAAGGGGGTGCTGCAGACCCCACCAGGGCTCTGTGTTGTAGGGACCTTCCTGCTGACACCTGCACAGTCTGGGTTGTGAGGACAAGGTGTTTGAGCAGATCTCCACCTCCAGCCTGGAGGAGTCAGGGCAGGCACTGCTTCATTTCAGGCTAGGAGAGATTCTTTAACCCCACCAGAGCCTTAAGATCACCCTGTTATACCAGTAAGACACCTGAGTAGCTGGTTGTAGAATCTCAGAAGGAGCTCTGAACCTGGTCTAGTCGAAGGTGTCCCTGCCCAGGGCAGGGGGTTGGACCAAGCTGAGCTCTAAGGTCCCTTCCAACTCAAACCAGTCTGGGATTCTATAAGCCCATGATTTTGGGACCAGGAGCATATAGCAGGTTTTAGTGACAACAGCCTCAGACTTTGCCATCCACCTGAGACACAGTCTGGGCTGTGCGGAGAGAACTTAACACAACACAAAACCCCTTTATCAAAATCCCCCAAACCAACAATCCCTTCCTCAAGGCTTTTTAAAGGCTCCCAAGGTGAGGGCTATCAAAGGCCAGCGGGGCAGAGCTGCTCCTCAGTTCAACAAGGACAGCAAAAGCCAGGGATCCATTCCCTGCTCCCCATGGGCAGGCAGGTGTGCAGCCACCTCCAGGACAGCAGGGCCCCAGCACTCCAATCATTCCCCACTTCTTATTTCTCCCCCCACCCTTTATACACTGAACATGATGTCATGTGGTCTGGAATATCCCTTTGGTCAGTTTGGGTCACCTGTCCCAGGTGTGTCTCCTCCCAACACCCCATGCACCCCAGCCCCCTCCCCAGAAGCAGAAGAAGCCCTGGCTGGCTGTAATCACTGCTCAGCAATAACAAACCCATCTTTATTATCATCCCTGTGTTCAGCACAGGCCAAAACACAGAGTTGGGAAGGGACTCAACTCCACCCCAGCCAAACCCTCCTGTGGCTGTTTCCTCAGACATGCCAATGTGAGAGACTCCTGCAACTCACCTGTGGCACATCTTCTGAGCTTTCTGTCTTTGATAACTATTGCCTCTTTTTATTTTACCTTTTGAGATTTTTTCCTTGTCCTTCTTTTATTGGACTTTTTGATGGATACAGGATGAGAAAGAAAATTGCTGTCAAAGGAGCCATCTGAGGGAGGGGCCAACCAAGTCAATGTCCAGTGACCTGCCGTGGCTTGTGATATAAAGCACATGTACATAAAAACCTACTGAATCAGGTTTCTTTCCAGTCTATATTGTTTATTGTTCTGAAATGTTTTACAAGGGATAGTATGAAGATGAATTAAGAATATAGGGTTGGCTACTCTTTCACCTCCTTCAAAGGATGTTCCCCTTGGGGACATTTTTCATGTCCACTTCCTCTTGGGAAGCTCAGACTGGTTTGGTTGAATTATCTCTCTACAGTCACTTTTGCTTTCTGCTTTTTCTTATGAGTTTTTGTTTGAAAATCTTAGAATCTGCTTTCACAGGCACATCTCTCCCATCTGGAGACCTTGGCCACGAATGGAGCCTTCTGTGTGGGGGTGAAACGAAAGGAAAAAAAGGAACTGAATTCAAAACAATTACTCTCCCCTGTTGTTTCCCTCCCAAATTTTGTTTGGGTTTTAATTTCCCCCCCCCTCTTCTTATGATTGTGTCAAAGCCTGTTTCAGCTGCTGCCAATAGTGGCATCGTTGGCTGCTGCCCGTGGGAAAACTCGGGAACACGGGGAAGTTTCTGCTGACAAGACAGAACTGCTGCTGCTCTGGAAGTGCAGGAGCACCCAGGAGAGGTCAGTCTATCTCCACTGCCTCGTGTCCCTCAAACTGCCCGCGCTGAGGGTGGATTCAGAGGGGGACTCTGACCTCTGCTGGTGCGGAATGCACACAGTTGGCTCTGCCCTGAAGAAGGAAGCGTTTTCGTTTCGTGAAGAAGCAAAAAGAGCAAGTCAGAATGGTCACCAGGGAGAAAACGAGATCCTTCCTGAAGAGCAGAGCCCCGTGTTAAAACACCACCTCAGCCTATTGAAGTTCACTGCAGCTGACACGGAGGAGTGTTGGGTCAATTCTGCTGGCCAGATGTCCAAGCCACACCTGTGACTCTAACCAAGGCCAGTGGCCACATTTGGGAGAAGTCAGTCCCGAAAGCTTCTAAACTCGGCCTCCAGGAAGGTGACTCAGTGCTGTGACCCTACTGGCATCATTCACAGAGACCTGCACAGAATTCTGCCCAGGAGATGGGAAATAGCAACTTTTCTTTTCTAAAGGACCCCCAAAATCCGTGTGCCCGTTTGTTACACCCTGCCCTGATTTTAAAGAGGACAGTGAATGGAGGGGAATCATGGTAGCAAGCACTTCCTTTCCTCCCTCATTCCTGCCACTGCAGGAACTGAAGTGACCACCACCTCCACTCCTGATCCACTGACCAGACCCAAACCAGCATGTGATTCTCTGGTTTGTTGCTGATTATTCTGTTTTTCACTTGAAAATGTGATTTTCAAGTGGAGCTGCAGCTTTCACAGTGGAAGGCAAAGCTGCTGCTCTGTGTATCTGCTCTCCTTCTCTTCCCTCCCCTGCAATTCCCTCTGTGAGGCTGTTTTTGTGGTGCACCTCTGCTGGTGGAAGGACCTGCCACATCAGTCTGGGGGGAAGGGAACAGGGGCAAGAGGGATGTTGCAGTCCTTAGTTTGCAGATTTCATACCCAAGTGGAGTGATTTTACACTAGTTGGGAATAAACCTCTGAATGAGTTGCTCCCCTCTTCCCCTGCTCCTCTGTCCTGGTTATGCCAGGACCAGTTTGGCACTGGGTGGGTGTGGGTTCTAAACCCTCTGTGGCATTCTTCTCATGAATTGCTCACCATGGCCCATTGGCAGCAGCTGCCCAGGGCACACCCCACCCCTCAGGGCACAGGGGGGTGTTTGGGAACTTCTGTGGGATAAGGAAGTGTTCCTGTCTGCACACCTATGACTCAGAGGTGAGAACTCCCCTTCAGGGAGCCGCCAGCACCTTCACACCCACCTGAGGGGTCATGTCTGCTCAGGGGCCAGCAGGGATGCCAAAAATATGCCAGGATTGACCTCACAGAATAAATCACCCCATGGGAAACTCCCCACCCTGGGGGAGGGACTGGGCGTTCCCATCTGAGCCCAAGCAGAGATAAGCTTGGGGTTTTGGGACTGGGATCTCTGGTCAGATGCAGAGGAGGAGCAGAACCTCACCAGGACTGTGACTGCCACTGTGGACCAGACTGACCATCATCCCCACCAGCAGGCTTCTTCTTTCTCTTTACTCTGAACTCAGGACACCCACGTGGTGCTCAGCACAGGGATGGTGAGCTCCATCCTGCTTGTGCCCCGCTCTGCTGGGCTGTACATCTGATTTTGGGGTTTTTCCTTCTGTATCAGTGTATTTATTATAATCTTTTTATTAAATTCTTATTCTGACTTGCAATCCTATTCTGAGCTGGTTTGTTTCTCCTGCTGGTTTAACTCTAATCCAGCACCTGCTCTCTGGTGAGAGAGGGACAAAGACAGAGACTGTGAGTTGAGATAACATTTCACTGAAAGCAAAAAGCAGTGGAATAAGAAACAACCACAGCTGGAAAGTTCCCTGAGGAAGAGAGGGCACAAAATGGTTCATTGCTGGGGATCCTCAATACCATCCTTTTGTAGCCATCCCTCTCAGTGATGGTGTGGGTGGTGAAGAACAGCCCCTCAGCCATGCCCACCCATGCCCAGGCTCCACCTGCCAGCAAACCCAGGACAAGAAGCCCTGTGCTGAAAACACCCCCAGGGGCCACCAGGGCAGCGGTAGGTGTTTATTCTGTGAACACAGGAGGTTCCCACTGTGCTGTGCTCCTTGTAAATGGAATTGTTTCTATCTTTGCTGCAGCCTGGAGGGAGCAAACGTCAGCCTACAGCTTGAGATGGACATCACCGAATGGAGGAACGTCCTGAGTTGGAAGGGACACACAAGAAACGTCAAGTCCAGCTCCTGGCCCTGCCCAGGACAATCCCAAAACCCCACCATGTGTCTGAGAGTGCTGTCTAAATGCTCCTTGAGCTCTGGCAGGCCATGACCACTGCCCTGGGACCACAGAATGAGGTCCAGATTTGACTTATTTTCCAGTTCAGGGTTATGAGATGTAAAATTTGTAGTAAAAATGGAAAATGTTGATTGATTGCATTCTCTTTCACAGGGTGTTGTATGACGTTTAGTAATCTGCTGTTTACAAAAGGATTTTATGGGTATCTATTTCAGGTTGAGATAACATTTCAACATCCTTGTGGAGGAATGGACCAGTGGAGATAACTTTTTGCATTTAAATCAAGAGCAGCATATTTTAATTTCATTTTCATGTAATCTTTTGACTATTACACCTTGGAGGTGCAGATTCTAACCTTTCAAACATTTTAAACATTTTTTTTTTTTGAAAAAGCAGAACAAATCTGTGACTAAGTGTAGGTGGAGCACCTGGCTTGGTGAAAGGCAGGTAATCTTTCACTGATACTCACAATTAGCAGAACTGTTGCAATCAAGACCTAGAAATACAGAGACATTAATATTAAATACTGGCAGCTTAAGAACCTGACAGTTAAGATAAGGAATAACACACTATTTTCTTTTTTTTTTCTTTCTTTTCCTTTAGTTTTACATTTTAAAGTGTGTAATTTTATAAATACAGATGTATTTGAAACTTTGTCTTATCCTACCTAGTTTATGACAAGCGTGTGATGGGACTTTATACCCAACGAGACAGTGAACTGGAATGGAAAAAGATTTTATGGAACAAATGTGAAAGGATAAAGTGGAACAAAAGCAGTTATAGATCTTTTTGCCTGTTTAGTGGTATGAATATTCCTTCTCATTCTGAAGGAACAGTGAAAGGTGATCTTTTATTTAGTATTTTCTGTTTGTCATGCCATAAGGGAGAAGCCTTCCTGGAGCTTGTGTTCCTCCTGGCACAGCTCACCTGTGCCATGTCAGGGTGTGGGGCTGCAGGGGCAGCTCAGGGTGGCATTGCAGCATCTCCCCCCAAACAGCTGCAGAGCTGAGGGAGCCACAACTCCCCGTGCAACTCTGCAGACAAAACTGTCCTGTTTCTGCATGAGCAGAGACCCATCTGGGCCACAGATGGGTGGGAAGAAGACACTTCCTAGGATGGCCAATATAGTGATAGAGGTGCTATTGATTTTTATTCTTATTTCAGAAAGAAGCCTCGTTCTGCACGCAGGTGAGAGTTGGCTTGAACTGGCACCTGTTGGCCTTTGCTTAATTCTTCCTCAGTTCTTTCTCTTTTCTAACTGAAAAACTGCAAGTCCAACCCAACTAGCCAAGTGTGTCTGACCAGGCCAGCAGTAAAAGTATGTCATTCCCAAACAGATAAGTGTAAGCTTCATCTGTAGTAAAAGCTGTTGAGAAATTCATGGTTCATCTCCCATTCTGCAAGTGAAGTTCTTGATCATTTTCTCAGTACTGTTGCTGGAACTGTTAATTACTTCAAAATAGCACTTCAAATCTGCAGTTTTTCATACCAGCAAGTTCTTGGTGCCTTAAGAGGAACTTTGTGCTGAGAAGGTTCTATAGACCCATGGCAGTGCTTGCATATGTAGATTTTGTCTTCCCTCAGATGAAGTTATGTCGTCCTTTGAAAACTCAGTTTTGGTTTAAGCATGATCAGTGTCAGCCCTCTGCTACAGCTGCAGCATAAGGATCCAAGTTGTTTAACCACTAAATTAAATTTTCACTCTCCATTTAGCTGTCATTTTTTTCCTCTTTTCTCCAAATTCTTATCTTTCAATAAACAGTTTAAATATTTGCTTACTTGAGGTGAAAACAGTGCTATCTACCCTTGTGCTGTAAAGATAAGCTACTTAAGAAAGGCAGAAGGTTGAGATGGCCAAGACAACATTTAGAAGAAGGAGGCCTACAAGAAAGCTGGAGAAGAACCTTGGCCAAGGGCCTGGAGTGACAGGACAAGTGGGGACAGCTTTAAGCTGCAGGAGGGTACACTGAGATTGGATATTAGGAAGAAATTCTTCCCTGTGCCAGTGGTGAGGTGAGGAAGAGGAAGAAGAATGGGAAGCACAAAAGAACAGTTGCATGAACAAGGTAAGAGAAGGTAAGGAAGATGAGTTCAGAGTGGACCCCCTTGCTCTGTAACCCCCTCCCAAAGCCCAGGTTCAGCTGGGTCTAAGCTCAGCTCCAGACTGTGACCAGAGGCAGTCACTGGTGTGCAGCCCAGCTGCAATTCAAGGGGCAGCTCAAACTGAGCTTATCCAGAAGGAATTATTGGCACAGTGGAGCACTTGGCTGTAGTCAGTAGCACAGAAAGACAGATGCTTTTGTTTTAGCTCTGTTTTCTTTTGTACTTAGGTTATCTTGCATTTTTAAGCTTTGAAACCACCTTTCAAAATATTTTTCTGAGGCAGTTTCATTTCCTTGTACCTGAGCCAGGAGCTTTCCAGCTGGCAGGTCCACCACAGGACATGGGACCTGCTGTTCCTCAGCCTGATCCAAGGTATGGCTGAGGATCAAGTGGACCTGTAAGAGGCACAGCAGTGGCACTTACAGACCTGCCTTGGGGCCTCAGTTGCCATCTCTGTACGTCACTGGTTTTCTTCCATTTGCAAAAATTTGCAATTTTTTCTTCCATAGACAAAAGAGTTTTCTTCTGACGACAGAATTCAGTGTTGGCACATGACTGGTCTCCAAGCAGTGGCTGGATTTACTAAGCAGATAGGCAGGAGGAGAAGTGACAGCCCTTATCAACACTAGGCAAAGGACTTGGGTTTCCACACAGGTTTTTGTGTCCTTTCTTCTGTTAAGCAAGACTCGGGTGCATATATGAGCATATTTTGTTGGATCCCCAGGCAGAAATGGTTCCATCAGCAAAACCTGGTCCTCTCACTTGCTCACCAGGGGTTTACTAGAAGGCCTGAAGTTGGGTGAGGAGCACTCTTTGCTTGCCAGTTCACCCTCTTGCGCATCTCTCTACTTGCCCATCAGGCCTTTTGCTTCCCTTAGAGCAGCACCACGTGGTAGTCTGTAGCTTTCTGCTCAGAAATCCCAGGATTTGTGGGATTGTCCACGACCTTTTCTGCCAGTTTTCTTCTTTCTGCTGCCCTGCACATCAGCGTGGGACCAGAGCCTCGTGCCAGTGGGTGTGGGGGTGCCAGGGGCTGTCCTCCCCCCTCAGGTAGCACAATCCCCTTCAGAGCAGGTCACTGTAACCTGCCAGGGAAGGGAATGCAACAAAGGTCGTGTCCTTGTGGTTTCCTTCTCTCGGAGAACAAAAGGGATCTTGCATGTGACGCCAGTTCTGCGCAGGGTGGTGTTTCCCACGCCCTAAATCAGAGGTGGAAAATCTCTCAGTGCAGCTGAGGGTAAGCTGAGATGAGGAAAAGGAGAAGAAATGAGATGCTGAGGATGTTTAATTATGGCAGGGACAATGAGACACATGCATTGGCACTATCTGGGTATCCACTCTCTCTGTTAATTATTTTGATGCTATGAACAAACCCAGTCTGGCAGGAGTTAGAAGTCCTGGAGAGAATAAGTTTGCCAAAACTTGGGAGTGCAATGGGACCAACTGGGCAGAGGAAATGACCTCAAATTAATACTTCTGTCCAGCAAAGGCAACAGTATTAACCTTTCAAAGGTAACAGAAATTGATAGAAAAGGTTGTTCCAATCACAAAATCACCTATCAGTTAACTCACTGTGCACCAAAAATCTGTCTTTTACACACAGAGCTGTAAAAAACTGGACTTCAAACCTTGCAGGGCTTGTGGCTCCTTTACCAGAAGGTGAACAGGCCCCAGCCATGGCCTCAGGGGCAGCAGGAAGGCTCCCTGTGCCCAGCTGGGGCAGGAGTGCCTGACACTGCTGGTGGTGCTGAGACATCATAACCCCCAGAGCTGAGACACACACAGCCCTGCAGCCCCCTCCCAATCCAAACCATGACCATCCCTGTCCCTCTGCAAACCCCATCTACTTGGTTTTTGTTTTGTTTTGTTTTGTTTTGTTTTTTAATATAACTTCTTATTAGATGGTGGGCTTGACCATCTGACATTAAGGCAGTCCCAGCAGGATGGCATTTTGCAGTCTCCTTGTGGCTGTCATCAGAGCCAACAGGAGCACAGCAGACACGGTGTTTGATCTCAGACAACTGCAAGAGAAGTGCAGGGAACAGAACAAAGGACTCTACGTCACTTTCCTTGACCTCACCAAAGCTTCTGAGAATTGTGGCAGATCTTGGCACGATTAGGATGTCCTCCCAAATGCCTCAAAATGATCATCTTGTTCCATGAGGATCAAAATGCGTGGCCAAGTCAGATATGGGGATGCTCTCTCTGAGCCCTTTCCAGTAACCAATGGTGTGAAACAAGGGTGTGTTCTTGCACCAACTCTATTCAGTCTTCTTCAGCCTGATGCTCCAAAGGGCCACAGCAGATCTTGATGAAGGAAAGGGCATTTCCATCTGGTATGATACCAATGGAAGCCCATTCAACCTAAGGAGGCTGAAGGCCCACACTGGGACCGTAAAGCACCTTGTCCACGAGCTGCTTTTTGCTGATGCTGCTGCCCTCGTTGCTCACACAGAAGCAGCTCTGCAGCGTTTAACATCCTGCTGTGCAGAGGCTGCTGAGCTTTTTGGGCTGGAAGGCACCCTGAAGAAGACAGTTCTCTACCAACCTGCAACTCAGGTAGTCTTAAATCACCCCCACATCACCATAGGTGAATCAGAGCTTAAGTCAGTCCAGCAGTTCACTTATCTGGGAAGCATCATGTCCTTGGATGGCAAGACCGACAAAGAGATTGACAACAGGTTAACAAAGGCATACAGAGCTTTTGGAAAACTCCATAAAAGAGTGTGGAGCAATAAACACCTGAAGAAAAGTACAAAGATCAGTGTCTACAGAGCCATTGTCCTGTCCATTCTTCTCTATGGATCTGAATCTTGGGTCATCTCCTGTCACCACCTGCAACTCCTTGAGCGCTTCCACCAGCGCTGCCTCCGTACAATCCTAAACATCCCCTGGTCTGACTATGTGACTGATGTGTCTGTTCTGGAACAGGCAGAGGTCACACATGTGACTGATGTGTCCATTCTGGAACAGGCAGAGGTCACACATGTGACTGATGTGTCTGTTCTGGAACAGGCAGAGGTCACCAGAGTTGAGGCCGTGCTGCTGAGAACAGGGCAGGGCACGTCTCCAGGGTGGAGGATCAGCCCTCCCTGAGATTGTGCTCCGTGGTGAACTCACCAAGAGAGAAACCCCAAAGAGGAGATACAAGGACTCCCTGAAGCGACACCTCAGCCTTGGCCGTGTTGACTCCATCAGTGGTCCACCCTGGCCTCCAGCTGGGAGATGTGGAGACACACCTGTGCTGGTTTAGAGTTAAACCAGCAGGAGAAATGAATCCAACTCGGAATGGGATTGTGAGTCAGAAGAACAATTTAATAAAAGATCCCAAAATACACTGAGACAGAAGGAGAATCTGTTTGACCCACACAAACAGATGTGCAGCCCAGCACAGTGGGGCATGAGCAGGATGGAGCTCACCAACCCCTGTGCTGAGCACCATGTGGGTGTCCTGAGTTCAAAGTAAGAAGAAAGGAAGAAACCTGCTGGTGACAATGATGGTTGCAGTCTGGGGGCAGTCTCAGTCCAGTGGAGGCTCTGCTCGTCCCCTGGATCTGACCAGAGATCCCAGTCCCAAAACCCCAAGCTTATCTCTGCTTGGGCTCAGATGGGAACACCCAGTCCCTCCCCCAGGGTGGGGAGTTTCCCAAGGGGTGATTTACTCTGTGAGGGGTAAATAATGGGATATTTTTGGCATCCCTGCTGGCCCCTGAGCAGACATGACCCCTCAGGTGGGTGTGGAGGCAGGAAAACTTCCTTATCTCACAGAAGTTCCCAAACATCCCCCTGTGCCCTGAGGGGTGGGGTGTGCCCTGGGCAGCTGCTGCCAATGGGCCATGGGGAGCAGTTCATGAGAAGAATGCCACAGAGGGTTTAGAATCCACACCCACCCAGTGTGATCCTGGCTGCCATAACCAGGACAACAACATCCATAACGCTGCTGCCTCCTTTGGGAACACTCACAGAATCAGTCTGGAGGAGAAAAGACAATGCAAGAAGAACCTCAACAGTACCACCTAAAGAGACATTTTGCTGTGCCTTTTGCAGCCAGACCTGCCCGTCCCACATCAGCCTTACCAGCCCTGAGTGCTTGCAGCGAGCGTGGGCAGAGCCCTCCCAAACCTTCCTCCACGAAGCCCAGCCATGGTGATGATGAGGTGGCTGTCACCCCGGGCAACCCCGCTGTGACAGCAGAGCCACCACCACTGTGAGGTCAGAGCTGGGAGCAAGAACAGACGTACAGAACCCACAGTTGCCATGTGGCTGGCACACTGAGCAGACCACGCTGAGGAGGTGAAGCTGAGCACAGAGCATTTGCCCAGAGATGAGGAGGAGAAAGGCTCCCCGGAGGACACAGACTGAGCCTCCCAAAAATGGCTCAGAGTATGAGGAAGAGGTGACTGTGGCGTTCCCAGGCAGGTACGAAGTTGGGTTGGGGCAGGAGGATGGATGTGACAGAACAAGGTGAGCAGGGTTGGAGCAGCACTGGGGAAGGTGACAGATCAGCCCCTGGGGCATGCAAAGTCCTCCTGCTGTGGGGACAGGTCTAGGCTGACAGCTTGACCCCCTCTGTGTGGGGAAGGGAGGGGTTTGGAGAACATCAACCCCTGGGGTAGAGGTGGGTGTCCCGTGGTGGGGAACAGCCTGTGTCCCCTCTGCAAAGAGCCACTGAGAGGTGCCTGCCAAGGGCAAGGTTTGGGTTGGGGGTCAGGGAGAGGGAGGACACAGGGTAAGCACCAGGCTGTGCTGCTGGAAGGCACTGCTGGTACCAGCTTGTTTCTCATCTCCTGGAAGCTGTGCAGCTGGGCCACTCTCTGAAGCTCTGACGAACCTTCATCTGGCAAGGACCAAGGAAACTGCAAGTAAGCTCTGCACCACCACTTGCCCTGACATCCTCTGGGACCAACTGGGAGAGCTGTGCTATGCCAGAGCTCTGGCCCAGTGCCACTGGTGGCAGGAGAGGAGCAGGATGCTGTGCTTCCTGCCCCATGGAGGGATGTGCAGGGCCCAGTGCCCCTGTCCCCACAGGAGATGGCTCAGCATCCTACAGAGAAGACCTCAAGAGACAGGCACAACTTATCCATGGTTTCTTTGCCCAGGGACGTTCCTCAAGCTTTCTTGGCGGCTGGCAGAGGACCTTGTCTTCCTGGGGAGAACTTATCTGAGCCAATGCATCCTCAAGGCGTATGTACTGCATGTTTCCACTGCAGACAAGGGGCAGGGTGGGGCTGTCTGAGAGCCAGTGCAAGCAAAGGGGAGAGTAATGTTCCTCAGCCAGCAGCCTGGGGCTCTCACCTGAGGAGCACAGACAGTGTTCCCCCATCAGCACCCTGGGGCTCTCATCTGAGGAGCACAGACAGTGTTCCCCCATCAGCACCCTGGGGCTCTCACCTGAGGAGCACAGACAGTGTTCCTCAGGCAGAAGGCTGGAATTCTCACATGGGGAGCACAGACAGAGTTCCTCATCCAGAAGCCCAGGGTTCTCTCCTGAGGAGCACAGACAGTGTTCCTCCATCAGCACCCTGGAATTCTCACCTGGGGAGCACAGACAGTGCTCCTCAGCCGGCAGCCTGGGGCTCTCTCCTGGGCACTGAAGCTTGGATGCTGCTGTGCTGCAACCACTCCCAGGAAGAGCCAAAACAAAGCCCCTTGGCAGTGCCAGTGGCACAGCAGAGCCAGAGCCCCCAGCGTTGGCTGCAGGAGGACAGAGTGCCCCATGGCCAGGTGCCTGCAGGGCAAGGATTGCCCCCAGCTCTGGCAAGAGACTGTGCAGGTCTGGGAAAGCCCTGGGAGCAATGCCAGGCAAGACTCCTGAGCTTGCCTGCTGGGTAGGGGTTTGCCCAAGACTTGGCTCATTCACAGTCCCAGGACTTCCTCTCTTCCAGGAAAAGGATAGTCCAGCAGAAGAAGAGCTTGAGAGTTTTTGTCTTGTTGCTCTTGGTGGCTCTTGGTGAGTTTTCATGAGCAAACGCCTGAGTGCCAGCCTGGCTGTGCTGGGTGCCAGCTTTGCTTTGGGGCCATTCTGTGTGGAAACTCCCGTGGCCCAAGTGCTTCCTGAGCGTGTCCTTCACTGGGACTGACTTTTGGATCACCAGTTAAGACCTCCCAGGTGGTCTCACAGCCATGTCACTGCTCTGGTCACTGCACTGAGTGGCTTACAAGGCTGCAAGAGAAGGGTGGAGGTGTTTCCAGGGCTGACCTAGGGATGGCCAGAGGGGAGGAGCTGCATGGGGGATGGATGGAGGCACCTCTCTTAGCCCACACAGGCTGGTCCTGGTGCTGACTGAGCTGAGGGGAAGAAGGGAATAGCTCTGTGGCACTGAGCACACCTGAAGACCAAGCTGTGGTACCCACCAGAGCCTGGGCTGACAGCCCCAGTCACGCAGTGTCCTCTCTCTGCACCCACACTCCACACTCCTCAGCTAACCTGACTCCCAGGGCAGCAGGGAGGAGACAGAGGGGCCCTCAGGATGTTCTGCCAGCCCCCATCCAGTAACTGTCTCCTGGTGATGTGAATTCCAGCTGGTGTTTTCTGTGTGACCTCCCTGACAGCGTGGACACCGATGGAGGTTGGTAGCTCCTGTGGGACGGGCACCTCCTTCAAGGGGGTGTTGCTGATGGTGGCTGGATAAATCTTGGGCTCTTCTGCTTCCACCTACTGTGACCCAAAGAAGCAGCAGATTTTGCTGTGCCTTCCCAGGAAATTCTTCCTGGGAAGCCTGGTGGCTCTGGCAGTGGATGTTCTAATGGAGTTTTCCCCTCCAGGTGCTGACAAGGGTGTTTCCAGTAGGCCTGCAGACCCTCTGGTAAGAGATGTTTCCTGAACTGGAACTGGGTCTGTGCACAAGTGTTTAGCTGCCCCTGTGCTGCCTGTGCTCATTTTCCAAACAGCCAAGGCTCCCAGGTTTCCTTCCTGCCTTTGCCTTTTGCTCAGCTTGGGGATGGGGGGACGCACTGGGACAGCAGGGAGGGCACACGGGGGTCTCCTCGCTGCCCTCAGGTGCTCCACCAAGCTGATGGGTTCCTCTGCCAAGGTCTGCTTTTCTGTTCCTGCAGGAATTCATACACGTTGACTGGAACCCCAAAGCTGCAGCTTCTGCTGGAGGAGGTCACTGAACTGAGGGTAGGGATCAGTGTGGGAAGAAGATGACCCTGCGTTTTGGGAGAAGAGGCTTGGCTGGGCAGAACCCCCAAGGAAGCACCTCTTGGGGTTGTTGTTGGGGTCAGACTGTTGTGGTTACAGGTGCTGCTCCTCAGTCCTTGTGGCTCAAAGCAGCAGAGTCTTCCAGCTCTGTGGGCATGGTGTGTCTGACACCAAGCTCTGCCTCTGTGGGCACTGGTGGCCGTGCTGAACTGACGTGGTCCTTTCCTGTGTTTGCTCACAGCGGTCCCAAGAATTGACTAAGATGGCTTTGGAATCCTATGTGAAGACAGACTGGGCCCTGAAGAGCTCTGGTAGGGACAACAGGCAGCCCTGTCTCCTTGCCCTGTCCTTGTCTGTGTCCTCTTCTTGTCCTTCACCCAGATGGCTCTGGAGTCGCCCTCTCAACACGTTCCTGTGCTGGTGGCACAGGGGGGACAGATGTTCCTGTGGGGAGAGAGGGGCTCTATTCCTTTCTGCTGCACTTGGAATGGCAATGCCTGGGCTCTCCTTTGCTGCCTCCCAGCACCCTCAGCCCTGTGGGAGAAGCAGCCACCAGGCATGTGACAGCTGCCACTGCCCACGGGGGGAGGTGAGGACACAGAGCTGCCCTGTCAGTCTGTAGCCCCTTGCACCCATCTGCTCTCCCTGCCCTACAGGAGCCACCATTGACACACGGAGAACTTCCCAGACCTACAACTGCAAAGAGAGTTGGGTCTGCAGGATTTTACACCTCTTCTGGGCTGCCAGCCCTCCTGACACGATTCTGCAGGTACCTCAGCAGGAATCAGCAGTGCCTTGCCTTGCCTTGCCTTGCCTTGCCTTGCCTTGCCTTGCCTTGCCTTGCCTTGCCTTGCCTTCCCTTCCCTTCCCTCCCTCATTTCCCCACACATGCCTTGTTCTGGAGCTGAAAGAACCCCCAGCCCCGCCAGCCCCGCCACTTCAAACTGCACAGGCAGCTGTGCTGGCCCCAACCTCTCACACCTCACTGCTCTTGCATTCTGGTTGCAGCCAAATGTCTCCCCAGGAAAATGCTGGGCTTTCAAAGGGCACGAGGGCCAGGTGGTCATCAGGTTGCCAGCACGAGTCCACCTCACTGCCATCACAGTGCAGCACATCACCAAAGACGTCTCTCCAAGCGGGACTGTCGTCAGTGCCCCCAAAGACATCGCTGTCTTTGTAAGTCTGCTGGGCATTTCTGCTGGGCATCTGGGCCAGGGGGAAGCCAGGATGGGGGTCTTGCTTGCTTTAGTGCATCCTCTGAGCTTTGTGTCCTGCTCTCTCCTGAGCACTGCAGTGCCCAAGCTCAACATTTCAAGGGCTCGAGAGGTTCATCCTTCTAAGACTTCTGGCTGAGCACCTAAGGGTTCTTGACCTAAACTCAAGGCAGAGCCCCAGGAACAGCTGGGTAGGGAGGTTTCCTTTCTGCTGGGACGAGTCTGAGCTGCTCTCCTTGTGCTTTGCCCCTGAGGGAGTGGGTGCAGATGGAGAAGAGGAATCTCTCCTGGGAACGTTCACCTACCACGTGGAAAAAGAGCCCATGCAGACTTTCCCTCTGAAGGTACAGTCCATGCACGGGGTGGGGGGATACCAGGTTGCAAAACACGTTTGTCTGCAAGTCCACGGCAGGAAGGGTGTGAATGTTTCCTCCCCAAGCAGAGGGTCGTGGACCACCACTCAGAGAGACCTGGTGGGGCTTGGAGGGCTGAGTTGCACGTGGTGGTGGTGGTGGCCAAAGGACAGCAAGGGCAGGGTGTGGCAGCACAACTTCTGAGGCATCTCTGGCTGCAGCCACTGCCTTCAACAACGCCAGATGCACAGGCAGCCACTCCACCCAAGCCACGACCTTGTGCCATGAGGAAATGGGGACAAGTGGTGGCAAAAGCTCTCAGACATCACTGTTGCTCCACCCTGTGAGCTGCTGACAAGCTCGCCGGTGTCCTCCCAGCACAGCATGCCCCTCCTCCCGGGAGGAAGGCAGGCACAGGGGACAGCAGGAGCTCGGTGGGGTTGCACACCAGCTGCCCCGTGCACTGGAGCACCTCCCCAGCCCCTCTCAAGGGATAGAGGGAAGGGGGAAAGAGAAGGAGATGCAGTCCCAGCCGGGCCAGCGTGAAGGGGATGATGCCAAGTGCCTTCCCTTGTG
The DNA here is from genome assembly GCA_013399695.1 of Formicarius rufipectus. Classification (NCBI taxonomy): domain Eukaryota; kingdom Metazoa; phylum Chordata; class Aves; order Passeriformes; family Formicariidae; genus Formicarius; species Formicarius rufipectus. The sequence goes on from VXAU01004442.1 coordinate 182,023, forward strand.
CCCAGCCTCCCCAGCAGCCCTGGTACCAGCAGCAAGCCTCAGAGGTCCACTGCTGCTTTTGGGAGCCTGCTCCTGAGCAGGGACAGAGGTGGTGTTGGTTTCACTGTTGCTTTTAATGCTCCCATTTTTGCTCTTCACAGACTATGCCTCTTTCCAGAGCCTTTTCATATGTCAAACTTCTTGTGAAGAGCAACTGGGGAAACCCATGGTATACCTGCCTTTACCGAGTGCAGGTCCATGGGAGGATGGAAAACCAGACAGCCTCAAGCAAGATCCAAGATCATAATGAAGAAAATGCCAGAGAAGGAAGGGCAGGGATGTGAAGGACTGAATAAAGTTATTAAAAAGTTATCAGTGGCTTGAAACAACCCTGGGTGGGGTGTGGGAGGGGGAAGGGCAAGCTCTGCCGAGGTGGGACGGTGCACTGCCCCATTCCAAGCCCCCATCCCCACCCCAGTGCCCCCAGACTCCATCCCTGGAGCCTTCAGTCCTGCCCAGAAGGGCTCTGAGCCACTGGCACACCTTAAATCCCCCACCACACCTCCTGAAGCCCCTAACCAAGCCCCATATGTGTTCAGATCCACCAGCCTCTGCTTCGCTCACAAGATCCACTCCTTTGACAAGCAGCAGATCAAGGAGGGCATCTGTGACTTGTACCAGCTGTTTGATGCTCCCAGTTAACTTTTGGGAAGTTGAAGTCCCCCATGGGGGCAAGGGCAGTTGACTTGGAAGTGTCCTCTGTGTCATCATCCTGGTGGAAGGGGTGTTGTAGACTCCCGTGGTGACATCTGCGTTATTTGACCCTTGATTCTCACCCAGAGGTCCCCAACTCTGAGCTTCATACATTCTAACCCTTCTACTACATACAATGCCAAATGCCACCCCCTCTCCTCTTCTGCCCTGCCTATCACTCCTGAAGAGCCTGTAACTGTCCAGAAGAACCAGGTGAAGAACTTTCTGAGTGAAGAAGCTTCTGGGAGAACAACCAGAGCCCAGAAGGTGATCAGGCACTGAAACAGGTTCTCCAGCAAAGTGGCCACGGCACCAAGCCAGCTGTCAGACACATGATGTGGTTGTTGTGGTGGTCCTGGGCAGGGCCAGGAGTTGCAGGAGTTGGACTTGATGATTCTTGTGGGTCCCAAGACATCCAAGACAGGCGATTTCATGATTCTATGACTGGTTATTTCCAACCCATCTCTTCTAAACACCTGACACAGTGATATGTGTCCTCTCCCAGAAAGAGGAGAGTAGAAGCCACAAGTCCAGGGTTTAAGATGATGACACAATGCATGGAAACCTCTACTCCTTCACCACAAGTGTGTAGGGAGAGACAAATTTGTGCCATAGCCTATTGACTAAGATAAATAAAAACTTAGGTCTCTAGAATGTGGTGTTTTATATGTAGAACTGTAAGAAGTAGATAAAAAAGTATAAGTAAAACTTTAACTACAGGATGTCCTGTCGCAGAAGGTCAGGAAATGTCTCATGAAGCAGGCAAAAAGGTGGACATGAGGTTGCTAGAGTGAGTCAGGAGAGTCCAGACGTGGCAAACAGCGTTGGATGAGCAGAAGTGCCATCAGGTTGGATGAGCAGAAGTGCCATCAGGAAATCAAGAGAGCTATAGAAACTATAAAATCCTTCAACACTCAAGAAGCAGGGCCCTCTTTGGAGGCACCAGCACCAAAGAAGGACTTCCAACAGGGGTGTGACCAAGCTAAGCAAATTAATGAATATATATTATGCAAGTGGCACTTCCCAATGAATATGTCACCAGTATGGGTAATAAAAAGCGCTTCCTGTCTGTCATTTGGCAGGGCCAGAGCTGAGTAAAGAACAATGCCTGCTTTTTAACACCAACAAATTGGTGTTAAGGAGTTTGTTTTTGCAGCTCTAAGGTATCACTTCGAGCAGCAGGCACAGGCAGGGGATGAGCAGAAACTCCCTGGTCTTGCTGAGCTGGACATGGTGATTGGTGGCATCACAAGGTAGTGAGGCAGCCCTGGGCCCAGAGCGAAAAAAGCCAATTTTTCAGCCCTTTATTTGCCTCCACTTCTCCTCCAGAGCCCTCCCTTTGGGCCTATGCCCCAACTAAGGTTGCACAAGGAATGGGTTTTCCCCACTGCCACAATCATAGGTAGAAGAGACAAAAGGGTTCCACCTCTACAGGGAAATCCATCAGCCCTTCAGTGGGAAAGAAGTTAAAAACCATGAAGATCCCAGCTAGAAAACACCATTGAATCTTGATGTCTGTCTCTGCCTAACAGACAAACTTGCTTCCCTCACCCCCTTGACTGTGTTGGTGTGAAAAAAAAGGAACTAAAAAGTTCATAACACACAGAAATTCAGGAATGAAACTCCCCAACACCACTGTAACCTCAGGCAGGCAATGCTTTATTCTGGTGCCTGGTGCACGAGGCAGAGCTCCTGACTAATGTGCACCCCTGGCTTGAGATGGTGAATTTATTTCTTAGCCAGAATGTACATATTCATCAGAGAAGTGTGACAATTTGTCCACCATTGCTCATTGTTCATTGTCTAATGATCCGTGGTGAGCCTTTCTGCATGTGACTTGCTGTCTCTTGTGTATGTTTTTGTTACGAATAGTGTTTTTGTTACTGTTTGTTTTTCTATCTCATTCCTATTTTCAGTAAATTATTCTTAACTCAAAATCTTTGCCTTTTGGGCCTCCTATGAGGGCGGGGAGGGAAGCAGCTCATGGTCTTTTTAGTTGGAGTACCCAACTGGGGAATACCCATCCTAAAGCACTCCAGAGGGGGCACATCCAGGACAGCTGACCCCACTGGCCCAGACCATATCCTGCTCCCTGGATAAAGCTGAGGGAAGAAGGATGAAGGAGGGGGAGATTTGTTTGTCTTCCCAAGCTACTGCTTTCCTGGAGGTGGCCAAACATCTTCCTGCTGATGGGAAGACATGTGATAAATCTTCATTTTGTTTTGCTTGCATGCTTGGCTTTTGCTTTCCCCATTCATTTGTCTGTATCTCAATCCATGAGTTTTCTCACTTTTTCACTTCTGATTCTGCCCCCCATCCTACCAGGCAGGAGGGACAGAGTGACTTGGCAGACCACTGGGGTTAAACCATGACACCCACACAAGGCAACTACAGCTTTTGATCCGCAATACCTGGAATAATCCCAAACTGAGGATTAATGGATTTTCTGTGGAATGCCTCAGCTTTGCAGGACCAGTGAAATAGGCAGTGGCACCCTCCAGGAATTTGTTTTGGAGTTTAGCCCACTTCCTTACTGGCTTTTACCGTAAGGACCTGCCAGACTTCCCAGTCATGCTTGTTTAGCCTGCTGATCCTCCTCCTGGGAGAAGCAATAAAAGGCAGTCCTGGCAGGCAGATAGCTCAAGTTGCTTTGGCAGGTCTTGCTGTGGACTGCATGATGAGAAGCTCAGTGCTGTCCCTCAGCTTTCTTCTTGCCTTCCTTGCTCTGGCTCTGCCAGGCACCCAGGGAAGAATCATCCCCCGATGTGAGTTCCTGAAGATCCTACGTAGGAATGGCTTTGAGGGCTTCGAGGGCACAAGTCTTGCTGACTGTGAGTATAATGACCTGCCAGTGGACTTTTCTGCCTGTACCACCCTTCTCCCTCTCAGCTTCTTTGTGACCTTCCAGCAGTACTGTTCTGTCCCTCCATTCCTTTGACCTCATCATCTCTCTTCCTGACCCCCTTCCTTGCTCCCTTGCACTGTTTACACAACCAATACCCGTTCAGAGCTTTATCCTTCCAGGCATTTACCCATTCAGCTCTCAAGCTCGCTGTATCATCAGCTTAGTTACTTCTTCAGCACTTCATCCACTCTTAATCATTTCCCCTTTTGCCCTTTATTTACCCTGAGCATAGCTTGATGTTGTCCTCCAAGGTGTCTTTTCCTCCTGCAGGGATGTGCCTGGTGAAACACGAGAGCGACTACAACACTAAGGCGTACAACAACAACGGTCCGAGCAGGGACTATGGCATCTTCCAGATCAACAGCAAGTACTGGTGTGATGATGGCAGGACCCCTGGATCCAAGAATGCTTGTCATATCAGCTGCTCAAGTAAGTGGTGGGACAGAACAAAGAGCCTTTCTTTGTCCACACCAGGAAAGCATCTGAACTGTCCATGATGCCTGCCCAGCAGCCACTCTGGGCATCACTCTCCATTCATTCATCTCAGTGTCCCACCTTCTCTCCCTGGTGAACACCTGTTGTTCTGCCAATCTGTCCCTGCTCTTCCTCTGCCCCTCTTTCCTCCATACTGACCTTTTCTCTTTTCTCTACAGAACTGCAAGATGACAATCTTGAAGATGATATTCGGTGTGCCAAGAAGATTGCTCGAGAGGCTCATGGCCTCAGTCCCTGGTAAGGATACTGGGGAAGAGTGGGCAGAGGAGGGAAGAGAAGATCCTGCTTCTGGCTGGGGAGGAGGAGGGTACAGGGAGGGGGACAGCAGGTGAGAAGCTGTATTTGCTAAAGGCTAGCACAGTCCTTCTCTTAGAGCTGAAAGAAGCCCTGGCTCTCAGCACCTGCTCCAACTCCCTAAATTTCCCTCCTCTCCCAGAGATCTCCCTTTCTGTTCTCTTCCCCCAGCTCCCTTAGACTGAGCTTGTGAGAACTTCCATCCATCCTTTTCTTTCACGCCCAGCTTTCTTCAGCCAAGACTCTCAAAGACTAAGTCTGTTTTAATGACCAATTCAATTCTCTAATGACCTAATGTGTTTGTTCTCCAGGTACGGCTGGAAGGACCATTGCAAGGGCAGAAACCTGAGTTCCTATGTCAGGGGTTGCTAAATTACTCCACAAGAGCCCATTTCCTTTCCAGAGGTGAAGAGTGAGAGTGTTTGGAAATGGATGGGTGTGGGGACTTCAAAGCAGCATATTATTTGGGTAGAGAGGGTGCTGGTTGTCCCAAGCCAGGTTAGTCTTTCCACTTCTGCAATGCAAATAGAGAACTTAGAGCTGGTGGCTTAACACAAAAAAGGCTTATCAGGAGGGCACTACAGGTACAGTTTTAGCCATTTGTTTGCATAATCCCATTTCCAGATTCTGTTACCCTAACAGGGCTTAGCAACATTTAGTGTTTCTCTCCCTTTTTGTACCTTTATTTTCTTTCATCCCTCCCTTTCTCCCATCCTCCTCTCCTTCCTTCATGTTTTTGCCCTTTCTTACTGGAGTGTCTGAAGTGAGAAAATGCAAAAATCACTGAATGCTGTATAAGACCTGCAGAACTAAATTGCTTTATGACTAGGACAGTACAATTCACTGGCACAGAGAGAGAGACCTATGCTGAAACACAACCTTGCCCTTTACATTTACCTGAGCACACCTGGCTGGTGTGATGGACAGGGCACTGAAAAAAGGACATCTGTTCTGGCTGAATGTGGCTGTTCTTATCCTTTGAGGAGGCTGATCAAGCACAACCTAAAATGCAGGCAGCACCTCTGTGAGGACACCAAGGGTTGGAAAGCCTGTTGAGAAAGGGGAATGTTTTGCCACTTAGTTCATGAGTCCTTGTTCCAGATGAAGGCTGAATCCAGAAATGGTACACAAATGGAAGGTGACATCACTGAACCCACGTTGTTCATGTGCTTTTGTGCTGCTGCTGCTTGGGGAGCAGTGACTGCTTTGATGTTTATGCAATAAAGGGATGCTTCAACTCTTGTCTTGTGTCAATGTATAAACCAACTATGAAAAGCATGTTTGTTTAGACGGCTGAATCTTAAAAAAAGAAATATTGCTCAAAGTAACCGTGTCAGAAGCCCCTCTTCCAAGGTACAATGGAGAATGGCTATGTCCTCTCCTACTGAGGGCAGAGCTATTTTGCATAGTGGTGTCCATGACATTTTTTGAGAAAACTCAAAAGAGCCTTGAGCCAGAAGCCTCGCCTTGTCACTTGTCACTTCTCCAGTGCAGGTGTTTCCATCCATTGTAGGATTTGAGCAAACCTTCATAGATGGGGTTTTGGCCTGTGGGCTCAGCCCTGGGAAAGGGACCCTTTCTGTCTACCCAAATATTGAGACCATGTGTGCATCTCCAAGGGACATACTCAACAAGAAAAGATACGGGGTTGTGGAATTAAACGCTCAGCAAATTTAAACATGTCCCTGCTCTGGACTGATGAATCCTGCTGCAGCCCTGTAGCCACAGGTCCAAGCAGGAGCATGGCTGGGCACAGGTGCTCAGTTGTGGTGATGCATCCTCCCCATTCCCTCCTCCTCCTCCTTGAGCCTGCTCTTCATCCCAGGAGCTCCTCATGAGCACCAGCTGCGTGGTGGAACATCCCTGACTGTACCAGGAGCTCTGTCACGATAAAGGTGGGAATGACACTGATCATAACAGGAGTTTCAGGTGCCCAGCCAAGGTGGGGAACAAAGGAAAAGCAGCCACCCTTGTTAGCCCTGGTAAATAATTGACCTGAGTTGTAGTCCAAGTGGAACAGTACTATTGTTCCCAGTGTGGGTTATGGCCAGGATGAAAACTTAGAAACACAGAATAGTTTGGGTTGGAAGGGACCCTAAAAGGCTCAACCCTCTGCCATGAGCAGGGCCACCTTC
>VXAU01004444.1:0-70125 GCA_013399695.1 Formicarius rufipectus
CACGACAAGGGGGTGCCCGTGGAGAAGTAATAGAAATAGCACTGCCATAAAAGACTTGCTCCTAGACTACCATCTCTTCATTCAGTCATGCACCTCGATGGGTTTCAGTAGCATTTAAACATCAGGAGGACACATCACTAAGGATAAACTGTCTTCGGAAAGCAGCATGACATCACAGAAACTAGAAACTGAAGTTTTATGCTTAAGTAGCAAACATCATACCCATCTGCTTTACTTTTGTTCTAGAGAGGGACAACAAACCTCGATGAAAAGCCAAATAGGTCTACTGGTTTACTTTTGCAACAAGTAACTTAAGAGTCTAATCAATTTATCAGAAAACATCTCTTTCTCAGGAAAGTTGAGGGTTTGTTTTGACAGCCTACCACAAGGAACATTTTTCAGCTGGAATCTACCACAAAACTTGCCTTTTCCAAAAAGCTTAGTTTCCTTCAAGGTGAGTTTCAGGGTATGCAAGACAGTACACTGATCTCTGAACATGTTATTTGATAATATTGAACACTATTGCAGCTAAAGAGATGGGCAAGTATGGATCATAGTCCTCATTATTCAAATGTTTAAACTTAGTAGTAAAGCCTTACCACACCTTTGAGCTCCTCTCTGAGGCAGATTCTGATTAAATCAAGAAAAGGTCTAAGCTGCTGCTTTCCAGCGGAGCATTCTCCAGTCAGAAGGTGCTTTGTCAGTGGGAAGCACCACAGCATTCAAGATCACCGGGGGCAGCTTCGAGGAGGACCAGTGCTGTTGAGATGAACTCTGACCGACAAGCTGAACAGCTTACACTGAAGTAAAGACCCAGGAGCATGGATGAGCAGAGAACTCAGACACCACCAGCCTCCCCTCCAGCTGCATTTAGGGGAGTGAAGAAGGTGGTCCGGGGGCCTGGGAGGGGCCCAGATTGGTGCCAGGAGGAGCACCCAAGTGGCCCCAGGCCTGGTAATTGACTGCCAGGGCAGGGGTGTTGCTCCAGGATTGTTTTGGAAATATTTCCATAGATGCTTCAGTGACCTCAAATCACAAAAATCTGATTTTCCTCTCAGCCTAAAACTGGCATTTTCTCCTGCTTCATGTTCTTTCACATGATGCTGGACACACTGCCTAAGTACCTGCTCTGAGGCAAAGGTATTAATAACACTGCACCCTCAATATTCTTTTGCAGAATCTTTTATCAGAATCTTATCCTAGGGTGAGAGATTCTTAACATAGCTGTACCTCTGTGTTAGTATGCAGCCAATTCCAGAGTTCTGGTTCAGCTTTAGGCCCTATTGTAATTTGCAAGTCAGGGTATAAAGTGTTTATAATACCTTATAAGGGTATTACCACAAGTGGTTTTTCTGCCTATCGTAACATTCAGACCAACAACATAAATTGAAAAATCTGTAAGAAACATGAAGAATTACCAACTATGATAATTTATTTGACACTGGTCAGATCATTTGCAACCATGAACCAAGTTCCAACCCACAGTGAGTACCAGAATTTACATTTACTCACAATGATACCATAAAGAAGCTCCAAAACACTGCCTTCATCCTTGGTCTAGAAGCATCTCTTTCCATACATACAAGACTACATGGTTTGTACCTGTGTCTGGCAGGTCCAGCCATGCCTACTCTGCATAGTGCTGTCCTTGGACACTACAAGTCTCATGGAATGCCAGGGAAGCCCTTCTCCTTGTCCTTCTTTCTGCAGACAACTCAGGGCAAAGAAAGTCTCAGAGAGACACAGCTCCCCTCAGATCTGCTGCTGCTGCTGAGGGCTGTGCTACACTCCAGAGCTGGGACAGTCCCAACAATGTGCTATTATGGTCAGCTTTGTTTGGAGGAAGTGCCCATGGTGACTTCCCTCCCCATCACAGCATTTTTAAATAGAAAAGAGTGAATAGATTATCCAGACATGGAACATACTGTGTGCACAGATGTGCCTGAAGGAAACAGGAATTCTTTGTACCTGCTATTCTGTGGCTGGGTTCCTAAACACATAGGCAAAACTCTGGGGGGAAAAAAATGGTCTTCACCAAATAGTGAGAGAAAACCTTTATTATGTTCCTTGCTGAGGTGGTGTGATTGATCCCAACTCATAATGTATTCTGCACAGACTTCTCTTTGGAGCCAGACAATGCACAATAGCAACATATCTGCTACATACGTGACTAGGAAACAATAATCAAGTAAGACTTTTTTATATTCCTAAAATCCTGAAAATAGGAGGCCCAGTGAATTACAGCTATGTATAAATCAAAACTGAAATGTCATCCAAGCGTTTAGTCATATTTTGTATTAGAAGTGGATGGAATTACATATGCAACAGTCACCAACAATCATGATTGGTATTATGATCCCCAGGGCTGAATAAGTCCATCAACATGTCAGATTTGTGACAGACATGTTTCAGTAATGTTACAGCACCCAGACGATGCTTACAACAGCAGACAATGAATTCTTTCTTTCTGTGCAGGTGCATTTTCAGTTCAGTCAAGTGTGTGGTAATCAGAACTGTCAGAGTTTTAAAAGCATTAGCATTCTGTTGTACATACTGGAGTTGTTTTATCTGCCATCAGTGTTTACAGGAATGTATCTTCATTGGGGCCACGTCATAATCCCTGTTTACAGGATACTTGATCTAAATCCTACTATTTTAGGGAATAATGTATGATTATTATGCTTGTTGTTTTAAAGCCCTCTAGATATTTGTTTGTCTCATTAATATATTTCACTGCACATCTACACAGATTGCTCCATATTAGTTTAGCCATGCAATATAATTAGATTTGTCTTGTCTCAAACAGAATAATGATTATAGGCAGGAATATGGGAAGGTTCTCACTACAACCATGTGGACAGGCACCAGTCAGTGGATTCCTGAGTCTTGGTGCTCTGTGTATATCTCAGATGGTATTTTCTTTCTTAAAATCCTGCATACCACTTGAGTGACTCAGATTTGTGTACGTTGTCCTACCTGAGAATTATCATTACTGAGCTCATAGCTCTAATGTGCCTGCTTCATTAGCATATTTTGTTCAGCTGACTAAATATTAACCATATGGAATACTTTGTGTAGAGATGAACATAAATACATTCTTTCATCACAGCTACATATTGTACCTGAGAGTCAGAAGAGAGAGGAGTTATGTTCATGTTTGATGTTCAGGCTGACCCTCTCAAATAATGCAGACTCAGAGTTTTCCATTTGCAGTTATTGATACAAGTTTTTATTTGTGAAGCTGTACAATAACATTTAGGTACTCATTTTTATACATAATGGAGAAACTAAGAAAAAAAGAAAATGAAATATCCTAAACCATAAAAATTTGTTCCAGAAATTCCCTTGGTTTTCCAGATTTCTAACACTGAAAATCTGAGTCATGAAAACTGAATTTTCTTGGTACCTGTGGGACATGGGCACTCCCTGTGTCAGTGCTGGTATTGTGTGACTCGTGTCAGGTCTGGAGAAGAAATTCTGGCCCTGAAACTGTTGGAACTTAGAACAAAACAAACAAACACAAAAATACAAACAAAACAAAACAAAACAACAAAAAACCAAACCAAAACGAAGAGTGATCTGTAGGTTAAAAAACTCAGTATTTTCTTTGTGTAAGGTTTTGTATTTTCTCTTCTACATTTCTTCAGAATCCTGAAGCTGTTCTGCCAGCATCCTGTAGATTTGCTTGCCCCAAAGGGAAGGAGATGTCAGGAAGTATCTCCCACAAACACAGGATCCTATATTCCGTGCTAGAATTCTGTTTTTCAGGTCAGAGATGGCCGTTAGACTATGCTGATTATGTCCAGTACTGAGAATAAGCACATATAAAAATTCTGATTTTGGTTTCTGAGTAATTTGAACATTGGCTTAATTTCATGTGAAAAATTTGCATTGAAATAAAGTAATTTAAACTTGGTAGTATAACTGCTACTGAGTGATAAATGAAATGTCTTATTATTTACATCAAAGTAGATATTTTGTTATAATTAAACACAACATTTTTATATGAAACTGATATTTGCTAAATTACAATAGGAAATTCTGTTTTACATTTTCATATTTCTGTACCAGTAATGAATATTGATTATACATAAATCACTACAGATGAGTAATAGAGAACATGCTAAATAGTTTCATATGTTAATGTTTGTGATTTTTAAAATTCAATTTAATCTAGAGAAAATTTTCTGATTATCTTTGCACCACAGACTTCCCCTGAAATCTCTACTTTGTTTTGCAGCTTTTCAGAAAACAAAAGGATCTGAACTTCTTTTCTCTTTCTTTCAGATGTGCAATGGTTTAGAGCAGCCAAGGAAGCAACAGCGTTCAGACCTCAACGGGCCAGCTGACAATAATAATACTCCTGAGGTGGGTGCCTTGGGCTGCCAGGCCATTCTGCTTTCTGTCTTCCTGAGGACTCCAGAGGGAAAGCAGCCATCAAATTGTCAGCTTTCTCCCTCTCACACACCCATACTTGGGCTCAGTTTCTTTCCCTGAACTACACTAAGTACCATGTCTGCCTACTCTGAATAGTCTTTGAACTATACCCATGAATTTTTGCTGCCTCATTCATTTTATGTAAGTGTCCATGGCATGTACTCAAGCCTACAATTTTCTGATGACATACAGAGTAGGAAGAACACTTCAGAAATTCTCTTTTTGGATTATTGGAGAGCAAAAGTAGCATCAAAAAGAAACAGTCTTCCATGCCTCCCACGCCCCACTCCCAGTGTCAGTCCTGGCTTAGTGAGCTGTGAAGAGAGGCAGTGATAGACAGACCTGCTCTTGTCATTGAGGGCTGGAGCGAAGAAGACATCTAAGAATGCAGAATGAGTTATGCTTGAGGCGAGTCACAATGAAATGAAACTCAGACTTAAAAGCAGAAGTCTGTTATTTCAAAAACAACATATTTAGCCTGTAGTCTGTTATATTAACAAAGAGGCACATTTCTGAAACCTTTTCCCATAATGGAGAACGTTATTCCTGCAAGCAGGAGTGACTGAGGAGGCTGGCAGAAGATGAGGAATGGAAGGGCTGTATCTGTTTATTGACAATAGAGACAGTAAAAAGAGCACTATTGTGGCCCCTGCTAAGATTAAGTGTAATGTTGTATACTGTGCAGTCAGGGACAGTTCTTTTTATTCACTTCAAAGACCCAGAATCTTGCTTTGTAAAACACTGTTAAATGTTCTTAATTGGAATATCAGTCTATCACTAATAAGCAATGTGATTTAATGGACAAATTATTGGACTGGGAATTCTGGTTTGTATTGCTCATTTGACTTCCAAGGGTCATATTCATACTCTTCCCTCTGCTTCCCTTAATTTTTTGTGTGTTGGCATCTGCTTAAACTAATTTGAGACTCCAGGTATAGTCTGTAACAGTTAGGTTGGGTTAATGACTGTGATGTAATATGTTTCTCTGTGCTAAATAGTGGCTATGTGACTGTGGTCAGCTGTTCAAATATAATGTGAATTCACATCTTTGTGTGAAAGTTATTTTGTTACAGCTATTCCATTTTTCTTTCTCAACAGACCAAGAAAGTGTCTTCCTTTCCAAGTTTTGTTGATGGTAAGTTTGACATCATCCATAGTTAAAGTAGGGCAAAGTGGAAGCAAATACTTTAATATATATTAAAGATCACAGTTCTAAAAATCAGTCAAATCCAAGAGAATACAGATGAAAAGTTTAGATACGGAAGTATTTAACATTTTCCTGCCTCCCCATGGCAATGGGAGCATAGTGGTGATAGAAAGGAGGAGCACAAGAATTCAGGTGAAGATGGAAACCACTACAAATCCGGAAGGGGTTAAAAAGCTGGTAACAGTGGGCCCCAGCAGGGTGGACATTTATGAACATATAAGAGCACTGTGTTCTTCATGGCCCGTTATTGCACTCTGGGAATCTCAGTTGTCGCCCCAAACCGAAAGGTTCTCCTGAACTGACAAAAAACCAGTAATCCAACTCTCTGGTTAGGAGAGCAATGCTTTTATATGTTCTTTCAATCTCATTTGCACTGCTGTTACATATATTCTGTTTGAAGAAAAATAAGTCAATTTATTAACACAGGAAGGTGGAGAGAAATAAAATAGGATTGTACTGAAAAACATTATTACTCTCAGATTCACAGACAGCTGAAGAACTTTTTATGGGAAAAATGCAGCTCTTCCTGTAAAGGAAATGTCTACACTGTAAAGTGAGGAATGACAGTAGGAGGTTTCCAGGGGTCTGACCCCTTAGATCTGCCACAACGACACACAATACAAACCATAAAAGAATGTTAAAAACCTAATCTTTAATGCCATTCTTAAATCAGGAAAAACTTAGTGCAATTTAGAATATTAAAATGTCCAACACATTTTTCTTTTATTCCCTGATCTCACCAACTTGACAAGAATCTTCTGTTTCCAGTAATTTCCTTAAAAAGCTAGAATGAGTGGAAGGAACCGTGATTGTCTCTTGAGTTTGACATCTGAGGGACATTACATGGAACACTTGGCATATACTGCCTAACAGGCCCTAAACAGAGGTAAATTTAAATGCACTCCCCGCAGGTGGCAGAGACATGAAAACAAGCTGGCACTTTGTAATAATAAACTGCTGATTGCCTATTGGCCAATCATAAAGCAAGGCCAGCATGCACAGAGCTTTAAAACAAGCTACAGAATTCACCCCTCACAGCACTTGCAGATACAACTGTATGTTTTAATTTTATTTGGATTGAAAGGCTTTGTCTTTCTTTCCATACCAGCCAGCTCATTACTCTGTTGGCAAGGGCTCAGAATACCCATTTAGATGGCATAATGCTTTCCCTTTTAGTTCTGTCATTTTGTTTTCTCTGATTTTTCCTATAGTTGCACGATACGAGAATAAACTGTCTATTAGGCTTTTTCTATGGGAGTATTATATGACATTGTCTATTACAAATAAATACATGGCCCACCAGGAGCTTATGATAGGTTACACGACTGCTCTCTGAATTCAAAGAAAAGCAGTTTTTATTATTAATTTGTATGTAGAGTCCCCAAAAGAGCAGGATCCTTCTGCACATAAGAGAAGGTTCTGCCAGCTGACACTCCTATTCTTCCCTGAGCTTTGACAGTGATACCACAACCATATTCAAGTTATATTCATATTCAGTTTTAAAGCACTTTCAGCATGCCTCCTTAACTACAGTAGCTGTATCTCTATTAATACATAGTATTTTTTGTATGCCATGTGAACATAAAAAAGATTGATAACAGGCTCAAAAATATTGGAAATGTGTCCTTTTACTGTTATAATTGTTTCAGTAGTAGTACCACTAAATGCTTGTAGTGATACTTAGTTCTGTGTTCAATGGTTCTGGCTTTTTTGCTCTCTGTTGTGTCACCATGTTACTCCCTTGCACAGTAACAAGCATGAGGAAGTAAAGAAATCAGCCAGATACAGAAGTATTTGACATATAGACATTCTCAGAGGTGACTTATGCCCTGTGTCCAGTTATTCATTATGCAAAATCTGCTGCAGTGCCACACATCCCAGGGCTTGTGACTTCATGGACTGTGAAAATTCAGCAGGAAGTTGAAGGTGCTTCAGTGCTTTGAGTGCAATCTCTAAATACTGTTTGAATCTTTGGGTTACACATGATTTTAGATAGGTATAAAAATGTCTTCCTAACAGATTATTAATTCAGTTATGCGGAATTATTGAGTATTTTTTTCTTATTTTATGAATACAAAGTTAATTTAAAAATGTTTATGCCTTCTCTATTTGGTCTAGAAATGTTTATACTTTTTGCAGAAAACCTTGTAATCTCTATTGCATTGATAAGATGGCGCAGAGGTTTAGATTTTTCAGAAACAGTTACCTAATGTTTAAACACCAGTACTCAACATTCCAGTCTTTGCTCACATCAAACTAACTTTCAGGTTTGAAGTCTATTTCTTCTTCTCCTCCTCATCAGTAAGCTTACACATGCTTGCAGTGAAGGTTGTGCTGAAGTGCTCTGATGAGCTGAGGCCTCAGCCAAGTCTCCCTTTTTGTATTATTTAAAGCAGAGATAAGGGAAGAAGACACTTAGGAAATCAGTTTGACCCTGGCAATTTTCAGGATCATTCAGCCTTCCAACAGATGTCTGATCTTACCTGGCAATTGCTTACGTTGCCTTCATAATAGTCAATGTGTGTTGGAAATGTGTTCTGCCCAGTGTGGAGTTTTTTGGTAGGGTTTTTTTTCTGTATTATCTAGTGCTGTAAACATTTTATACATGCTGTTGATTCATACATGATGTATCACACATTATTTCTTGTATAATGATTCTGCAAAAAATCACTTTCTAAGGCTATGAAGACATGATAAAACTACATCCATCCACAACAGCCCAGTCTTTAAAGAATCCCAATGAATAACATTAGGATTATAAAACTGCTTAACATCCTAAGTTATTTCCACCTTCAAGAAGTTTTTCATAGATATTAGTTAAAAATGCCACTGCTGTCACCAAAGAGCCAAGGCATGAGAAGAAATTGCTGTGTAGCCTATTAATGACTTGGAAACCAAGACAAAAATATCTTGCTTAAAGATGTGCAAAGCACAGATAGAAACAGAAGTGAGCTAAAGTCAACAAACTTGAAAGTAGTTGAAGAGAAGCGGAATCACAGAACGAAAACAAATTTTCCTGAGTTCATCCAGAGCTTTTGGGATGGAAAGCAAGTAGATGAAGGGACTGATGTTTTAAATAGCCAGCACATATCTTTTTTTTTTTTTTTTTTTTTTTTTTGACAAATCCTGCAGAGTTTCAGTCTTTGCTTGATTTGGTAATGTATTAGAATTTGCACTCAGAATTGAGTTTTATTTGTCTTCAGACATGAAGTCTTTTAATACAGTGAGCTAAAATACCTGCTAAAGGAGTTTACCTAAACTGATTTAAACATCATGTGGGTAAGCATATTTCAGAGTTAAAGCATTATGGATTCAATTTAGCCTGATTTACTTAGCCTGAAGTGAATGAAGGAAAACAAAATTAAAAGCACTTTAATTTGGAATGAGCATGTTGATGCAAGTACCTAATGAAGTGTTGCTAACTTAACATTAAATTCACATCTTTCAATAATCTCCCTCCTTGCTACCTTTGAAAGAAGATGTCAGTATGAAGTACAGATGTAGGAGACTGAAAACAGCCCTAAAAGGACATTGAATAACAGCATCGGCAGAGGTACCATATAGGATACACCATTGTCTGCTGAAAAATGTAATGGTACAAAGGTGTAAGTGAAGAGGAACAGAGATGTAGGAATGGATTCTTGTGGGATTTCCACTTTGATTTCATTCAGTGAGATGCAGGGAAGTATGAGTGTTAGCAACGTCACTTGAGGAAAGTCACATCTTTAATCGTGTTTATTTTCTGTTGGAAGAGTTCTGCTAAATTAAATGGGAAAATGAAGGACAGGAATGTCCGCTGAAAGTTCAATGTGCAGGTCACTTTTTCAGTTCATTTAATCAGCAATAGTGTGCCATAAATGCTTCCTTCTCTACATAATAATCTTCAACATTGAATTGATTATAAAGAAATTGAACACTGAACAGTAAATCTTTTTATTTTGTTTAAATTAACATTCTCCTTCAGTGTAATTTTCCTTCTCACATAAGATTGCTGTATTTCAAAAAACGTGTTAGAAAGTTGGCAAGTTGATCTAGCTCGAAGCGAAATTCTTTTATAAAACTTTTGAGGTACAAAAAATATTCGCTATCAAGAGAATTCAGCCAAACTCTGGACTGACTGGTTTTTACTTTTGATCTAATCAAGGTAGACTTAAAGCTTAACAGGATGATGAGCATAGTCCCACTATGACTCAAATACTGTCCTTTGTTCTGTTCTCCCCGTCCCTTTTTAATACTTTGAAAGAAACCAGTTGCAAAATACAAGTTAATGTTAGAATTTCACCTAAGTCACAATGTAGTTAATACTAAGTGTATTTGTTGAATGAAGGCTAGAATAAAACTGTCTCTGAATTCAGGTCTCAGTAGCATCAAGAGGCCTGATGTGGTTTTTTCCTAACCTTTCTCAACTGTTGAGTTTCATAGTGTACTTTGTGCCCATTGTTAATCAGCATTTTTGTCAGAGATTATATTTAGGGACTGTGTACTCTCACAAATAGATTAAAAAAAAAAAAAAATAAAAGTGAAAGCACAGTTCAAGTTTAGCTAATACTCAGTAGCTGCCATACATATTAACTGTAATAAAGTTATGGTAAAGGTGCCTATTAGCATTTCTGAAACTCGGAAACAATCCTAATGTGTTTAACAGTGCAACACAGGAAGAATTTTCCAGTTATTTTTCTATAGACTTCCACAATCAAACCATTGTGCAATGTTATAAATACTGTATGTTCCGCTAAAATATATTGGGGTTTTTTTGGGGAAATAGAGGGAAACCCAGAATTTATTCTGCACTAGATTTCTTCCCCTGTTGCGTATTAGAAAAGGTACTGCAGAGGTAGTGTGCTCCGTGTGCTCCGTGTGCTCCGTGTGCTCCGTGTGGGCCGCGCCCGGCGCTGACGGTGCCCGTGTGTCAGTTCCAGGGCCCTGCGAACCCGAGGACCTCATCGACGGCATCATCTTCGCGGCCAATTACCTGGGCTCCACCCAGCTGCTCTCCGAGCGCAACCCCTCCAAGAACATCCGCATGATGCAGGCCCAGGAGGCCGTGAGTCGCGTGAAGGTAAAAGGAAAAACGAAAGAAAAATAAATACATTTAAGCTGACAGGAGAGCCTGGGAGATGAGCCACGTTAAGGCTGCAAGGGCCTCTTTGAGGCTCACGAGCGCCGTCCACTGGCGAAGGTGCACAAGTACACACCCCCCGTGCAGTGAAAGAACAAAAGGATCTACTTTATTTTCAGATAGATTGAATTTATACAATCTGAACCCTTCAATCACATCATCATACAAAACGATTGGATTGCTCAGAACTGCCCATACCCAGGCTAAAGTAAAAACGAATGAATTGTATATATGTTTATAAGCTCACAAGAGAGCTCATGTGATCAGAGCCACATTAGGGCTACAAGGGCCCCTTTAAGGCTCACAAACTCACGCACACACTTCATGCAGTGAATCGATCAAAAAGCCTTTATTTACAGACCAGGCCTTGTATTTATACAATCTGTGCCTTTCAGTTACATCATTATATAAAATGATTGGATGCTCAGGCCATCTGGGTTTCAGATACCATTGGTCTTAGTGTTAATTAGCTCCTCCTCTAAGTCCACCCCGTGACTATTTTCCAGAGGAATTTGGTGGTATCAGCAGGTGTTTTTCTTAAAGATAAGTTCTTACTCCAAAGCTGCGAACAGCTCTCTTGAAATATGTAAACAAAAGGCCTGCTTTTCATTGGAACCACAAAACTTGGATTGTTCAGAGAATCTTCACAGAATATCCAATTTTCTGCATTCTGCAACATCAGGCCATCTGGGTTTGAGATACCATTGGTCTTAATTAACTCCTCCTGTAAACCTGCCCCATGATGGCTTTCCGGAGGAATTCGGGAGTGCTTGCAGGTGTTCTTAAAGATAAATTCTTATTCCAAAGCTGCGAACTGTTCTCTTGAAATGTGTAAACAAAGGCCTGCTTTTCATGGGAACCACAAAACTTGGATTCTTCAGAGAGTCTCACAGAATATCCGGTTTTCTGCATTCTGCCACAGTAGGGCAGTTCTCTGCTCGGGAAGGTGCCCTCGCATCCTTTGGAGCCGATCCCGAAATGGAGTGGGATCTGCAGCTCCCACCTCTCCCGGAGTGCGCACGTATTTCTATGTCTACACATAACATAGATCTGGCACTGTAAATGCCGTTAGTTTCTGGTGCTTGTTATAAGAACACATACGGCATCTCTAAGGAGTAAAACATAAATTACTCAGATTCAAAATTCTTTGGAAGCTCTATGACAAATTCAATCATTAAAGACAAGTTGGAGATTGCAATTAGAAAATATTTCAATGGCAAAGCATAGGATATTTATTTGACTGTTATTTTACTCTTATGTCATTAATTCCTTTACCTTACTAGAAGTTGAGAAGATTGCTCTCACTATATTGAATTATTACACTTTTAGGCAAAGAACATTCATTACCGTTGTGTTTGGACTTGGTGTTATTTACTGTGAAATAATTCCTTTGTAAATACTGTAGCATAGACTGCTTCATACAGCTGTGTAAAGAAAATATTCTGTGTTGATAATCCAAGCAGGAGATTTTTATTTTAGAATTTTTTGTGACTGCTGAAAATACCACATCTGAAGAAACACATGGTTAGGAGTAGGCAGGTTTCAATGCTTACAGAGAAAGTATGTGCCTAGGCAGTAAACTATTTAATTGCTAGAAATTCCATGCTCTTGAGGGAAACCAGTTTGGAAAAATTACTTCCTTAGCAAGTGACACGTCATGTTTGATGATTGATTTGGCATTTAGAAACAAGCAGAATGGAGGAAAAGTCCAGTTCTTTAAACTTTTCAAACCTTTGAGTTTCTATTTAGTATTGTGATGTCTCAAGCTATAGTAAGTAATTGTTGATGGCAGTTAAATCCCTAAAAACTGTTTTGTATATTAATACCAATCCTAGTCTGTCGCGATACTTGACTACTTTAGATAGTCGTGGAAGAGAGCTTGAGTTACGTTTTGTTCAACAGTAACGTGCAGACATGTGATTAATATGTATAGAAAACCTTGGCTTTAAGGTAGTGCATGTACTGCCATTTCCAACTGCTGTAAATTTAGCAGGATAAGTGTTAAGAGCAGCTGTTAACAGACAACCCTTTGGAACCAATTTTTTTGGGATCAGTTGACAACCTGCATAATGCCATTAAATCCAATTATCTTGAGAACTTCATAAGGTATAAAAAAAAAGTCTTTCTCTTTTGCACATCCTTCTCCCATTGCCCCCAATTTTTTAATTTTCAACAGCCTGGATTCATAGTCAAAAGGTTTCCCTTACTTTCCACACTGTCTTTTCTCTTTCCTTCTGTGTACATCTGTCTGCATTCTTTTTTTATGCTACTCCTCAGAGGATGCAAAAGGCGGCTAAAATCAAGAAAAAAGCGGTGTGTAAACTGTTTTTCTTGAATGCTAATGTTTATGTACATTTTTGTTGTACTTGTTTTACATGGAGTGTTTTGTCTTTCATTATGGATCCTCATAAAGTTGTCATTTTGGTTTTTTCTTTGTTAAGCAGTAGAATAGTGAATGGAGTAAAATGAATTCATGTTCTTCATTGTTCGTTTGCTGCAGTGCCTGTCTGCTGCCCTTCTTCTGTTGAATACCTGTGATTTGTTTAGTCCAGATACACAGCCATTGTTATCTGGGAGTTATTCTGAATGTAATGCTCATTTTGATTTTACTAACCAAAACAGGGACATGTATTTCCTGTGCCTGTGACTTACTGTATATTTATGACTATGGATATTTAAAAACAGGATAAATGTACCACATACTAGCTGGGACAATTCCTACAGGAAACATTTGACTCAGTTAAAAACAATACTTCAGTTAATTAAATACAGTTGACAAAATTGTCACGGAAAGGATGGTAGCAATACAAGTAGTCTCTTCCAAAGTATGTGCTTGTTGTGTATTTTGCTGGAAGATAATGCAAATAAAATTAATCTGAATGAACTATAGGCATAGCTAAGCCTTTATAACTTAAAAAAAGAACAGTGAACACATTGTTCCTCCTTGCGCTGGAAAAGAACGAGTCTCTGAGCTGGAGGGTGGTGCCTGCCTGCTCTGTGACCGTGTTCTCTGATGGGACACGGAATTGTTTCCCTAGTGAGCAGTGCTCAGAGGTTGAGGTCTAAAAGTCAGCTGATGGCTTTCTGTGTCTTGAGAGAAATATTAGTTCAGTGCATGGTTCTTTATTTTATAGGAATAAAGCCAACCACAGTACTGAGCATGCACTAACTTTTTGGTGAGCTTAGTGAAGATGGCAAGGGCTAAACAGCTGTTGGGGACTAAGTCACTTTGTCAGTTCTCCCATTTTCCCAGTTCTGGTGCCTCAAGTACTGAAGTGCATCATTGAGAAAGTGGGGGAAAAATAGCCATACTTTTTCTCCTATTCTGACTATGAAAAGAGAATTTTCATACATGAGCTGCCAGTCCCATAGGCTCCAAAATTTCCCTCTCACCCAGAAAATCAGAGTATACTTCACTCCTTCTATGCAATAAATGTCCTCTTTGCATGTATTTAGAAACACCTTTGAATAGCCATCTCTGTCGTGGTTTAAAGTGCAGTTGTTCACATCACATTATCCTCGATGCAATCAGAGAATTCATCATTCTAAACAGAGAATTAAAAATCCCATTGTAACAAAGCATCTGCCTTTCAGACTTCAGAGGGAGATTCCCAGGCCTTGACTGAAGTGGATCTGTTCATCTCCACACAGAGAATCAAAGTTTTAAATGCAGACACACAGGTAAGTTGAGATTAAAACTCTTCAAGAATAATGTTGAGTTAGACTCAATATATGCTTTTATATGATTAGTGGGACACTTTCCTAAATTTGGATAAATTCACTTCTGTTAGAGTATTCAGAAAGAGCTCCTATTGTTGTTACATTTGCCAATATAGAAGTAACAGTTTTGCTTATTTGATGTATTGATAACTGCATGTTCCTGAGAGCTATAATTCAATTTAGGCAAAATATGCTAAACTCTTTCAGAATTCATGTTCACTCTTCCTTTGAAACAGTTTCAGAACCCAACAGGGAAGACATTTGCTGCTTTGACTAAGCCATTCATATATTGCCATTTTTAACATTTTAACATTTAATCCCCTTTTTCACCATAAATCACATCTGAGCAACCATCCTCCTCCTAAGGTAAATTATTAATTGCTCATATAAAAGCAACATGTGGAGACCACAGCAGTGATCAGCCTCATCTTCTGGGAATACTTATATATTCCACAAGAGGTGATCTTCATAAGAAGGAGTATTTTAAGAAATTTACAATAAAAAACATATAATTTGTACATCAATCCAAATATTTAGTATAATAATCTCACAAGATCTCATAGACTTTGATCATACTTTTAGAAAGTTTCTAAATTTTCCTTCTTATGAGAGGTGTTGAAAAGGGAAATTTTAGCTGTGGCATTTTCTTCATTTTTCACTAAAAAACTCCATTGTATGCAGTTGAAAAATTGTAAGACTTGAAGCTACACTAAAGAACAAACCTTTTAGAAAGCAGGTAGTTGAGCTGGATACCACCAAACTAGAAAATTCATCTTGTATTATTTGGAAAACTGGTTTGAGTGACCTTACATTATCGTTTTAATGATACTCTTACAGAATTAGGAAGATATTATTTGGGTTTGGAGCTTTTTTTTAGTAGCAGAACAGGATTACACTAAATAAGTTTAACTGCCAGAAAGACACCAAAACAAACAAACCCTTTGTAGGCAGTTTGTGAATGGAGATGAGCAAGAGTCAGCACAGATTTGTCAGAAGTAAATCATGTCAAATCAGACAGGATTTTTTGTGATAGGGAATATATTTGTCCATGGCACAGAAGCAGCACATGCCACCCCTTGACTTAAGTAAGGCTTTTATCTCACAGAATGTTTTCTAGACTGTATGATCTAGACACACGAGATAGAAGACTTGCAAGCATATATCTTGCAATAAGAAATTCAATATTCAATGTTCTCATAAACAACTTGGAAGATGGTAAGAGAAAATGGTTATTGAACTTGTATCTTGGTGTCTAAGATCAGAGTTCAGAAATATGGCTAACTGAAGAAATGAACTGAAACTATAAGAGACACTTGAATAAAAATAAATGTAGCACTCTATATTTAGGATTTTGTTTTGTTTTCAGTCAGTATATAATGGAAACCATGAAGCACTTACTTCTTCCTAAAATGTAGGAGAACATTACTGTCCTTGAATGTGAGAGTAATGATCTCAAGGAAGTGGATTGTTTTTCTTTTAACATAAGCAGATGTCTTTAACCTGCCACTAGAACTCCCAAGAGAAAGAGCCAGATGAGGAGCAGAATTTCCCATCTAACATGGGCAGCAATATTTACAGTCTGCCAGCCATAAATCATCTGATACTGCATTTCATCCATGATAAGCAATACCACTATTTGTTATGGCTCAGCCCTTCTTTGACCTTGTGGTAAATAGGCATCATCCAGAGAGTATATTTTCAAAGCAGAAAAAAAAATGCTAATTAATGTAAAGATTGCTACAGACAATTATTGATAAATGAATAGCTACAGTTTATAGTTAGAATGTATGGCAGCAAGTAGGTAAGTTCTCTTTGTTGAGTAAGGATTAGTCTTAGTGGAGGTCACTCTTCTTTAAACAGTCCAACATTTCAGCTGAACACCAACCCTTTTGAAAATACAAGAAGAAAGTCCTGTGAGGTAGACCATAAACACTGTCAAAGAAACTGTCATTCTGAATCCCTGAGATTTCTAGTGATGCAAAATGCAATGCACCTTGACTGATGGAGTCTAATATGAGCTGTTCAACTAGATGAAAACAGTAACATTGGAAATTGTTGTAATTCCAAGCACTCTGGTATTTGCCTTGGTGGTTTGTTTTTTTTTATCTTTTTTTTTTCCTTTTTTTTTTTTTTTTGTTTTGTTTTGTTTTTGTTGTTGTTTTTGTTTTGTTTTTTTTGTTTTTGTGGGGTTTTTTTTGAGAGTGGTTTTTATTTTGTTTTGATGGGTTT
The DNA here is from genome assembly GCA_013399695.1 of Formicarius rufipectus. Lineage (NCBI taxonomy): Eukaryota > Metazoa > Chordata > Aves > Passeriformes > Formicariidae > Formicarius > Formicarius rufipectus. The sequence goes on from VXAU01004444.1 coordinate 16,713, forward strand.
TCTTTGTTGTTTTGTTTTGGGTTTTTTTGTTTGGATTGGTTTGGGGTTTTTTGGTGGTTTGTTTTTTTGTTTTTGTTTTTGTTTTTTTTTTTAAGCGTGACTTTCAGCGAGCTGTAACACACTTATTCCCATGACTTTTTAGCATTTTTTGCTTGGTAACACTTTGCAGTGCTAGTGAAGTTTCCTGACTGGTGTAATTACCATAGGCTATTTCAGCTGGTGTGACAGCTGGCAGAGACAATCTGTACTTTCATGGCTTTATCAATTATATAAGACCTATTTCTGTAATGTGCCAAATGTGTTTTAATCCATCTGTGGTGTTGTAGAGCTCACATGTAACAGCTGATTCAAAATCCAACATTCTCATTGAAGAACTGACATCAGCAGGGTTCCCAGTGCTGGATAGCAGCAGTAAGTGCATTGCCAGGCTGGGACAGAGCCAGCTGTGATGATTCTGTTGCCCTCAGGCACACTGGGACATGGCACTCCTGCCACTCCTCAGTTGCTCATGTGTTTAGGTGCTGGATATGTTGAGCCCAAGTCGAGCAGCTGTTCAGTATCAGCAGTTTTAGGGTTTGACCATGTGCCTTCTTCATATGAGAGGAACTCCTCCCTTTGCCACAGCTCTGGGAGCTTGTAGTCAGTGCACAGCACCAGCAGTGCCACTGCAGCCTCTCCCAGCTTCTTGCTCATTCACTGAACAGAAGCTGGGAGTGAAGCAACTGGGAAAACTAGCAAAGAAAAAGAAAGAGAGATCACAAATGTGTATGTGCAGTACACAGCTCTGGTGGATGATTGGGTCCATAAAATCATCTGACTCATTAGGCTGTCTAATTCCCACTCCCACAGGACTGCATCGCTTGAAAGCTGGAGAATGCCTAGGGTTGCTCCTTCGGGCATTCTTTGTGCTTCAAGAGATGCAGCAAACAGGATTCTAAAAGAATTTCTTAGAAGGAAAAAAGAAAATTCTGGGAGAAAGGGGAATCTAGACAGGAAAAGACAGAGCAGTGGTTTTGGAAAAGGCTGAGAGAGGCAGAATTTCTAAGGACAAATACAAAGATAACACGGATGGAATAGATGGGACTAGAAAAGGGACAAGGGAAAGAACAGAGAAGCAAATGGGTAGAGACAGAAGGATTCTTGGGAAAGTAATAAAGCAGAGAGAATGAAAAAGAGATATTGATAATGGAAAACTGTGTATAAAGGAATATGGAATGAGAAAGGAAGAAGTAAAGTCACAAGTAAGTCAAAAGTAAATACATGTTTACAGTCACTAGATAATATTTGCCTTATTCCTAATTGTAATTGCCCTGGACAAGAAAAACATGGGAGGGTTGGGGGGAATGCTTGCTTTCATCCCTGCAAGGGGGAAAAAACACCCCCAGCAAACAAACCCTTGTGAGTAACTTCTGTGTGGTAATATGAACAGAAAGATTCTCTTGGCAGGTGAGATTAAATGCCTTCATTTTCCCAGCCCATTCAGTCTTGTGCACGCTGCATGTATGATTACAGCCCTCCTTGCTGAAAGGCAGTTATCTCTGCGGAGCTCCCCAAAGCCTGCTGAGAGATGGCCATTATAAAACATTTCTCCATGCTGACAGAAGTGCTGGAAATCCTTCTGAGCCCCTGTAACCCTTAGAGACACCCCCCAAACCATCTCTTAACTGTCATTACTTTTCATACTTTAGGCATAAGCATAGGATATTTTATTTCAGGTCTGAGTAGAATAATTACAATAATTTTATGGATAGTGATTATCTTCAGTTAGACAGGTAGTCCAAAGAAACAATGGTAATTTATATTTTTCTCTTGTCAAGTTAAATTGTACTGAAATTCTTAACACAATTACTTTTGTTGATTTCTTTCTTTCTTAGACCTTAGAAATTTGATCAACTGATGGTAAACTAATGCCAGGCTTTTTATAGAAAGAATGCTGCTGCTTAGATAAATTATTAAAAATGTGAATTATATGACATTTTTTATTCAAATTCAGGCAAAATTTGGCAGATATTTTTAACTGTTCAGAGTGAGGGACAGGGATGGTCAGGACACATCCTCAGCCAGTTTGATTGATAAAACTGTTATGCTTCTGTTTGTTTCTAGTTTGAGCATGACATAAAAGTCTAGAAAACGTCTCCAAACTGACCAGTCACCACATCAAGGGGCAATTTTCAGATGGGCCCTGCCTCTCTCTTAAAGAACAGTTCATCTTTACAAGGGCAAGATATGTACAGAAATGCTAGACAACAAAGCAATAGAAAGCTTTATCATATGTAAACTAAGTACTGAGCATAGTGGTGAGGAGGGACAGCACAGTCATGGAGTGAGAACAACATCGAGTCCTTGAGTGTCTCCTCAAGAAAAAATGTACATCATCACTGCCTTAAAAAAGCCACTTTAGGAGTCCTTATAGTTAGAAGGCTTTTTCTAGTATTTTATCTAAATTGTCAAAGTATCTGCCACACAAGCATTAGTAACATAAGTTATGTTACCTTTCTCCCTAGAAATTTTTCCTCCTCCATAATTATACACAGAGTTCAGCAACAGTGATTTTCTTCAAGGCATTTAAAGGAAACACAGTCAATCAGATTTCTTGGTTGCATGAGCATTTCTGAAATTCTCATTTTAAACCTAAAAGTTTCTTACATTATGAAACATCTTGGATAACAGCACACCTTTCTGGGAACTTAGACAAGTTTTGCCTCCTTTTTTATTTTTATTAAAAAAAAAACCCAACCAAACAAAAACCAAACAAACAAACAAAAAAACCCCACAAAACCAAAACAAAACTAAAAACCAAAACACTGCCCACTAAAGAAGCCCTAAAGGAGAAATCAGGTTGTTTATACAGTATCTCAAATAAAACTTGTATGAAGGTACAAATAATTGTCTAAAACTTTAGTGCAAACAAGTGTATCATTCTGCTGCAGTCTTAAATACATCCTTTGAAAACTGTAGCAATGTCACGTACATTGTTTTATCAAAATAACATTATTTGACATATAGGAACCTTTTAATGAAAATGACACTGCTACTGTCGAGACACATTAATTTATTCATACTAAATGCTGATTTCAGAAATAATAAAACTTACTACAAGTTTATAATTAGTGGAGCACAGAAACTGTTATAAAATGTCCTTGACGGTTCTTCCTTCTGGGACCCCATTGCTCCTTTATATAAGAAACCACTGATAGAAGCAGGGACTGGAGATGGAAACAAAAGATGAAATAGTCATATCTGGAACAAAACACATTTAGTGACAACGTGTTTCTCTGACTTCAGATATGCACTCAAGTTTTCATTTGTCCAAGGCAACTCAGTCGAAGCCACTGAATAGTGATATATTCATGTGAGAAAGACATTTGAAAGTAAGAGATTGGGATTTCCCTGCTAATAGCTGAAAGTAAGAGCTTCAAAGGCTAAAGTAATTAAAAAGATACAAAGCTCAGGAATTCTGAAATTTAGCACTCTTTATGTGTACTTATATGAGAAATGTTCATTAAGATGAAGCTTAAAGAGGTTTTCACTTAAAATCATTCTCATGGGCAATGGCTCTTCTGAGTTGAGTTCTCCCAGCACAACCAATTGGACAGTGTAATGACAGTGACTGGGATAGGATTTTGACTGTGAGCCAACACACTAAAGCACTTCCCTCCAAACTCGTCCGAGATACCTGGGTAGCCGACAAAATGTGTTAAAAGTTCTACCTACAGAGAAGGTGAAATACTGCCTTCGTATTCTTTACAAAGGAAGTATTGCTTTGCTTTATATGAGAAAATTAGATGTTATTGCTATTGTAGGACATCATTAGAAAAACCAGAAAATTATAACATCTTCTCATATGATTTTCATAAAACTTGTTCTCTAATTGTGAAATGCATGTTTCATTCAGCAAAATCAATAAAAAAGAGAAACAGAATCGTCCATCAGCATGAAAATATTTATCTAAACAGTAGTATAGTTCATTATTGCTTTATAATAACAACCACGCTGTATTTCCTTAGGCAGCACTTCCGTTGAAGCCAATTTCTTGAAAAGCCACTAGTCCTTCCATGGGGAGTTTGGGTCCATTGACTGCATAGCCAATATCAGATCTGGGCCTATAGAAAGTGCTTCTGTAGCTTTTATCATTCTCAGGCAATAGGCCATCAAGGAGAGGGAAGATGCAGTAGTTGTAGAACAGCAGAAGGCATGAAGAACTACTTTGTATCCCATTGCCTGATACAGGAAACAATGATGGACCATGCGCTGCGCACGATCTCGTACATCGCCGACATCGGGAACATCGTGGTGCTCATGGCACGGCGCCGCATGCCAAGGTCAGCTTCCCAGGACTGCATTGAAACAACACCTGGGGCCCAGGAAGGAAAGAAGCAGTACAAGATGATTTGCCATGTCTTTGAATCAGAGGATGTAAGTAAATGGAATTGAATATATATAAACAACTTATGTAGTGTAGAGAATCTCTGAAACCAAAATTAATGAACGGGATATCAAATTCTTCATTCATCCTGGATAAGATCCCTTACTTCATCCCTTACTTCAGTGGTTTGGCACGTAATGACACACGTATGCCTCCATAATCTTGGAATGAGATGGAACCATTCTGGACCTCTTTCAAACTGAAGCCAAATTGCCAAGAACGTTGCCTTGGCAGGCCTGGCACAAACCTGCCCTCTACCCAGTTCTTGTTCCCTATGGTTACTTTACCTGTAGTTGATATACATACCCCAAGTATGACAATTGATCCTTTGGTGTTTAAGAACACATTCAGCTGTTTACTTTTCAGTTCTCTATTTTTCAGCAGTAGCAAAGATTATGAATTAGAATTTGTGTACAGAATCATAGACTGGCTTGGGTTTGCAAGGGACTTTAATGATAGCCTAGTTACAAATCCCCTGCCACAGGCAGGGACACCTTCCACTACATCAGTTTGCTCAGAACTCCATCCAACTTGGCCTTGAACACTTCCATGGATAGGGCAGCCACAGCTTCTCTGGGCAACCTGTGCCAGTATCTCACCACATTCACAATAAAGCATTTCTTCATAATATCTAATCTAAACCTACTCTATCTGTCCTGCCACTACATGCCTTGTCACTGCATGCCCTTGTCCAAAGTCTCTTCTCATCTTTCTTATAGGTTCACTTCAGGTATTGGAAGGTAGAGCTAAGATAGTTTTGTTCTCTCTATTTATTCATTCTCTCTCTCTCTCTCTCTATATATATATTTATATATATATAATCTCTATATTTATAGAAATTTTTCTTCATGTTATTCTGACTACTCTTAGCAGTTCTATACAACAGCAAACATAATTTCACTGATTTTATGCCATAAGATACTCTGAGACCCAATACTCTATAAACCCTAACTCACTTTTTTAAATTCTGTTCAGAGAAAGGAGTGACCACTTCAGAATTTAGGTTCTAATTTTCATTTGCATCAGAAATACTAAAAGGTGAAAGAACCTGAGGCTATTCCTAAAACAAGATTGCAAAAGTAGTGGTTGCAAGAGAGTTCTGTACATCTCTGCTCCACATCTGTTTAACCACTGTGAAAAGCCATTCCCTATCTCTTGTGGCAAAGGAAGATGACCTTGCTTTATTGCTGTTGTATATCCAGGTTTGGTTTTGTAGCAAAAGAGACACTTGAGTTTGAAGTGGGAGACCAGGGGACTTAAGCTAAAACATTTATGGAAAAATATACCAAGCTTAGTAAAATGGAAACAGCAAAATTTGTTGTCTGTTTCTAACTTGACAGCGAGGCAGTACTAAATCATTATTATATGGGAACAGCTTTAAATATAATTTCTGCCATACCAATTAAAAATAATTGAGTTCTGTGGTTCAGTCATAACTCACAGGCTGCATAGTTTTGACCTCGTTTTCATTATTTTAAAGTAATTAAGCCTGTGAAGGAGAAATACCATGTCTAAAGGTTAGAGTTGCTAGACTGCAGTTCTTCTGAGACCTCGTTATCTCAGCTCTGTCACTGCTTTGTGGGGTTGAGCTATTCAGACAACTTAATTACATTATCTCTGAGGTGTGCATAATGCCGAAGATTTCCATAAACAGTCAGAAGACCTTGGCGAATTCCCTGAAATTAAGGTGTAAGAACTGGCTGCTACAAGCAGTAACAGAATGGAGGCTAAAGCAAATGAACTAACTACAGAGAAAGCAATGGCACTGGAGTTTGAAAGAAGTCAATAGGGACTGAGGATAAACTTTATTAATAGGAAAATGTTCTGGATGACTTCTGTACTACCATATTACCAAAAATCTCTTGGTATAGTGATAAGACTTGAAAATATGTTTTTAAAGATGAAGGAACAATTTGTGACCAGCTGGACTACTTATGTCCTTGATTTTCAAAAATCATTTTCCAGTCAAACAGTTGGTGCTTTTGTGTACTACAGCACAAATGAAATAAGAAAACCATCTTTTAGCATCAAAGAAAATACGCGATTGGTAGATTGTAAGAAGATACACATTTATAAAGTTCAGAAAGCCCTATGCATTCTTGGTGCATTTAGCATGTACCTACTGTCTGAGAAGGCATGTTGCATTTCCAGAATAAATGTTTGGTTAGTAATATTTTTATGGGGTTCCATTGTAAGATGCAATGGGAGTTACTCATATTCCCAGATGACAGAATACAGTACCCAAACCCCTCAAATAAATGAAATTCAATGTGGCATTCTCCTGTGAGCTGCAGTAAACTCAAACAGGAAAAAAGAATAATTCAAGTGTGGACCACAAAGTCTACAAGTTTCTTTTCCTGATCTCTGCCTCTGCTGCTCTGTGTTTCCTTGCCACCTAGTGGAACGTGCAGATAAGTGTTCCAAAATTTAAAAAAAGATGGGATTTTGAAAAGGTGTTCTCAACAATAGCAAGCAATAATCATGACTCTGGCTGCATTCTTAAAATCACCCCTGACATTGCTAGTCGAGGTGTTAATGAGAATGGCTCTTCTCAATGTGCAGTGGCCAAGCAGGGGTCGTACCGGTTTGCTGAGAATATGAGACAGCCACCGTGGCAGTAACAGGAGCATTGGTTTTAGCAGCATTGGTTTTAGTCCTATAAAACCAAGGTAGAGAAGCAGCAGGTGACACAACAACCAAAATGATCAGCGCACACATCTGTGAAGGCATGTGCAAGCAGAGCATCCTTCTCTCATCACTCCTGAAAATAGATTATGTTCAGAAGCAGGGTTTGTGACAGGCTTTCTGTGAGCTGTTCCACACTGGTAGAGAGGCAGCACTCTCCTGTGTTTGCTGGAATGAGAACATGGACAGCATATGGCTGCTTGCTACTGTCGTGTACTGATGCAGATCAGTAGGATTTTTAAATGGAGTTTGCAATTTGATTTTGGATGTAATGAAACCTTTCCATACAACAGACCTTAAAGTGACTTTATAGCCATACTAATGCAGAAACTTTACAGGATCCTTTATTTTGCTTCTCTTCAATCTCTCTCCTGGTTTCTTGTGGTTTCAGTGGTAAACTGTTCAACCATCCTTTCTCTGAGCTGTGTTTTGTTCCACATTCCAGGCACAGCTGATAGCTCAGTCCATTGGTCAGGCTTTCAGTGTGGCTTACCAAGAGTTTTTAAGAGCCAATGGAATTAACCCAGAGGATCTTAGTCAGAAAGAATACAGCGACATCATCAATACCCAAGAAATGTACAATGATGATCTCATACACTTCTCCAATTCAGAAAACTGCAAAGAGGTAAACTAGTTTTGGAATTTCATTTCAGATTGACCCTTTTTTTTTCCAGAGGAATGTCGTTCTTGGAAATATTTGCTTCACAAGGATGAGGTTACAATTTCAGGATATGTGGTTTCATCAGTATGAGGCTACTAAAATCAGCTTTAAAAGTTCTTAGAATGTCTTGTTTTCATTTTCAGGGTCTTTCTGTTTCCATTGAGAAGAACAGTAATAAAGTAGATTTATATCTGGCTTAGTTCTGTGCTATTCACAGTGCACAGTGTAAGGTGATTTTATGTTACCAAAGCATTGATGTGGAAAAAGAGACGACAAAGTTGTGGAATGCTGGTTGGTTCAAAGCCTTAATCAATAGCCTCAACAAAAGTCAGCTGGCTATCATGGTTCCTGTAAGTAGGGGTGTCCCTGTCCTTCCACATTTGAAAGAAAATAATTCCTACTATTTTGTTAAAGAGAATGTTCTCTCCTTAACTCTTACTCCACTATTGTAAATGTTAAGTGTTCTGTGGTTACTGAATAGTTGACGTCACCATTCTTCTGGAGAAGTCATCATTTACATTACAACAGGGATCATACATTAACATCCTAGGAACGAATATATTCAGTAGTGTTAATAATGCTAATAATAATATTCGAGAGATCCTTGCCTGAAAAAAAGGACTGACAAACCCTGAGATCAAGAGATAACCTGAGCAGTCATGACAGGAGTGGAGCTGAACACAAGCCTGTGTTGCAGACATTGCCTTAGCCACAAAATGTTAGTGTCCCGCTCTGGGACCAAGGATAAAAACTTCTTCAGCATTCATTCACTCGGTATCCAGTTCCACCACTTTCTATAGAGTTAACTAATATGTTAGTGTTTTACTTATCATAAGGATCTTTATGACCTTCAACAAACAAGTATACCCCTAACAAGAAATAAGTATGTGTTACAGAGTTTTAACAGTGTTCTTGAAGTTATGCTGCTACCTAATGGCAACAAATTTAATCTGTTTTGTAATTTGTAGATGTTATTCAGGAACAACTGAGATAGTCATGCTCGAATTTAGAGAAATCAAAGCAAAAAAACATTTTTTTTTCCTTTTTAATTGCAGCTCCAGCTAGAAAAACAGAAGGGAGAAATTCTTGGGGTAGTGATTGTGGAATCTGGATGGGGATCCATTCTACCCACCGTTATCCTGGCTAACATGATGAATGGAGGTCCTGCAGCCCGTTCAGGAAAACTAAGCATTGGAGACCAAATTATGTCCATTAATGGTACCAGTTTAGTTGGTCTACCTCTTGCAACATGCCAAGGGATCATAAAGGTACCCCATACTTACAACTTTATGCTGTAGATTGTAAGCCAACAGAGATGTAATAATCTGACAAGCAATCCTGTAGGTTTCCAGCAGATACAATCTTTCATATCACTGCAAATAACCCAGTAATCTGTCATTAAAATAAAAAAGCAAAATTAAAACCTGAGAGTCAGGGGTGATAATGTACAGAAATATAGGGCTGGAGAGTATGATTGCAGGTTTCTTACTGGGCTGTAACAAATGAGGCCAGGCTGGAAAAACTTGCCTCAATTAGGTTACTTAGTATCTTCAAAGCTTCCCCGCAGCCTTCAGAATAAAAAAATCTCCTATGCTTTTTTGGGTTCCATGTAGATAAAATGGATGGAGGCTGGTAGGCTGCAGGACAGATCAAGTGAGAATACAAAGATTCTCCAGACACAGTGGAATCTCAGAATGCATTATCTTTGGTCACAGAGACTAAATCTATTGTCTGTGCAGATTTACCAAGAGCAGCAGCACAAGCAGATTAATTAGCCAGATATCAGTAAAGGGCAACCAGTCAGCTTTGTTTTTTCTTGAAAACTTCCTTCAATTCCTTAATTACTACAGAGTAATTAAAGGCAAATTTTTGATGTTTTGTTGGGCCAAATATCTTGGGAAGTAAATGAAAAAAGAAATCTGTCGCTTAAGTTAACAAGAAATTTCTCTTAACTCTAGCTGTTCTTTCTCAGATCAGCTGCTTTGCCCTCTTGCATTTATGAAATCACAAATGAGGGCAAATGAAGATCCATTTCAGAAATACTGACTTTTGGAATATCTTTCAGGGACTCAAGAACCAAACACAAGTCAAACTGAACATTGTCAGCTGTCCTCCTGTTACTACTGTCCTCATAAAACGGCCAGACTTAAAATACCAGCTGGGCTTCAGTGTACAGAATGGAATTGTAAGTTTCTGTGTTCAGTCACTGTTTTGATTTCCCCCCCGCCCCTTTTTTTTTTTTCTAAGAAGCACAATGTAGTACTGAAAAAAAATCTTGCATGACCTCGCTTCTTGTCCTGTGATCCCGTAATTTATTAAAACCCTATAATCACATCTCTGAATAATATAATGCAAATAGACAATATCAGGAGAACATTCTTGAGGGATTTTCCTACATAATAGAGCCACAAGATTTATAGTCCAGATTGTGTGGTGCAGTATCTGGATCAGCTAATTCATGTATAACTGTCATTATTGTGCCAGAGTTGAATGGAAAGTTATGCTGAAACAGGTTTTTACAATTTCAACATTCTATTCTTAGCACTGATCCTGTGTTGTGGGGTTTTTTATTATTATTTTATTTTTAATTTCAGCACACACTCACTAAGACTTTTAACTTTTCTTCTGCTGTGCATAATTTATTTGGATCACAAGGCACTAGGCAAGGGAACGTAGTTGTGACCTCCTCTTGTTAAAACTAAACACCTCTCACTACAAGTAATTTTATAGGCTGTGGCCCAGGTATCTGTTCTCTGTGTGCTGCAGCTTCCCTGTAATAAGAGCAGCAAACAGGAGAAACAGGTGGCAGGTAACACTTACCCTGTGCAGCTCTTGTAGTGCTTCCTTCCCAAGCCATTCTCCAACACCTTTCCAAAGCAAATTCCCCACACAACTAGCTCAGGCAGTCACTGGCCTTTCTGGGGGCTGATACTAGCATTAGACATTGTCTGTAGTGCAGGACCATCACCATTTCCTCTTCCTCCAGTCTAGGAAAAAAAATAATCATGCTGCTCACACAGAAAACCACATCAAAAAGGACTGTGGGCTCTGGTCCCCTGTTCTGTGAAACTCAGCGATTGAAGCTGCCAGATTTCTGTTTGCCATCCTTGGAAGAGTAGCAGGTAACTCCATAGGATATGGTTTATGGGTCTTACTGCACTTCAGCAAACAGATGGCTCAGGAGGGGGTTTTCAGCTCTGCTGGTCATCTCTTGTTATTACTGCACCTAAGTTTGCAGTGTGCCTACCTAAGATCCCTTGTCACCTTGGTGTCTGTCCAGCTGGAAGCACTCCAAAGTGATACCTTCCCCAGATTAACATCCTGTAGAAACAGAGGTTTAAAGTATTTGTCATGTTTGGGATAAATGCTCTTGACACCTGAATGCAGAAAGATCTGTAGGAAAATACAGAAAAATCAGGTGTGTGGTGTATTTCTGTGCCCCTCTGCCTGTGCTTCATCCCCTCTCACCACATTAAGTGGGTATGGTCACTGCTGGCAGTTCACTCTGTGGTGGCAAATGGTGTAAGAAGTATGAAAGGAGTGGGATCTGGTCTTACATGATCTCATTGTGAGCCTTTGCAAATCTGGTATATTCAGCTCAGGCTGTGATAAAAAGAAAAGGATATACTTAAGGATCTCTAAGCATCACTGTGGTGCATTTATTGGTTCTCTGGGAGGCCGTTCACACCCTTGGTGGGGGGTGGGTCAGAGCTGGGGAGAAGAATGAAGCCAAGGTGGATTAGAAGCATCTACATCTTCACATGTATAGAGATAGTTACAGTGTCTGTGAGACAATCTATTCATCTTGTCCCAGCTAATCATCTCCTACATAACTGAAGCCTCAGTTCAGTAAATTCTGCAGACTCTGGTTGTTTTCTGCCATAGTGTGTTCCCTCCATCTACTGGCTGCTTATCACAGTCACCACACTGGAGGATCATCATTCATTCCAGTTAAATGAGTGACATTTAGATGGCACCCAATATATAGTTCACTAAATTCAGCATTAAAAGAAAAAAAAAAAAGCAAGAAAAGTCTATGTTTGAGTATGAAAATCAATGAACAAAAAGTGGATGTGCATCATCTGACAGCAGCTTTTTCACTCTGTGTATCTCATCTGTGCAGGAGGTACAGCTATTGTATTAGGGCCTAGCCCATAAATAACTTGGACATACAAAAGCACTGTCTGAGCTGGTTTTGCCTGCATAGGGTATCAGGCAGATGCAAACATTGGACTGCTGCAGGTGACTGGTTTTTCTGTATTGTCTAGAGTTTAATTAATGCACAGTCTGAAGCTATGCTCCATGGAGAACTAGTAGTGCCACCTTTTGGAAGTTCTAGTTAGAGAATAGCACAGCAGCATAAACCAGAACGTTAATTTTGCAAAATTCCTCTCATACTAAGGATGCAAATTCTCTTTAAGGCTCTTTAAAGTTACTGATGTAGTTTCATTGCATAGTTAGGAGAAAGAATCTAAAATTTGAACTGTATTGTGCGTACATATGAAACAAGTATGACTGTTGTGTGCTGAGGAGGTAAATATGAGCTATCTGCCACCTTATGAAAATCATTATGCTACACTTTTAAAATTATATCACTTAAAGACAAGTGGTCCTCTTGTCTCACGTTATTGTTTTTTAGATCATGAAAAATCTGTTATCAGTAGTATTTTTAATGCTGATAAAGCATCACTTCCCAGTCCAGATCTCAGACTGAGATCTTCTTTCTCTAAGAAGTGTATCTACCCTGTCCCTAGCCTAGCCCAATTGTATCTAAAAATAGAGTAAAACTCGGTAAAACTTAACAGAAGAATTTATTCTTTCTTGCCTGCCTTTTTTTATCATTTAAACTTGGAAAATATTTACAGGGTTTGAATACCGTGGTATAGGAGTGAGATGAAGTGAAATCTGGTTTAGTAGGTTATAGTTAAGGCAATTTTACACTATTTTACACTTCATGATTTGCTGCACGATGAACAGTTGCAAACTTTTTTTTTTTTTTTTAATTCTCTGCAGTTTCCACAGTCAGTATAGACTTCCTTACAAGAGGATCTAAATCTGTCTTTAATAATATTACAGCTGTTACCATGTTCAACAGAGCACGTTAAAGAGTCCTGGCTGAATAAAAAGATATTTAGTGGTACTGCTGAGCTTGAGCTCATCAGCCTGACCTGCCATAGCACCACTGACTGGAGCCAAAAGTCTTAGGGCTGCTTTGAGTCAGCCCTTGCAAATACAGGAGCTGTCAATGTGTGCTGTAAGCACAGTGTGTTCTGTCCATGTGCCCTGTGGCTGTAGCTCAGCAGGGTCTGGGAGGGTGGGCAAAGCCATTCAGCCTCTGTGTCTGGTTCTCTTTCTACCTCATTAAAAGAGTTACTGCTCATAAAAAGGACACTGACTGACTTCCCTGGAGGGATCGTGTTGTTGAATGAAAAGACTACTTTCTGTGTCTGAGGCTGATAGAAAGAAGAAACTCATGGATGGTATTAAAGGTGCTTGGAGTGCCACACAATGTAAAGATGCTCTGCATAGACATACAAGCCATTATCTTTTCCTTTATCCTGGTGGGGTGAGAGATCACATTTCCACTTGCTCCAAAAGCTTTTATTTCAGCTGGCTGTACTGTCTCAGTATTGTCCTTTATACCAAGCAAAATGTATTTACAGTGTTTCTTTTGGTTACATGCTGCTTTTTGTCCTTCCTGATTACTGCATACAATCCCCCAAAGCAAGGAGCAAACTGGTATTTGCACAGTGAGTTCAACTGAGAACCTTTCTAAGAAAGAGAAGATCTGTGTGGTACGGTGTGTCTTGTCAGTGATATGATTAGAAGGTAGACTGCCTGCAAAACAGTACATGACTGAAATTGAAGACACAATTCTGCAAGTACTCTGATGGTGCCTCTATCCATAGGAGCCCATCAAAAATACTTCATGAATCACAGCAGGTAACAGCCCCTAGAGATTGCATGGTGGAAGACAAATCTCACTGCAGGAGGAAGGTTTGTTCCCTGAAGACAGAGAAAGGTCTTTTATAAACAGAGAATAACTATATGTTTTTCGCTCCCCATATCAGACAGTCTGAACTTGGATAAAGAAGGGATTTCATTTTTTATAGCATTTGTCATTTGTGAAGAAGAATTTAAAGAGAACTGCTAGTGACATAAAGAAAAGAATTCTGGTCAACCACAGACCATGTTTCACCTTCAATACATTCCAGATTGGCCATCTCCCCACATACTGTGTTCCTGAATTAGATTACCAACTCACTGGGACACAAGCCACATCTTATCATACTTGTATTTAACTCTGAGCAAATGACCAGATTGCAAATAATAATTCTTGGCATATAATTCTAACCATTGACAGTAGTAACTGCAGAAATAGCCATTACTGGATGCTCCAGCACTCATTTCTTTCTCTTCAAGAACAGGTTTTTCTCAGTAAACAGAAGGTAAATCTCAGCACTGCTAAACTCTGCTTAGTTTCAGAGATTTAAGCTGTACAATTATCTGCCTTTTGTGATGCATGAGCTTAGTCTTCTGAAATAACGTGCCAGCAATTTCTATCTAAAATACAGCTGTCCAGTGTGTCAGCTTTCAATATAGAATGTCTATATGGCAGCTTCCTTCAGCCTAAACTAGCATTTGTGCAGGGTTAAGGATTAAGCTTAGTGTCAGAATTTTTTCCCATGTATGTGAAAAAAGTCACTGTTGTACGATGAGATTTTACTGTATCACTCTTTATATTTTCCACTATCTAGTCAGAAATATTTAAAAGTTACTTTCTTCTGTTCTGGTAGTGGATAAAACTTTTCTCTTCCCCCTATCTCCACTATTGCATGGTTACTACCTGAGTCACTGTGATATTTTTATGTTCTCAGCCCAAGAGAACGAAAATGAAGATTATAATTAGCAGAAATATTGAATTTAAGCTAAATCTTAACAAACCACTAGCCCAACATTTAAAACTCACAGTATTGATTCATTTCCACAAGTATCTTCTAGAACCCTTCTGGTGTCACCACTCATTATGTATTAAATCCCAGCAACCCCTACATGATGATATTTCTACAATTCCACAACCTTTGCTTTCTCCTGGCAGATTTGCAGCTTGATGCGAGGTGGAATCGCTGAGAGGGGAGGGGTCAGGGTAGGACATCGGATCATCGAGATCAATGGCCAAAGCGTTGTTGCTACGGCTCATGAGAAGATTGTGCAAGCATTGTCCAACTCAGTGGGAGAGGTAAGGAAACAAACACTTTATCAAGGAATTAAAATAGTTGGGAAAAATGTATGTTTCAGTTGAAAGGAGTGTCTTAACATAACATTAAAACGACCACCTGATGAAAGTGGAGTTAAGCACCAATAAGAAACAATGAACAAAATATTTTTTGAATAATTAGATGCACATGAACTGCATTTTTCCACTCATTTTCAAGAGCACCTAGCATAATTCTGTACCTTCAACCTACTATTTGAATTAAACCAGTTGATTAAAGGAAGAAGTCACTGAAGCATGTTGGCTATGAAATGTCTCTTGGCTTATTACCACAGTATGTGCCACAGAAATAAATTAATATTCAATGGACTGAGATATGTAAATTGATATACATTTTAATAATATAACTTCCTACTTACCTTAGGAATAAGCTAAGACACCTCATTGCAGAGAAAGATTTCTCTTTTCTAGAGAAATCACCAATTTGGCACTCATTCCTTTGCCAGAAATCAAAGAAAGCTAGTTTCCTTGTGGAAAATGTTACTTGAAATATAATACAGAGTCTGTGTGCATTTCCAGGAGCACAGCTGTAGATTTCAGTAGACCCTCCATGCCTTTATGGCCTCTCTTGGCTGGGTGACTTCTCACTAAACACAAGAGGACAGTGCAAAACTTTTTTATAGCACAAAGAGAACAAGATGTGAAGGCAGTCTGTGGCTGGTGAGGGTCTGTATGAAGCAAAGTTTCCCTTCATTCCTCTTGCATTGTCTGATAAGAACTCTCACTGTTAGTGCGGTTCTGATAGAATCCTGACTACCTGAGCCTTTACCCTCTTCATCTGTAAAATCCCTCTGGCACTGATCACAGGACTCTCTGCAGAAAGAACTGAAACACAGGAGCCACAAGGGAATATGTTCCCACAAACTCTTGGCTGGCATTTAAACATCAGGTGGTTAAGTTCAAGTTTTTTGTTCATAAGATCATATTCCAATTAGGAGAAAATACATACAAAATTACATTCCCACAGGGAAGGAAGGTAGGTAGAATCAAAATCTAAGTTCAGTTAACACCAGAATGAATTTCCAGAGAGGTTTGTGCTGCCTTTTTTTTTTGACAAGTTGTAATTGGAGTAGGTTGTAACACTAGAAAGTGTTTAGGTATCTTTGTAAGCTATATGTTACATCCTGTCATAGTCATTAATGTATAATCATAACAAACCACACAAAAAAACCAGACAGTAAACGAATATCTTACTATCAGAAAACTTTGAACTAGAAATTCTGGTAGCACCCATATCTATAGAAACCAGGACAAAAAGTGTACTCAGAGCACAGGGAGAGACAGATGGGGACTTACAGATCATTTTAAACTAGTAACAGCTGTGTTAATTTGTGTGTAATCAAATTGACAGATACACATGAAGACTATGCCAGCTGCCATGTTCAGGCTTCTAACTGGACAGGAGACACCCCTGTACATTTAGCATCTTTCATCAAAGCTGAAGCTGTCAGAGCTGAAGAGAACTTTGTATTTTGTATGAATGAAAGGCTTGGAAGCTGACCTGAGGACTCCAGAACAAGGAACAGACAGGTGTCTCTGCCTTTTCTCTCTTTCCTTTCTGTTTCTTTGACAAAAAGTGTTGAGAAGGATGGTCAAGGACAATAATCACTGACCAAAGTCTTTGTAAACATTTAAGTATTTTGCAACATCTTCTAAACTCTTTTCTCATAAAAGTTAAAACATATTTATTTGTAACCCTTATGTGGAGTGATGTATGTCGATCTTGTTTGATAACACAGTGAATGTGAATATTTGATGAATGAGACTGCAGGAAGTGGCAAAGAGAAGCAATTAGAAAAAGTCCTGGCTGCCTCAAGTTACAAAAAAAACAGTCAGTCCCATAAAGTGGCCCAATACCGATGACTTTGCATAATTTTAAAACTGGTGCAGAATAGATAGTATTTCAGTGGAAAGGAATGTGTGCAGTTAAAATTTTTAGATTCTAATGTAAAGAAAACCACTGTAGTACTTGGTATTGTTATGACAAGTGTAACCTGTCTGGCAAGGTGTGAACATAAACATGTAACAAGTGTTTCATATGCTAAATAAAGAATAATTGCCACAAGATTAAAATCAAAATATTTATTTAGATACATATTTATTTTTAATGCTTGTGATTTTTATGATTTAACAATTATTTCATGGATAACTTATTGCACAGGTTGTGTAATGTATGTGTTGGGCTGTTGTTTTTTTTTTTCTTTAATTTTTGCATATTATCTTTTTGTTGATATTAGCTCAAAATGGGAAAGCCATGCTTACCTGTTTCTGTCTTTTATAAAGCATTCTTACTCCTAATGCAATGTGCTCTGAATGTAAATTGTTTTGACAAATAACCTAGCACCATCAGCAGTATTAGAATGTGTGTAGATAAAAACCCCAGTAGTAAAGTTGTATTCCTTATGAGATAAATGTTAATTGGTGTAACTTCGTCTAATTTTTTTTCTTTTGGCCAAGGCCTTGAAGAAAATACACTGTGATTTAAGAAGCCTTACCATGCAGTAACTAAAGAGCTTTAGATGACTGTACTTTAAGGGATAGTGTGTTGCATGCAACTGACCTTAGGAAAGAATTAACCTATCACTAATAAATCTGAGTAAGAAAGGAAGCTTGCTTATTTTGTTTGTTGTGTAAGTTTACATAGTAAAAAATCCAAGTAGAAGATCATTTAATTCTTCATCTAAGTGCAGTTGCAAAGGTCACAGATTAATTTTTAAAGGGGAATTTATCTCTTGAATTAGGAATTTGTGTATGGTTATTATCCTGAGAGTAGATGCTTTCAATTAGTAAACCTTGTTGCCACTGGATGTCACTGTAGCTTCACATCAATACAGAAGCACACTGTGATTAGAATACATTAAAAAGGATGATTCGGTAAAACTTGAACTCCCCATCTTCAGCTACGTTCCTCTGTGACCTTTTCACAGGATGTCTGCCCAGCTCAGAGTGACACAAACGAAACCAGTATATGATTAAACCTCAAATGGAAATGAACGCTACTGACAAGCACTGCTGGAAAAGAATTACCCCCCTGAAACATCAACCCCTGGTAGTTCTTTATGAGCACCTTTTGTTTAAGGCCTTTCCAATTTCCTTTGAGAGTCAGGATGAAGCTTGCACTGGAAGACATTGCTGGCAGACCTTTGTTTATGCTGGTAATCAAATTAGTGTCAATGATATTTATTTTTTGCTATTTTTTTTAAAGATCAATGTTAAATAAATCATAAGCACAGCAGAACCACAAGGACATGTTTTAGTAATAAAATCGTCAAAACTTCTAATTGGAGTAACAATTCTTTTTGAAAAAACCTGCAAGGCTCTGCTAGAGAAGAACTCATCTCACTTGCTATCAGTTGGCATTGGTAAAAAGTGTGTGAAAGGTGCTTTTTGGAAATGCAGAATTTCACTGTCTTCTTCCCTAATGCATCTTTTGGCGACACACTGCAGAGTATCAGATGCTACTGCAGGAGTAAACTCATGAGCATTCAGAGCAAAGCAAAAATAAACCACACTGCAGCCATTCCTGTAGGTTAAAAAGGCAACACTGGGAGGGGGGAGCAGTTTTAATCAGACAGATCAGTTAGTCTGGAATGAAAGACACGGAAAAATGGCTTAGAAGCAGAACTGTTATGTGTGTATGAGTCCCTTTTACATTTCTATCCAAATCAGTTGCTGAGAAAGCAAAGTCCAGAAATACTTTTTATTAAAACACTGACGATAGTTAAACTACTTTGAGGTACATTAAATAAATACAACTTTTAAGTTGTACAGTCAGACTCTGGTGGGTTTGCAATGATTTTCAAGAAATGCTGGGCAGCATCAGTAGCATTTCTGTAAGTACAGGGAAATAATGCATTTCTGGTTGGGAAAACATTGTTATGACTTAAATAATAAATCAATAAAAATTTTAGCAAAAATCAAGGCTGAAATTTACATTCAGAAAAACAGGTGTTCTCATCCTGCTGTTGGAAAAAAGTGGAATTCCAAAGGAAGACACTTTCTCCTTTTAAAGTCATCCACTACTTGTATTTCTCCCAGTCCTGGTTTCTTCCACAGTGCTCTGCTGGAATCACGTACCTGTGACTGTCATCAAAGGATGGTCTCTCGGCAAACCCCGGTGAAACTGTGAGGTCTGTCCCGCTCCAGACTGCGAGGGATGGGGGACCTACGGACAAAGGCAGCTGGAGAGCTCAGAGCACCACAGCTCTGAAGGTGAAGATCTCCCTGAAGTTGCTTTCTGGAGGTATTCACATTCTGCTGGGAACTCAGAATTACCTGTTCAGAGGGGCAGGAGTGGAGAAGGAAAACATGGGGAAAACAGGCTAAGAAAGGTTTTAATTTAAAAGCTTCAGTCTCTGAATTACATTTCATTTAAGCTATCTAATGCTGGAACTCTTCCAGAGGAGACAGGGGCTTGTGCAATCCCTCAGAACCCCTCCTGCTTCTGTTCTCCCAGCTGCTCAGGACTCGGGACTGGAAGGCACAGCCAGGCTTCCTGCCTGCACTACAGGGCTGTGTCAGCAATGGCACAAACAAGTATTTGCTTCTCTCCATGCAAATGTCTGAAAAATAAAACTACTAAAATTATTTCTTCAGTGTGAAAAAAGGTATGTCTTCCTGGATCTAAGAAATCCACACAGGATAAAAAGTGGGCTATTGATTTCTGGTTCTATGATCTACATAAGCACTCAAGTCTGAGCAACTGTGGTTTTTCTCATGTAAAGAAAATTGTTTTCAGCTTTCTAACATTCAGGATTTAATGAGCAATACGTTTTGTAAACCAATAAAATGTCACACCATACTGACAGTACTAAGTACATCATGACAGTACAGCTTTTCTGCCCATGTGACTATGGAGGGAACCGATACAGTGCAACTTCTGTGTTCTACCTCACAGGAAGCAAAGGCAGTTTTGCAGAAAGCTTTATTAAATGCTGCATGGTTCCTGCTACACATCAAACTCTCTCACATGCTTTTCAAGTGTTAATACATAATCCTATTTTAACACTTTGACAGTTTCTCTCATTTAGGGATCAGCAGACTAATATCCTAGAAATTACAGTATCTCAGAAGGGAGGAAAACAGCCTCTCAGGGTGTATCCTTAATCATCATGTGGAAACCCTACAGGTATCCTGAATGTGGTTAGCCAGTGCGAAGAGAATTCTGCTTTTCCATCTGGACACAGTAAAAGAACTCAATTTCTGTAGCTGTCATTTTGGTAACAATACTTGGCAAGAGGTGATTCACCACCATTCTTCCTGCAAAAATAATGCATTATTAAACATACATGAGATATGTCATAAGTTTCTGTTGCTGAATTTTAGTAGAAGGGGGGCTTCCAGGATGGTTTCTGTTAGAAGCTGCCAGAAGGTTCTCCTGTCCTGTGGAGCCAAGGACAGCCAGGGCCAGGAGGGACCTCCTGCTGGTGGACAGAGTTGAGCCAATTAAGAATCATGATCATGCCTCTGTGATAACATATTTAAGAATTAGGAGTGTTGCACAGCTGGAAATTCCAGCCATGAGATAACAACGCAGAGTGAGAGAGACCAAGGTTGGAGCAGGAGGAGGCGAAGGAGGGACTCTAAGCTGGAGCGGGCTGGGGGAAGGACTGAAAGCTATTCCCCTCCCTGCCCCGTCCCTGTAGCCCATGGAGATCCATCGGGGTGCACAGACCCCCCTGCAGCCCCTGGAGGAGCAGGTGGATCCCTGTAGAAGCTCTTGCCCTGGGAGAGGCCCAGGATGGAGCGAGATCCTGGAAGAGACTTGCAGCCAGGACTTGTGGAGGAGCCCCACCTGGAGCAGGTTTTTCCCCCAGCAGAAGTGTTGCCCGGGGATGGACTCACGTTGGAGAGTCTGTCGAGGACTGTCCCCCGTGGGAGGGACCCCCGGGGAGCAGGGGAAGGACTCAGAGCTGTGGCCCCCCTGCAGCCCGTGGGCAGGACCGTGGGGGAGCAGGTTGTCCCCCTGCAGCCCACGGAGCCCATCGGGGGGCAGAGACCCGACTGCCCCCCATGGAGTGACCCCCAGGACAAGAGCAATGGCAGCAACAACACCCACCTGCAAAACCCCCATTCCCTGCTCCCTGGAACTGCTGGAGGGAGGGAGGAGTGGGAGGAGAAAGGTGTTTTTAAGACTGATTTCTTACTTTTTAGTTTTAGTTCTTGTTAGTAATAAATTTAAGTATTTAGCCGCTCTGAGTTTGTTCTGCCATTTTCCCTCAGCTGTTTTTTGCCTTTTCTCCTTTTCCTTTCCCTCTGGGAAAAGGGGGGCCTGGAGGTTTGGGTGAACACCGGTTGAAAACCACCACAGATATTAAAAAGTGCTTCCACTACTAATTCCCTTGTTTTATAGGATTCCTTCCACACCTTGTGCCTGTTTTACTGGCACTCAGGGTGACAAGAAGCATTTTTCTTTCATTTGGAAAAGCACAATTTCTCAAATCCTTTCCTTAAGAACAGCAAGGGCCATTATAATTCTTCTGGCCTGCACTGTTTGTTTAGATGGATGTGGCCCTGCTTGTATATCTATCCATTCTTTTCAGCCAGTAGCTTGTGCTGGACAAATATATTTGCCTCAAAAACAACAGATCCAAGTCAGTTCTGTGTATCTCCACATATAAACTCAAATTGATGTATGGAACAGTCACAGGTCCAGAAAGACATTGGAAATAGGAGAGGATGATTACCAATGTGTCAAATCAGTTCCCTATAGATCTCTTAGGTTCTTACTGGGTCAAGCTGAACAATTTTAAATGCATTTATGATGTTTCACTGTAAAATACATTGCTGCTCAATAAATAGAAACTATTCCTTACTATGAAAATATACCATGTTACTATAAAAGAACTTTAGTAGCAATTGTCTGAAGTAGTTAAAACAGTAAAAATATTTAAGTAAGATACTTGTCAATCAAAGAGGAATACATGATAAGTAGCCTACCTGGTCTATAACATTGGCACTGAAGATGGCTTCTTCCATGTGTCTCTCATCAGATTTAATTACTGAGCGTATGCTGTTCACTACGTGACGTACTTCTGGAGGGAGATTACAGTTTGAATGTTCCAAGAATTTTGCCACCAAAATTTTTGTGTCTTTATAGGCCTTAAGGTCCACTAGGGAGTGTGGCCGCTCTTTTGAGACTGTGTGCAAAGCCTTTGGCTTTAGGCGCAGATCAATTTTCCATGTATCCCTCTGTTCTGCACTTGGGAGGAAACTGCTCAAAGAATGCTGACAAGCAGAGGCAGCCGTATGAGTACCAGAAACAGCAACTAAAAAAGGGGGGGAAGAATAGCTTTAAAGTAATAGTTTAAAAAAGAGGAAAAAAAAAAAAAAGAAAAGAAAAAAAGGCAAACAAATATTGTCACAAAGTCTTTATTTTGTCATAAAACGTTTTGTTTGAAGAGCAGCAAAACATGTAATCAAGGAAACACTGCAAAATGGGTAATTTAAACCAGGGATCAAGAGCAAGACTTTCCCATGACCAGGGAGGACTTCCTTGAGAATGAGTAGCTAAAGTACTTCACATGTCACAGATGTGTTTGGTACCTCTTCCTTCAGAGACAAGGACAAACACCACTCACTCCATATTATATATGTGACATGTAAAGTTTTAGGTCCAGTTCTGCACCCCCTCCCCCAAAATTTAAGTCTAAAGTTCTGCTTATTTCTAGGCCTCAAAAATTATATGCAGTGAATTACACAAGAGAAATTGCTAAGAAAAACAGAGAAAGCAAAAATGCTAATCTGAAACAGAACACTTAATTAGCAGCACTTATTTTCATTTCAGGCTGGTTCCAGCAGAATTGTATATCATATATGTATGCTACTAGCTAAGTGGCTTTTCTGGCCCAAATTTTCCAAAGCTCATTTCTCTACGACAAAATTTTAATTATTTTTAAAAGAAGGAAACTCATATCCTGCTTTAGAAAACTGACTCTCACCTGTTTCTGCTGTAGCTGGAGATAATCCTGCATCTTGGCACTGGCTGCATACAGGAGTCCAGGCACAATTATCACCTTTAATCAAAGAGAGAGAGACAGAAAGAGCAAAGTCAACCCCTGCTGTTCTCTGCCCAAAGCAAGGAAAAATACACTGAAATCTTTTACTATCTCCTTTACAGAATGAAACTACTCAGAAGAAATACTGTTTTCAAGATGTCTAATCATCAATATAAGCTACTCCACACAGAAATGCCCTCTGAGCTGTTAAATAGATACAAATATGAAGATACAGCCTCTGCTTGATGGCTTCCTCTGCAATACTATTTCAGGCTTAAGTGCTGAAGCTACAGAAGGCTCCCTGCTAGAGGCAAACCTCAGACTTTTCTATACTTCCTCAGCAGAGAGAGCTTATATCAGAGAATGGGAAAACCATGGAAGATGGATCCCTCTTATTTCTATAAACCCAGCATTTTATTCAGTATTCCTACCTCCTTTTTTATATTCTCTTTCTTTGCAGGACAAATGTCATACCCCTCTGATTAAATGAATGGGTAGGTGACCACTGTGGTACCTGATGAGCCAATCGATAACAAGTGGTTAGGGAGCATCTACAAACAGCTTTGGACACAGTTGCCATGGAAGGACAGGTTCTAGCATTCCAACACAAGGATCAGGAAGTATGAGATCACACTGTACAGTAACTACCACTGTCGTCTTCTTTTGTGACAGTCAAGATGTAATAAGCCCTCACTTTTATGCTAGGGCTGTTTACATCTGCTTCCAAGGCTGAAAAGTGTTTTAAACCTCTAGGTGGATTAGAAGATGTTTTCTTCCATATCTCCAGGGACAGCTTATAATGAAAAGCCCATATAATCCTCTCTGGTAGAGTGAATAATTAAATGAAGGAAACAGACATTAAGATGCTACAAACATAGAAAATCAGTAAGAAATTAAGAGAGACAGCTTCTATTCTATCTTTAATTTGCTCTATTATGCTGAAGTACTGCAGGACATGAATCATGGCATGCTTATTAAGAGAGACACTGCAAAGGTTCTATCTTCCCATCCATTATTGTACTGCTTAATGTACTTGCAGCAAGTCAAAATGACACCCCTAGACATTACCCTGAATTATCTGCAACACAAACACTACAATAATCACTCAGGCATTCAACTGATAGACCCACATGGTCTATCATAGCTGATTATAAATTAAATTCATTGTAACAAACATCTGTGCTAGAAGTTGATTTTGTCCTCCTTTGTTATAAACTTTACAGGGAAAGGACAGAAGAAATGTGAAACTATTAACTTTTAAATAATTTTTTTAAGAGGGAACTATGTCTGACAGTGACTGTATGTGAAGGCACCATACTTACATTGTCCAGGGACTATACAGTGACTGTGACAGCACCTATTAAACAAAACTTGCATTTCTAATTTCTCCACTAGAAATGACAGACATTTCAAAACAAATAATCAGGCTCACATTAAAGGATTAATGAGAAAATTATTTGACTAAACATACCATAAAGACACCATCATTTCAAGATGTACTTGAAGGACATGAGTTGTGTTTTATTGCCCTAAAAGCTCAGAGTTTTATGCCAGCATTAAAATTTCCAAATTATTTATTACATCTCATTGCTGTTGTTCACTGTGCTGCAGCATCTGGGGGCAGTGCAATTGCAGTAAGATGCAAAACCCATTTAACAAAAATCTACACTGAGTTTGAAGGTTGTGCTCCTAAATCTCTTCACATTGGCTTGTATAGGGTGGTGAGTCAGAAGTTAAATTAATAAGTTTTTCTTAAAGTAGAAAGGTCAGGTCTTAAGACAAGTCCAAACCCTCCTTACAATCTGACCACTGTATTTTCCCTTTTGTGAAAACAGCTGAAGCTCCTCCAGCCTCAGTACTCCAATATCCACAGTATGTCCCTAACATGAGTTATTAGTATTAACAATGCATAGTTACAGCTCTTCACAGAGTCATTCTATTTGACCAGTTCTACTCCAGGACAATTTTAAAAGAAAAGTGTATTTTACTGAAAAAAACCCCAGAAAACACTTTTTATTTTGGGTTGATTGAGGGAGCTCAGTGGTTCCCTTTAATTTTTGTCTACTGCTCAACTCTGTGGATATATTTTAAAATTCTGCAGTGAATCCCAATAGCCAGCTGTGGAAAATGGATCAAATGCCTTTTTTAACTTACAGAGACTGTAAAGAACTTCAGCTGTTTGTCACAGCTTAGCAAAAATATGCTTCAGGGCTGCTACAAACACAGCCAGTATGTGCTATTGGAATAGGGTTGCTTCAAACCTATGCATGATTTCCAAATAAAGTTCAATAAAAAGAAGAGGAAGGGGAAGCAATGTGAAGTTGTAACAATTGTCACAGAGTAAAATTTTGCAAACTGTAGTTTGCCGAACATATACATGAAGAAATATGCACATCTAGACTCAACTGCTTCTCCTAAGGACTTAAAGAGTCCTCTGTAGGTAGCAAGAACAGCAAACTAGGTCAGCACAGTCCCTCCAAGTCACTTCTCTTGACTCGCCTTCCCCTGTGAGTCAGTATTTCTACAGCCTTCTCTGCCTCTTTATTACAATCTTTGCTGAACCCGGTTACATCTTGATAACGTTCAACTTGTGTCCCTCAGTGGCACTTCTCCAGAAAAGCTGATGAATGTATTTAGGACACACGAAAGAGGAGGCAGAGAACCTGTTGTCCCAGGTGTCCCAGCAGCCAGCAAGAAGACGTGGACGTGGCTGCCCACGCAGCTCTCAAACACTGCTCCACAAGCACATGGAGCACTGTGTCGGGAAGTTGCAAAGCCTCATCCAGAAGAGAAAGGGCTGTTCTTCTTCTCCTTGGCACAGCAGAAAGGATTCAGAAATTCCTATTTACTGTCTGCACAGCAGCTTCAGAGCACATATGTCCTAGCAGAGTAAATGTCATACGATAAATGGAGACCTGTGGATTAAAGATTCACTTTTCCTCGCCCAGATGCTGGGGCTAGGTTTGTAAAGGTAAAACACACTCAATTATTGAGCTAAGTATGAGGGATCTGAAATTTACAGAGTAACAATGCAAGGAGTGTAACAGGACCAACAAATCATCCTAAGTGAAACCAGTTATTTCAACATTTTGTCTCCTTTTTCTGAGTTAGTCACATGATTCTTCCCATAGATCCCTTAGAAAGCCCAGGGAACGGATCTTATAACAGCACAGTCTGTGATATCTTGCAAAGCTTTAATCTTTACTTTCAAGCTACTTCTCCATGTTCAGAAATGTTACCCTTCTGAACATTTCTGAACAGGTTACATCCTTTTGTAAAATCTGCCCTTTTCAAGTGCTTTAGACAGTTCTACATTCCTGCTCTTACTCTCTACTAAATCAATGCTTTTTTTTTTCACTAACAAGCAGATTTTTTTGAAGATACACCATCCAGCCAACATCTCCTCTCATCTTTCCTACTTGTCTAATAGGAGATTTGTAGCACAAGATAGTTATCCACAACAACCAAACACATTCCTTTCCATTTATCATCTTATCACGTGCCTCATTTTCATATCTTTGTCCTTTAAAATTTTTCACTGTACACTCCAGCTCACCACTGGTCACACTGACTGCCTCTGACACGCACCAATACCTTCAGTGTCGGTGTCACCTTTGGGAAACACAACCTGCTGTATTACAAGTGTGACAACCCAGTCAACAGCTTCATGAAGAGACCCCAGCTACCATTCAACTTCTTAGTTCAGCCTCTCAGTGTAACAGTGAGAGAGAGGTGGAAACAGTTACTCAACACATGGTTTGCTGAGCAGTACAGAAAGAATGGTGAAATTTAGAAAAGTGAAAATTAATTTCACCCTGTCAATTTTCCCATTTCTACTCCTAAAAGCTTTCACATTTAGAAAACATGCATGGAACTAAAGCCTTCACATGTAAGCAAATCCTCATTGGAATGTTGCATATAATTCCCAGCAGCATCAATAGTTGCATAAATCACATACCACTCATCTGTTCCACATTTGCAGCCTTGTGATATTGTACCTACCTTCTGTCAGAGACGAACACGCCATGGGCGCACTGTTTGATCGGACTATGCTTGAAATTGGGTTTTTCCTATCATGCTGCTGCTGAACAGCAACCTCGTGGCCACTGCTGTGTGATGAAGTATTTGCAGGCCCAAAACAGGGAGAGGTCCGAAAAGGGACAGGAGGTTGGCTAAAGTCCACACAGCAGGTTTTCTTTTGCCTCAGTGGTGGCGTAGCATTGCTCTCTTGAGCAGAACTCTGCAGTTCTCTTTCTGAGGGACTGTAATTCCTTGAGGAACAGTCCAGGGACCTGCCATGGGCACAGTTCTTTTCCTGTCCTTCAGACCTGTCTGTGGCGGCTCGGCTGTGGGAACCACTGTCCTTGTCAGGAAAACCCTCTGAGCAAGTTCTGTGAAACCTGCCATGAGGGTTGTGATCCAGAGTGGTGCTGCTCTGGGCTGCAGCTCTTTGGGGGCTTACACAGTAGGGAGAAAGATCTGCTGAGTGGAGAGATCCTTGAACTTCCAGCGAATAAAGATCTTCAGAGGAGCAGCTGTGGTCAGGGATGTCAGCAGCCTCGGAGACCATCAAAGAGGTGCTCTCAACAGAAACTGCAAAACAAGAGATTCAGAGACAGAACTTCTTGTCCTCCTCCCACTCCTCTTCTGCCCCATTTTCAATGTGCTGATTTAAATTCAAGAATCAGCAGGTACATCAATAATTATTCAAAAACTCTCAGATGACAGAATGCCAAAGTAAAAAACACTGAAGTAATTTTCTTTCTAGTGTCCTTCAGCAAAAACAATTGTGTGCAGTCCTTGAGTATAAGCATGTATGAGCACTGATACCAAAGTATTATCTGCAATTACATTTGGACAGGAACAGCTCTTTCACTACTGGTATCTCTGATAAACAGAGAGAAATTGCTGTGGTAGGAAAAACTTTATACAAATGCTGACAAAAGATGGCTCTGATCACTTTTAAACTTATTGCTACTGCCAATGTTAGCTCTACACCTAACAGTTTATTCAATCAATATTTCCTTGAAGCATAAAGGTCTTTACAAATAAGAATTCACCATCATAGAACATCTCTGGCACACAACATATGTGACACACACTTCAGGTAGAAGCTAAATATTCTATGCAAGGTCACATCATCTTTGAAGCCCTTTGTGTTAAAAACTGACCTTGTTGTCACTTCCTCTGTCATGTCTACAAATACATGTTAGGGATGAAAATGACGTCCTATATGAAAATAAGTATTTGGTTCTCCATCATTCACAAAGTCACAAGAAAAATAAAGAAGATAAAACTAGATAACTCAGTCTCTAAGCTCCAATAATACAGACGTTTCCTGTATCAGACTGGAGTTCCTGAAAGTTCTGTATCTAAAATCAAAATACTTAGAAAATAAACCCCACCTAATTCTACTCAGCTCAGCAGCCTCTGTTCTTTTGGCATGACAGCTCTTACTAATCATATTGATGAGACAAATGTATTTTAACTGTTTTGTTCAGGAATAGAAGAATAGGATGTTTCAGTGAGTTACAGAACTTTAGTTATGTGCTCCCATGTTTTGAGGTCTAGAAAGCAAAACTCTTTCTGCACTAGGAAAATTAACCATCAGAAGGAAAATCAAATGTTCCTGAGGCTGGATTTTGGGCAGGCCATTTTCTTCTTACACAAATTGAATCACAACTATTTCCTCTTGGTGTTTCCGGGAAATAAATTTCTAATACTTACATTGTCAAAAAGGACATAATAATCAATAGTGAAAATACATTTATACATCAATATTGTGCTAAAAATGCATAATCTGCACCATTTATTATGTGTTACATGCAGAGCTGCAGTGGTGTTTTGGACCATTTATATTTGCTTGTTGTATAATTTACATTTTTTACATAGTTAGATGATTCTTTAGAAAAAGGAATCAAACTTTGAAATATTTATGAAGTCTGTATGGATAAATGAAAGCATCCAGTTTGTGCCTGTTTTCAGAGCACAGATCTTCACTATCCAAACTCTCTGGTATGATTCAATTTAATTAATAACCAGGACTGTGGCAGTTTGTACTATTTGCTATCTAGACTTAAAGTGTATTTTTGGCTTCTAACTATTTTGCTCTTCCATTGGCATAATATTTCTGATACTGTAGATAGCAGGAGGAATAGTCTGAAGCAGATGAGAAACAATCACTGCTCAGAAGACATGGAATGGTAACACCTGACTGATTTCACATGAATAAAATGTGCCTGAGGACCTTCTTAGTTCCCTTTCATGTGCACACAGCACAATACGTAATGTCAGAATCCTGGCATGAGAGCTGATCCACTACTTCCCAATAGTCAAAACTCTAGAACTGGCCTTTAAATTTAGACTGCCATTTGTGGATGTGAAGTCCACATGGACTTAAAATTTTACAGACTAGCTCTCCAGACAAAGCCTGCATTAACAGCTT
This sequence comes from Formicarius rufipectus, assembly GCA_013399695.1. NCBI lineage: Eukaryota > Metazoa > Chordata > Aves > Passeriformes > Formicariidae > Formicarius > Formicarius rufipectus. The sequence continues at coordinate 46,203 of VXAU01004444.1, forward strand.
ACAAAAGACTTACAAAACACCTTTAGTTTCCCTCAGCTGTAACCCATCCTTGCTGGTTTCAAGCATCGTTATTTTTTGTTGTTGTTGTTTTGGGGTTTTTTTGTTTGTTTTTTGTTTGTTTGTTTTTGTTTTTTTTAATAAATATTTAGCAGTAGTTAAAGGTGATCGGTGGTGGGATGGCTCTCGAAACTGAAATTCTGCTCCACAGAACAGATACCCTGTGCATGTAGGAATAGATGGCCTGCACTGGTCTGCCGGGCAGTCAGTCCCATGCGGGATGCTGGGCAAGAGAATGCTGTTTCTGTTTCTTGGACCACTCTGCCACCACTTCTCTGCCCACTGTGCAGGCCAATCTGCTTAGTAATACACTAGGAATACAGATGAGGAAAAGCATTGAGTGGAAATTTAACTACAATAATCATTTCATACAAACTGAGGCTGCCATGTTTAAACAGCCCTCTCTGCAGCAATAGACACGGCAAGGATACTGACTTTGGAACTTTCAGCAAACAGGCTCTGTGCTGCTACTACTCATCTACTTGCATTCTCAATATCTGTGCCTCAGGCAGCAAGCTCTCTAGGCAAGAAGCCATGCAGGAAAGGACTATATGGAGTGGGCATATGGGGACCAACAGAAAGGCACTCATGGCTGCTGACAATGAGAAGGAGCTGCAGGTGATGTGCCAGACTCCTCAAAGAGGAATGACAGTCACTGTATCTGCCTCAAAGGGCTTTGCAGACGAAGCTTTGTTTAGCAGAACTCTGCTCTGCATTTCCAGCCACATTTCCATTTCCTCTGCAATTCAAGCCACATCAGCCTCTGACTGTGAAAAGATTCTTCTTGCCATGAATAATCTGAAAGCAAATCCTTCTTGATCCACTGGGAAAGGCAGAAGAGAAGGAAAACTCCACTCAAAACTCCTACTCCATCTTTAAAGAGACAAATGCAGTGCCATGATCACCTTGAGTGCTGAAGTCCAGGGTCATGTTCCTCTCCCCCAAGGCTGATTCAGACACTTGCTGAGTGGTACCTGTGACCTAAACGAACATTGTTAACGAAACAGCACATTAATCTGCAAGGAACCAAATCAGAGTGTAGTGCTCATGATCTGAGAACACACCTGACAAGGACAAATAACTTCCATATAAACTGCTATTCAGATTGAAAGCTATTTAAAGGTAAAGTATTTTACAACATCTTTGGGTGAGGAACCAAATGCAGGGCAATGGAATGCACTCAACACAATTTTTCATTTTTCCAGATTTTACAAGGTAAATTCATCTTGAATTCACAAAACTGATTTACAAAACGTAAATGACAAAACTTGATGTCTGTAATGCTTAAAACTAATGGGTTTATTACAAGCGACCTGTTTCTACACTCTGTATTTTTCCACATTATGCTTTTTTCTTTTTTTTACCACATGATATTACCCTAAAACAGGAGAAAGACAAACAGACACCACAAAGCGAAGCACAAGAGCAGTCTTACGCTGTGGTTATTTGCTGAGAAGTTCTCTCCCAGTGTGTTTTTAACCTTATAACACCATAGGCACTCCAAGGGGCTGATGCCACAGATTGCTATTAAATTATAAATCACCTTTTTTTCTGAAGGGTTGGATATAAGTGGGTAATTTCCCTTCACTTTTGAGAATCATGTGAACAAAATATACAACCACTTGTTCTGGAAAGACTGGACCCATAAACATCCGAAATTTAGGAAATTTTCTTTCTATTGATTTGAACAGGCTTTGAATTGGATCTTGTTGCCAATCTCAACAGATTTTTGGCAGTTCTTTGGGAATGTAATTATTAAAATCTTTTCCAACAAATAGCTGGTAACAATATATGAGGAAAAAAATACAAAAAAAGGTCAAGAGGAATAAGATTGATATCATTTTTAGCCAAAAGCATCACATCTTCTGTCTGTAGGGCAACAATTAACTACTAAAGCTTATTACAGTTGGTGACAGTCTAGAAATAAGATCAGCCACTTCTGTGTAAACCTTTCTGTCAAGTGCTTAATTTGTATTCAGCCTTCTAAAAAATTGGATGTGACACTATTAGTCTGAAGCTATTAAGGAAAGACCTTCCATTTCACATGTCAGTGTAGATTAAAGCACACGTATGTATGCACAAGTTACTGTGCTCAATATTTTTTTAATATATTTATCTATCTATCCATACCTAACTACAAGCAAGTGATTAGGAAAATGCATGTGATAAAAGTTTAGTTTTTAGGAGCAATTTTAAGTTTAAGGGCTAGAAAGTACAATTCTAAATAAAGAACAGTAGCAATAACTAAGCAATAATAAACTAAGCAATAGATGGATAGAGGACTGCAGAGAAAATGTGTAACCACTCATATTTTAAAACAATTTCCTTGGAAATTTCTTAAAGATTTTTCTTTATTGTAACAGAGTATCACACCAGTGGTAAAAAGGAAAATGTGGTGTCACTTTAAGCTGCAGATCCTTCATGGGAGTTAACTGTGGAAGTGCTGGGAACTAACTGAAAAAGAAAGAAGTGTTCTCAAATCCTCTTTGTTGTTGGAGAAAATTCTTTCTGTTTCTTCCAAAATGTAATTAGTCGAAGGGTGTTTCTTTTTAAAAATCTGGGGGTTCCAGGCACTTTCATAAATTCTTCGTCTAGGTAAACTTTCATAAACTTAAACGCTGACTGAAAAATATCTACTGAATATTTGTGCTGAAAGATTTATTGGCCCTAGACTCCCTCTGGATAACTGCTGAATGTATTTTATACACATTTGGAATTGATTAACCTTCTTGCTTGGAGGAAGGAGAACCACAGTTTTAATTGCAGGAGATAACACTGACAGTTTTTAAGCCAGGTCAGAGTTTTTGTTCACACAGAGATGGCACATAGTTTCATACAGGTTCCTGTACCACCAAGGGAAATAAAACCTTCTTGCCTGCACATCCTCAGACATAAAGGTGGTAAAGACAGGCACTAAGCTATCAACAGGAAAAAGCAAGAAGACCTGTGCTTTTAACAAGCCTGTAGAGCCTACAGGTTAGCAAACCTTATAAACAGTCACTGAACCCTCATCTGTTTGTTCTCATATTTTCTATATCCTAGTTGGTACTTTGCATGGAAAACAGTGTGAAAACCACCTTTTGTCATTGTCATGAAATGGGATTTCTTAATCAGTATAGATGACAACAACAGTTTTTACATTAATGCGACCACATCAATTAACACTAACATTTGTTGCTCATGAAATCAATGAACTATTGAATCTAATCTGATACAATTTAATACAATTTAAAGATGTAAATACATTTAAAACCAAATAAAACCTATTGCCTGATGCTCAGTAAAAGGTTTTACAATTATGACATTATTATATAACAGTTCCCAGAAGCACTTTTATAGCTAAATCTGCCATGATTTCCATGGCAAAGTGTGCCTTTGAGGGATTTCTAAATCTCATTATTTCAGTTCATACTGTGCTGTGCTTGGTGCATATTCCATGGGAGAATTTGCATTATATAAGAATCCAGGTCTCCATTTTGTTCCTTCCATAGACCTAAAACTGTCTTCCACTTTGGCTCCATCCTCCATCCACAGCATAAACGGGACACTGACTGCAAAAATATATTAAGGCTTTTGTTGTCAAGACTGTGGCTACAGCATCACTGTGTAGGCTTTAGTTATCACTGCCGGTGAACTTCACTGCTGGACAGCACCTGTGCTTAGTTTGCTCCTACAAGCTCTCTGAACTAGCAACTACCAGACACATAGAAACTCACTCCTGGTAAGAAACTATATAATTATCACCATTAGAAATTATAAGTCACCACTCATTTTCACTTGTGAGAAGAACAATCTTCTGGGACTCAGGTGGCCGGAGACATATAGGCAAGATGCTGAGACTGACCTCAGATGTCAAAAAAAATTACAGTGACTACATCTACTTATTAAAGCTCAAGTTCTTCTTGCAAGAGCATGACTTTGCAACTTTAAATTATGTCTCATTAAATTATATTTTTGTTATATGCTGGTGTTATTGTGTTGCTGGATATTTATGCTCATGTAAAGAGTAGTCCCAATTATAAGAGTCCCTAAAAAGATTTTGTGCTTAAGTATAAATAGATGCTTTCCCATGCCTTGCTTAATACCATATATGAATTCTTAGCACAGATATGAACTTTCTTTTTACCCCCAAAACATACGTGATTCATATCACTTTTGCAAGTTTTTTTATCACCAAAAAATATCAACTTTTCCAAGACTTTCAGATTTATCTGAGTGTAGTGGTTTGTGTGTAGGTCTTCCCTAGAAACTGGGGGCAAAACTAAAGAAGTACTCCATCCCATTCCCTTATGTAATTAGGTGTATAAAAGACAGAGAGGGAGGTTCCTTTTGCGCTTTTTCACTTCTCTCCCTTGTCGGGTGAGCGCAGAGCGAGCAGCTCTCGGGGTTTAGGTCTGGCTCGTCTCTGTGAGCCCAGGTCTGGCTGAGGGCTGTTGTCTGTGTCGACAGAGGTGGGAAGGAACTCAGTTCTCCTAAGGGAAGTTGGTGAGATCTTATTGTGTTAATTGTTCTACTGAATTCATTCCTGGGATTTGATTGTGTGGGTCTGTTTTGTTTTTACCCTTTTGGTCCTTTTCCNTTACTGCAAAGGAAAAAGGATGGGACTTGGATAAAAAATATTTTAGAAAGCAAATGGCCTTGAAAACTGCAATTTTACTGTTCAGCAAAGAACATCATTCAACAACAGTTTATACTGATTCATTTTATTATAGCCAAATAAAGGAAAAGTAGTGCAATGTTTATCAGGGCAGGTGGAGGGTATAACACATACAAAGTTAGGCATACCTTAGAGGTATTTAATTGAATAGTAATTATCCTAATAATATTATTGTATATAATAGCAAAAATGTATATAATTTCTTTAGGTTTGTCGTTTCAATTGTGGTTTCCTCCAATGTGAAAAAAGTCACTAACAAACTTTCAATGGTATATTTTGGGGAAAGGCAAAGTAGTCCCCTCTGAACTGTGGGTGCAATTTGGCAACCTGAACATACGCATTTCCACAGCGCGTTTTGAAAAACTGATTAGCGCTATTAGAATGTTTGACTACTGGAGCCTGCAAGAAATCACACCTTCTAAAAGCAATTTTAAGTATTTTCCCCTTTATGACAGCTGATTCAATTACCACAAAGCAAGCAAAACTTTGTGCAAATTAGCTTTGGCTCTAAAGGCAGATACATTGTAATTCTCATTTCAGCTGAATCAATACTGTACAGTACAAAATAAAGGCAAAAAGTGCAATGTAAATACTTGTCTGAAGTATACTGGATCTTTTCTCAAAGTTCAGAACAAAGGTGTTCTGCTCTCTGTCCTGGTTATAGTAGCCAGGACCAGTTTGTCACTGTTGGGTGTGGATTCTAAACCCTCTGTGTCATTCCTCATGAACTGCTCACCGTGGCCCATTGGCAGCAGCTGCCCAGGGCACACCCCACCCCTCAGGGTACAAGTTGGGTGTTTGGGAACTCCTGTGAGATAAGGAAGTTTTCCTCTCTTCACACCAACAACTCAGAGGTGAGAACTCCCCTCCGGGGAGCCGTTAGCACTTTCACACCCACCCTGGGCCATCAGGGATGCCAAAAATATGCCGGGATTGACCTCACAGAGTAAATCACCCACTGTGAAACTCCCCACCCTGGGGGAGACAGTGGCTGGTCCCATCTGAGCCTAAGCAGATGTGCTCTAAGGGTTTTGACACTGGCGGCACCACTCATTGGATCCAGAGGAGGAGCAGAGCCTCCAGAGGACTGCAACTGCCACTGTTGACCAGACTGACCATGATCCTCACCACCAGGTTTCTTCTTTTTGCTCTGAACTCAGAGGGGCCACGTGGTGCTCAGCACAGGGGCTTGTGAGCTCCATTCTGCTCATGCCTCATGGTGCTGGGCTGCACATCTGTTTTTGTGAGTCAAATGGATTTTCATTCTATATCAGTGTATTTATTGTGATCTTTTTATTAAATTGTTATTCTGACTTGCAATCTCATTCTGAGATGGGTTCATTTCTCCTGTGAGTTTACCTTTAAACCAGCACACACTCTCAGGAGTAACAGCTTCTGCCACATAACAGTTGTTTATTAAAAGCTGTAACAGTCATAAGGTTAAGCAGTAAACATAGAACTACTTGCTGCTGTTTCATAGGAAGAGTAAGGTCCTACTTTCTATCCTTCAGATCTTTGCAACAACTACTAGAGCATAAATTAGGCACTGGATCAAGGCATCCTGTCAACACTAGACCACACTATTTTGAGAATCTATATCATTACCAGATTCTCAGCGTTTTTCCAGCACGACCTAAAAATGTTAACTTTGTTAATCTGTGGCTATTTACAGCAATTTTTTTAAAAGAAATTTTCAAGATCATATTCTACCTACACACAGAGTGTAAAACAGCAATTCATAATTATTTTGGCTCAGATCACACACATCCATATGTTCTGTAAGCATAATGCTATACACACACATACATAAACAAACAAGTCACTAGCATTGCATGTCACAAGACACCCAGTTATCTTTTTCCTTACTAAATCTACACTGTTGGACTGAGCTGCAACAAAATGGAGTATATTAAAGTGAGGTAAATCCAATGTTATGTATCAGTAGTTGGAATAAAAAATATTTTACAACTGTAAGGATGTTTAAGAATATAAACCTGCTCCCTAATCAATATTACCTATTACCTATAGAAATGTAATGTCCTTGCATTTTAAAACATCATTATCCTTCTCAAATAAGGAAAAACACCATGCTGCAGTGATTCCATTCTTCTAGGATTTTCTTACTGATAGTCCAACATAATTCAACTTTTTTTAATAGATGAAATCGTGCAAAAGAACATATGGAAAATACACAATAAGTAAAATTAGTTAGTTCAACCTTTTTAAAGAAAACGGTCTGAAAAATAGTTTTGAACAACATAAATATTTTTAATGGTTGTTCCTCTAAATGTATCCAGAAATGTTTTGCGTCATTAAAATTTGAAGACTATGTAAAAAATTTCCTTTGGCTTTCCTTACCTGACTGGCAGACACCTCTCCAATCACTGCCTCATAAGGCGGGGGCAGCTCACTTGGATACAGCATCCCTGGGCTGTTAATGGTTACCTCATATAAAGCGCCAAAAGGGGAATGAGGAAAGTCCAAGTGAAGACCTCTGTATAGAAACACAAACAAGCAAACTTAGTAATTTAGAAATTGCACTGAATTTGTTTGGTTAATTATTACCTACACCACAGGGATGTAAAGCCTTCTCTGAATTCAAAGCCAATATGATACAAAGAATTACACTGAAGGAATTTTCTTAGACAACCAAAATGAAGCTCTAGTTGACAGAGTAGCTTAAAAAACTATTTCATTTAGGATGCCAGCCATTTCCACCAGCTTGTTTTGTCATCATTAATGTCCTTCACTATTCCACATTAATGCCTATTAACTGCAATGATTTCCTTAAAAAAAAAATCAAATCTCATGTTCAACTGTATAATGTTAACAACTGTGAAAGGATCACCTATAAGATATCTCTGCTCTAAGTTCATCTATTGTTATCTTTTCTTAGCTAAATTCAATCAGTTCTCTATATAGCAACGCTTTAAATACAAATATTTCCATATGTAGCCCGACAAGTTTGCCAAAAAAAGTATGTAATCTCTCAGGAAAAAAAAAAGCACCCTGTGTAAGTGAAGGCCATTATTTGCCTCCATATTCTTTGAAAGACCTTCTTATCTGCAGACCTACCAGTCTGCTTCTTAGTCAGAGAACGTTGTGAGGACTGGAGGAAAGGGAGAAAGCATCACCTGTGTGCCTCTCTCACTGGAGTGCAGCTGTACTCGGGGGGGTAGTAGGGTGGAGGTGGCATTGGTGGGATGAACTCATCCAAGTCCAAGGTCTGATGCAGGACAGTTCCATGTGGAGTCATGCACTCAGGATGCGGCCTCTGTGGCAGAAACTGAAAACAAACAGGTCAAGCTCCTTCAGATGGTAGAAACATCATCACTAACAATAAAAATGGCAAAATGAGGTCAATATTAGCATCCCTGAGCAATACCCAATTTCATTAACATCCACAATGAAATGAAAGAGGCACTTCAGGAAGCATAAGAATACTTGAGTTCAGTTGAGGAGGGTGAGTCACTGCCAAAATACAACACAAGGTTTCACTAAAGACAGGCAGGCCTTGGGCCTTCAAGTCAGTCACTCTTAGGACACAGACATTTAAAATTAAATAGCTTTTCCATAAATATTTCTACCCTGTATACAATTTTATTATAATACCACATAATCAGTTGTTTTTTAGTAACTGATGAACAATAAATACAACTAGTAAAATAACTATTTACATGGTTTTGTTTCTGATTTGAACTGACCTTCACTTACAGAGTGCAAAAACCCAATGCCACTGCCAAAAACAACCTTAGTTAAGACTAATCCATAAATAAGCTACCACATATTCATTAAATTTTGAATAAAAAACCTAAAAATATCCCACCTATTTTTCACTTCCAACAAAAGGATCATTAATAGCTCTTCTTTATTATTCTTGTAAAATAAAATAGACTTAATAACTGTTTGTGGTTTCATGATACAGACACTGCACATTAAAATGGGGTGTAAAGGTTTAAAAAGCTGGCATGAAAGTAAGAAAAACACTTATTCTATACAAACATCTCAAACCCAAAAGAAAAATATCTACACTGACCAATGAAAATTATTAATACTGAGAACCACTATCCAAATTCGTGACAGGAACCTCACCCCCGTCTAGCAGAGGGGGGGTTTAAGGAAGCCATTCCTACAGCTTCCATCGCAGGAACACTGTGAACTATTGTGCAGGGAAAGGGCTAAGCTAACTCAAGATCAAACATCCTGCAGATCACATGAAATCCAGCCACCTTGACCCAGCTCTTTGTGATCCCCAAGGATGAAAGGAGATCAAAAGACAATCCAAAACCACTGAAGATTTTTTTTTTCCTCTAGGCAAGCTTCTCCTGTTATATCACTTTTCTTGGTTCAGTAGATGACTTGATCTTTACCTCCTGCCTTTTAAAACAAGTTAGCTAAGACACTTTGCTGAAGGCACATTTTACACTGGAACAAGATAACATGTCTTTGTAGGTTCACTCATTACATTATTATTTGTTTAAGTTCATTATATACATTTAGGAAGCAGTGAAATAAAAGGAAAAATACTTATGCTTAGATGATCCAGCAAATAGAAAGTAAGTTACCTTCAATTTTAATATCACAGTTTTTATATTGTTCACTTTTTAAAATTTAACTTGGTGTAGTTCTGCTGAATTTACATTACCAATGAAATTATACTGGTCTTTGGTATTTAAAAGGTTGAATTGCACCTTAATTCTATTAAACTCTATGTATGTTGTTTCACAGATCAAAGCTGTAACAAAACAACACAACAGAGTCAAGAGGACCAATTTCGACTGTTTGTGAAAATTAACTATGATCTGCTTACAAATCACCTCTCCAGAGATTTTTTCATGTGTAACTATTAATAGACATCATCTGCAGAGAATATTATGTCATTACATCTTACAGCCAACCAAAGACTTGCAGCCATTGTGTGCTACTGATGGCACAGTGTAGGGAAGAAAAAAAGAGAACATCTGCTTGATTCATTCTTTCTTGTATGTCTGATGCTCTCTTGCATCTTTCATGTGAGGTGGGATGCTGTTATCCCCAGTACTAGCAGACATTTCTATTTTTGTCTCACAGAAAAAAACCCAGAAACTACATTCTTGTAACCATTTGGTCTAAACTCACTTGATCTTTAAACAGCCATTTCCCACACTGTAATATTACATTAACCATTAAACTTCAAACTTCTGCCCTAAGTTCTGCAACCATCAGTCTGCTACCATCCCAAATACATGGAAGAATCTTTTAGGAAAAAAAGGAAGCATGACAAACCTCAGTTTAATTACTGCAAACATGTATAAAAATTTATCAAAATGAATATAAATATCTGCATACTCTGGGTCACATTTTGTACCCAACTTAATTTCACCAAACTCATGACTGCACCCATTTTTCTAGAAGAGTTGATAATTTGGGTAATTTTGTAGTCTGAAAACCAAACCATTTTCTTTCTTGACCTTCCATACACTGCCAGGGAACCCGAACTTGGGTTTGCACCGGAGAACATGTAGCTCCATTTCTTCAGTTCTGGAGTTCCCCGGAGCCGCTTTCATTCAGCCACGGATCGGGAGTGGGACTCTTAACCCGGGTCAGAACACGGCAATTAAACACACAGCACTTTTACAGAAGGAACCATCAGCACACATTCTGTGGGATGTGACAGAAGGCAGAGGTTTTACACAGGGCAGAAGGGACCATGATTCAAGAAGGAAAAGACCTAATGTTTAGGTGCAGTTCAGGTGACCAGCAGAATCATTCGCATCCCTTTCAAGAACTGCCACTGGGAATACAAACCATGGCAGCAAACTATGACCAACACTGACAATGAGCAGCAGAATGAACATGAAAATGCACATGTTTTGGGGGGTGTTTATAAACAACAGTTTACCTGTGTGATATCATCCTGCTGGAAGGCACAGAAATTAAAGTGAAAAAGGCTGTAAGAGGGAAACTAGCAGGAAATGAAACAATAGCAAATATAAGGGATTACCACAAAGAACAGACATCCCTGAGAAAACATTTGGAAAGCTACGAAGTGGGAATTAAATCATATCTTATTCCATACTACTCTACCTACTAGTCACTATGAGCCTGCAAAAGATTATTCTTTCTGCAATAAAATGTATTTTAAAGATCTTTAAGGTCTCAGTCTCAAATAGTGAAGGCTGGCAGGGACTCTGCAAAAACAATACAAATTCCATAGGTCAGAAAAAGACAGAGTAGGAAAATGCAAACAACAGAGAAGGCTGGACTAGGTGAAGAAACACTGACAAATACAACAAGAAAACACACATAATTGGTATTGGAAGAGAGTTGTTACTAAATAATCAGTCTCAAGATGCTTATGGCAAGTAGGACAGGCAACAACAAGAACTGTCAAACGGAAACCAGGAGTGACCTGTTCAGTTACCAGTATAAATAAGTTGATCTCAATGTAATTTCAAAACCTATAGCTCATACTGTGAAACAACTCACACAAGCAGGTCTCCTAGCCAGGTTTTTGTGATTAAACTAATGGCTATTGCAGAAGCACTGGACAGAAAATGTTTGCAGACAAGGATAAAGAGCACCACAGGTAAATACTGAATACCCAACAGTGTTTAAAAGCTTAGCAAACTTGTATAGCTATCAATAAATATTTCAAACATTTTTACTAGGCATAAATAGAAACGCCCCTGGCTCTGGAAATGTGAAAAATTCAACCGTTTCTGTTGACCTCCTGGAGTTGATGGATGCTGGGAGCTTTCAGAAATCTCACAGGCAATGAAATACAGACTGAGAATTCATGCCCTTCTTTTAGGAAACTACTAACCTTGCATTTGAAGCTTGGCATTCAAACTATTACACTCATGTAAGTATTTTCTCATTCTTGTACTAAAGATGGCCTTTTTTGAGTCAGTGACATGTGACCTAACAGGCCATTACACAGATCCCTGCGTGTGCTAGATGGAGTGCAACACAGTGCACAGGGAATTCTGTGTGCTTTTCCTGGGCATGTCTCACTCGCACTGAGTGGAACAGCCTGCTTTAAACAGCTCTGATAATGAGAACTACTTAATTTGTTATTTGGTTTGCAGTCATGAGGAAAGGATAAAATATCTGATTCAAGCCAAGTAAACAAGAAAACTAGAACAGTGTGGTTTTGTACCCAGTTCTTACTCAATACAGAAGTTAGTCCTCAGCAGATGGTTGTTAGAAAGCAGAGAATTAGAAACAAATGTTAGAAGCACCCTGCTTCCAAAAGAGGTAAAAGCTGTTTGAAAATGCAGGTGTGCTTGCAGGTCCATGTACAATAGTACTGAGAACCCCACAGAGCCAACGATGTGGGGCTGGGCAGCAGTGACCTCCTCTGCCAGCTGCCAGTCTGCAGCAATACACTACAGCTGTACCCTCCCAGCTAGAAAGGCAATGCTGTGCAGAATTACACAACTCTTCATCCAGGTTTTAGCTATTCAAGTTGAAATAAACACTATTAAGTAGATATGAAAAAGACTGTAAAACTCATTCTCTTTTTGTCAGACCAAATTTCCAGCTCTTCACTGAGACGTCATCTAAGAGTTGGTCACCAAAGTGATCAGAATGATCGAAGTTTGTTTTTTATATTCTGAATATTTTGAGTACACTGAAGTAAAAGCTGGTGGAGGAGTCCCAGTTAAGAAGCCGAAGAAACGGCAGGTAAGACCTGTAAATATAATTGTCTGATGAAACAGTTACACATGTGAGAGATACCACGTGGTCCATCCTTCTTCCCAGGACCTGTGAGAGCAAGAACGATTCCCCGGTATTCCCAGAGAGGGGACACTCCCACTGAACAGGAACAGACATTCTCTAGGCTGTACATCCTGCAGCTGATCAGCACTATTGACTCCATGGAAATGACACTGCTGGGATTCACTGCTCAGCAATTATGACTTAGCTAAACCAGTAAGTGCCACACCCCAGTGCATGACTAGTACTAAAAGGGAAACATCTTACCTGGAGTATTTCCTTTATCTGCATGTAATTAGCTCTACCTTCCATATATCGCATTTAATAAATGTACTGTATAACTTTGAAATGCATCCTTTGGAGACTCCAGGGTTCATTATTCTCATTTCAGTCTCTATATGTAATTTATAAAAAAAATCTGCTAATTCTTGAGAATAGGAAATAAAAATTTCTAATTGCATATAACAAAATATTGGCATGTTATCTTGACTAGAAGCTCTTTACAATACACTTGAGTCTATAACTCTGTCTACAATTAATAGTCCTCCTCCTGGACAGGTTGCTGTTTTCCTTTTCTGAAACACTGCAATCAGTGTCTCCTACAGGGAAATGTACATTCTAATTGTCTGCAGGAATAGAGGGACCATAGTTGAATCTTCTACTCTTTCTCTAACCTTAAAGGGAAATTGCAACACAGCAGGTATTTTGATAAGGCAAACACAAAGTTTTTCTGGTCCATTGTTTTTAGCTGCTGTTCCCACAACCATCACAAGCCATTAGCTTTATAGTCTCAAGGGTATTAGTCTGACAACAAAATCTTTCTCAAAGTACTGACCATTTTAAATAGTCTTAAATATTAAATATACTTATTCTACCAATAAAAAGTTTAATGAAAAATGGCACATTTGTTAAAGGTGTCAAAAGATTTCCTGCACCAGAAGTTCACATTTTACCATTTTATTTGTGCTGGATGTGAAGGAAATATTTACCCAACCATATTTACATTTTAGGATCTTTCCATGGATGTACATCATTTGCAATGCACTTTTCTAAAGGCACCATCACCTGAGCTTTACAGTACTTCTAAGTAAACTTTGTGCCAAGCCCCCCTAATACTTAGGTTTTGATGTAATTAGTTTAAATAATAAACAGTATGTAATAACGTAAGATCAATTCTCACTTAATGTGAAGCTTCACCCTGAAGAGTTTATTACTATTTCACGAGGATATGGGGGTTAAACAATGCCAGCAAGGTATTATGCTCATACAGAGGTGCTTTATGTGAGGTGTTTGAGTAGAAATATTAACTAGAGCCTATTCACTTGATCACATGCTGAATTATTATTATGACTGATGAAATTGCTACAGCTTGCATGTGTCATCATTACCTTATTTCCTTTACAAAATAACAGACAGTTTTAGGTATCACACAACATGAACAGCCACTAACAGTGATGGTGCTAAAATCAGAACACACTCAACTATATCACTGCCAGTACTTTTTGAATAAGTACTGTATAAACACAGTTGGAGTTGAAGGAGAAGAGGAATAGGTGTACTACTTCATGATTCAGCTTGGCCACAGTGGGCAAAATTTCTTGTATTTCTTGCTTTAGTTCAGGCAGGTAGCATTTGAAGAAAGCAGGGTGCAATTCTGCAGTACCCATTCATCACACAAAATGCAAACTGAAACTGCCTTAGGCAACAAATGAAATATTGTGGAAGTGACAGTTTGGTTATTAAGAGAGGTTTCTTCATATTACAAAACCTTGATATATAATCTAATTTGATTTCCATCTATCTCTTGGAGGGGTGTGTATATAGAATGAACAATTCTAGGAAGTCCTGTAATGGAGTGCAGCCTTAAACTGTCTAGTGAAACACACAGCAGATGCTATTTCAGTCTTTAACTATGGTATCACTTACTCTTGCAGCTTTAATACAATTGGTATGGAGCATTTTGCCTGAGCAGCTGTGTATACTTAACATAGAAAGGTTAAAGTGAAGTGAAAAATATTGGGATAAAGCATTAAGTAATAAAAATAGTTTGCAATATTTTGCAGTATTTTTCCCTTAACACTTGAAACCAAATATTTGTTGTGTAGGATTATTTTTAAACCAAAAAATCCTCTTCAAATTCATTTGAAAATTTAATCTGTGCTTACTACTGGACAGCTTGCATTTCCATTTTTAGGACATTTTTACTAAAAATCAGTATGTCAGAAGACAGTAGCTTCCAATAAAACACCATCAGTTTGCCTGTATGAATCATATTCTCACTGTATGCAAAAGTCAGCAACAAAGCCCATACGGAATTACTGCTGCAGATTTCCCTGAGATTGCAGTTTACACCTGCTTTATGTTGCTAAGCAATACATTGAAACTGCTTGAAATTTGCAAAAATTCGCCATCCTAATTGACCAATTTCTGAGACAAGAATATTAACACAGTGCATGAAACCTAAACTGGTGCTCTAACAAGAACCTAATGATGTTCAAGGAGAGCAATTCCTATTTTCTCTTCTTGCTTTTGCTACCCCGAGAGCCTTCGCAACTCTTGAATACTGTACAACAAGAGTAAAAGCACCAGCAGAGTAATTAAAACTTTTTCATCTAAGAGGGGTGGTATCTCTTGCTGCTGCTTGTCTTAAACTTCCAGCATGGTACAACCCAACTAAGAGAAGATGCATACATCAGTGAAAAGTCAAAGTAAAAAGCACAAACGAAGCATTAACAAGCAAAGAAAAAAGGAAATAAATCAGATTCCCAGGTGCAGTAGAGCAAAAAAGAACTGCAGATCATGGGACAACAGGCTGAAAATAGTGAAAGATAAAGAAATCTTCAGGTCAGATCTAAGTCAGCGTAGCCCCTGTGAAGTTACGCTCACTTAGGCCCAGTAGGAATCTGGCTCAGCAACCTGAAAAAAGAAAGGGAAAACTGATGAACAAGAAAGGACTGGGATTGAGCAGAAAGATATATACATATTTCCCTTCTTCCATGGAGAGGAAAGAAAATTCTTGTTGAGGGAGCTGAAAGGGTAGGAACATGGACAACTAAGCAGGAAGACAAAAAGCTGGATGCACAAAACCTAGGAAGCAAAAAGAAAAGAACTATGCCAGGTGGTAAAGAAAGAATTTTAAAGACGCCAAAAAGGAGGAGTCAGAGAGAAAAATAATGTGCTTTTAAGGAATTTGACTTCCTATTGAAATTACTGCTTCTTGTTTAATGCTCATCAGAAGAACTTAAATATTGTTCTTGGTTCATTGTAATCTATATATTTTTATTCCTCTTACACTGTTAAATACCATTAAGCGTAGGTCACGATTCCAAGAATATATATGGTTACAGTTCTGGGTTACTGCTAGCATTGTTAGTCTAGACACATTTTTGGAGGTATGATGATTTCTTCATCTCCCCATCATCACTGCAAGGCGAAAAAGTTCTTTAATCAATGAGCATTCTTGCAGCATATATCACCAAGGGGGAGAGAGTATGAAAAGAAAAAATACCAAGAATATGAAAAAAAAAATATCCCTTAACATTTAAAATACAACATGTCATCAGCTGAAATGATTCTGTCAATTGTTTGACATCCAGACCAAAGTTATTAAATAAGCACTATTTACAAACCCCTACCAGCAGGCACAATATGCATACACAGACTGCCATGAGAAAAAAAAAAGCTGTGTCTATTAGTATGTGAAGCAAACACCAGATCACAGACCAAAGATACTCTTTAACTGAGTTTGTAACCCAGTGACTAAACACTTGTCTAGAAAGGACAGCCTTATCTCTGTAATTCACACACTTAAATCAGTACCCATGGCGCCTGCTGTATTCGTAAATATTTCTTTGTTTTTAAAACAGCCACATGCCTACATGGCAGACCATACAACATTTCTGTGTTATTTAAATGGTTTGTAGCTAATGTACTGGGGCAGTATTCCATCTATGCGCACTTTTAAAATATGAGATGCACCAATGACTGGTATCAGGTTTGTGTCGCTGCCCTCTCTTATTAAACATGATGATTTCCTAGATTAGCCAGCAACACGGTGAGGTTAGAAGCAGTATAGCTGGCCTGCAAAATACAAAGTATTTTAAATGTTTCTTCTTTTTTTTTTTGTTTTTGTCTCAAAGTCAGACTGAAACCTTGCAAATCCCAGTGCTTACTGGGGATAGAAAAGCTGTCTTTGTCCAACCAAAACAAGACAGTATCCTGTGATGCAGCTGATTATACAGCAGACTAATGATCCTTTTCTGTCTTGAACACAAGTGCTACTCTGAAGCTGATCATGTTTTCATTATGAAAACACTGTTATTGACACAGGGGTGTGAAAAGCTCCAGTTTTGAACTTATACATCTTACACTCCATAGTTCTCATGTCAAAGTAGTAGTAAAAACTAATATGTCAAAGCTAAGTAATTGCTCTGGATAGTGAGGAAACTGAGGATGACACACAAATAATGATAGAACACTTAATGTGCATATATAACTTAATCTTGTTAATAACCTCATTACCAAAAATAATATACTCAAAATTGCAAAATCCTGATGATCGCTCTCTAGTACATAAACATTTAAAACACAGCAGCTATTCGTACTGCATACATCTCTATGCTATATTATACAGATGGATGCAGATAAAAAACCACACCCATGTACACACACTACACAAAGACACACGAATAGGCTTACATTTACAAGCAAAGAGTAAGTGCAAATGAATATAGACAGATAAAGACAATATGTTATGTGGGACAATATCCTATGTTGTCACTTAAACATACTCACCATTTGCAGAAGATCAGAAGAAACCATCTGCATGCAACACATTGCTGTTGCCAAAGCACAGACAATGGTGGAGATGATATTGAGAGCGCACACACTGAACAACAGGTCCTGCGAAGAGACAGGCATCCAATATCATCTCTCAGCTCAGGGACACAAAGGACACAGTGTTTTTAGGAATCTGATACTAATCACTGTCAACTGCTACCAATGGATAAGGTCTCAAACAAGTGTGGAGAACTCATTTATCTTGTAATAATTTTTTTAAGCAATCTGCAAAGGCAACAATTATCGAAACAAACATCTTTCCTCCCCCACTTCTCAGAGCACATTTGTTATTAGGTATTTCCTCAGAAATACTAATATTCAATTTCCCAGTTCTCAGAAGGCAAAAACAAATTACTGCTTTCACACTGAACTCCAAGCTACAGCCATCACAAGAATGAAGCTATGAAGGAGACATCTGATTAAAAACAACAACATATAGAAATGTCATAGCTTTCAGTAGTTGAAATCTACAACTTAAGGTTGTGTGTTAAAAAAAATTCAACTCTAGTACGAAACAGAGACTGTTATCCTGTGTCAGATATTCTATGCATCTAAAACAGTATCAGATATGACAGAAAAGTAGTGATTACACCTGGGCATTTCATCTTCTGCTGATGAATTGAGTGCATATGGTCACCATGTTTTTTAAAACAAATCCCAAGACATTTAAAATAGAACACAAAGTATTTGTTTACTAAGTAGAATAAAATTAAATAAACATTTGAATAAAAATGGAACCATTTTTATAGCAACGGCATCATTAAAAAAATCCCAAACCATCCATCTCTCTCTTCCACTGGATTTGTATTTACTTTCCCAACAGCCAGTGAAAAGAAACACTGCTTTAGCATGCTGGCTACAGTTCAAAGCTGCTACAATCCTTGTACAGCAATTGCACAGCTCTTGTACTTGTGGCAATTACGTGGCTCAGTATTCTGAACAGTCAGTAAAAACATTTGAGAAAAAGCAGCAGAGAGAACAGCTGAGAAATAAAATGAAAATTGTTACAGTATCGTGGGTAAAAATACTCACTGTGTAAAGAACATTCTGTAGAGTCGAAGTTTAAAAGAGTATTTCAGTCACTGCCAGTACATAAAATAACTTCCATGCTATAAAATCAATGCATTGCTCACTTTGTGTATTTCCAACAATATCGAAATAAAATGATAGAAAGGTGCAGATTTGCTCCTGCCACTGTAATTGCATGTTCCTTGAGTGACCTTCATTTGAAAATGGAAATGCCAGTGATGGGAACCAGACAGACAATACATAGCCCAACAAGTTTCAGTCATCTAATAGCTTACACTGAGCCAGATTTGCTCTCCCTGCGCTGGTCAGTAATTTTCGGGATTCTTGGCCAGCCCCCCAACCAAGGAGTAATGAGTCCTCAGCATCAACAGCAAAAGAGTGGGAAGGCCACTCTCTAACACACACAGAAGGTGATACAGAGGGCTCATTCAAATACAAAATCATACAGACCCATTCAGAGCGTTCAAATGGAGGTAAAACAGCAACATGATACCTGGAGAGTCAACGAGATCACAGCGGCACAAAAGAGACCCTGCATGTTCATCTGCAGGTTCATATGTTCACATGCAGACCTATGTAAAGAACACCAAGGCAGAGACAAGATCTAGAGTAGAAAAAGGACTATTTCCTGGCAGTAAGAAACTCCATTCGTTGCTTCCTACGACCATTTAGATACAAAAGATTTAGCTAATATGAGTGCGTAACTTAATAACATGTCAAATAATAGTCTACATCAGAGTTCTAAATTACGATCCAAAGCATCTCCAAGACCCTCATACAACTTTACATGCTTCAGGACAGACTCAACTGTGCCTCTAACATTCATGACAGATGCCTCTTTCATCCGTTCCTAAAGATCCCACAGCTTCATCCCATTATTCTAATGTTTGTCTTTACCATCAGTGCCCTCCTTACATCCATCCCACAGTAGAAAATCATTGTTCCTTGTCTTCTGTAGCTTCTGAGAACACGCTATTACACAGCAGACTTCTATACCTTTACACTTCATTATTGTTCTTTAATTCTTTTTCACCTTTACTCCATTATATATTAACCTCATTTCCTCCAATCCTCAACTGAAATCAACTTCCTAGGTCTCTGATCATTTTCATTAGTTTCATTTGGTTCACCTCACCTTAGTCCACATTTTTCCTCAAACACAAAATTCTAAAGTGGGCACAACTGAAGGCCTTGCAAATGCTGACTGTAGAATAAGGATTTTTTCTTGTGCCTTTAAAGCTACACTCATCCTTACACATCCTGCAGTGGCGAATGAGGTTTCCTGCAACGGTACATCATTGATTAATCTTTTGTTCAACATAACCCCAGATCCTTTCCTGCAGAAATACTACCCTCTTCACCCTGCTATGAGGCAAGAACAGAAGTAACATCATAAAGATAAAACTGTTATTGGAGAAAAGCTAAAACCAAGCCTCATTCTCAATTACACTTATCTTTCATTTATAAAAAATGATGAATAAACCTAACCCATTTCATTCTACTTGGATAGAAAAAGGATAAAAATATCCCCCCACAGTTACTTACTCACATACTGCAAAGCACAGAGTAGAACAAAGGAATTTTATTTCATTTTCAGTTATTTTTTTGCTTTACCAGTAATCCTAGAAAACCTCTCCAGACAGTGTCAAACCAATAGTTTTAATCTTTTTTCACTGCTAACTATTGTGAAATGAAACCCAAAGTAAGTTGACTCTGAAAGCACCCTGAGACACAGTAGTGTCCCAGACTGGACACACAAGGATCACAAGGATCCCTTGTGGTTTGAGACCTTTCCCTCACCAGCTCGGGTTGCTGCGCTCTGTTTGTTACTGAGCACCTTGTGTTTGATGCAGGGCACAGATCACCGTGCACAGGAACAACACTCTTTTGCCACACACTCCTGTTCCAGGGTAAGCGAACAACACTTAATATTCCCAATGCAATCTTTTTGAAGGTGAACATACAATTAGAGTGTTCCAAATGCTCTGAGGCAGAATTTTCTGTATCTCAAAGCTCAAAAAGGAGCAGACATCTATTAGCTAAAAATGCAACAAGGCAGCAAAGCTAATCAAAACAACAGTAATGATGTTAAGTTTAAATCTGTAACAGTGACGGTAATAACTGAGCAATGACTGTGGTATCCTCACCATCACTAGGTATTTCTTAGGGTAATACTACTTCATTTGTTTTGATTTCTTTTCCTAACATCTGTTACAACTCAAACAGGAATCAATCCATCACCAATTCCTTCTCCTCTGTTCCTCAGTTCCCCACACACCCAATAAATATTAATCAGCCTTGGACATTTTACCATTTTCAGGGAATTTACTCCCTGTGCCCTGTAGAAAAAGTGATCAGGTAATTCATGACACCCATTTATTCAAGTATAGATAAAAAATTAGCAGGAACAGGCTTTCAACATCTAAAGCTTTCCATGGCCAAACATGCTACCAGAAGGGCACTACAGGTGCTTAACAGACTCCACTATGACAATTATGGCATCCTTTGAAAAAGCAATAACCACAATAGTGACAGTCTTAATTCTCCACAGCACCTGGCCATAGCAGCTACATTTATAGCTCTCTAAAGGTACAGGAAAGCTATACCAAATACAAAATCAAGTGAAAGATTTTTGGTTGACATTTGCAACAACACTAATCAGAAAACACAACACATGAATCTGTAATGGTATGAAATGATTCTTTGCTCCCGAGGGTACCTTTGCATTTAAAAAAAAAGAAATCTGTTTCTTTAGCATATTTATATAATTAATGTTCTGATAGTTATAACATACTAAGTAGAATTATTCTTCTATAGGTTACACCTTGGTACACCTCAACTCTCATGCTGCAGAGGATACAAATGTCCTCCAGAGTGGAAGCAGATGATTGAATTGCCCAGAAGCATGCCTAGATCAATGCAGATACATACCCACAGGATGTGTTGGAAGCTGTTTCTCTGTGGCCAGTTATTTTCCCAAGTAGGTCTCAGCAAATCTCAAAAGTTGAATTAAAATTTATTACTGATACGTGAAAAAAGCAAGATTTCACGGTTGTGTTCTTATTAAACAGTTAACAAATTAATTGTGCCATTATCTACATAACTGCTCATCATGTTTTCCCTCCAGAGTAACAGACACCTTTGAGTTATGCTGTGATCCTGAGGGGTACTCATGCATTCTCAAATCTTCTTCATACCATCATTCATCCATGTCCATCCATAACTTAAGGACAGAACATCTAATTTTTTCTTTTTCTGAATCAAGCTGTTTTCAGTATTATTCTTTGGACACTATTTCTGTGCTACTGCACTTCAAAGTTCTTTCTTTATCAACACAATTAAAATAATACATAAATACATAAAAATGTATGTTCTCTGTGTAGTCCAAAAGCCTACAGAATACAATAAAATATAAGCTGTATTAGAAAACTTGAGTATATTTTAAAATCCAAATGTTTGATTTGAATATTTTTTTAATATTTTATATTTAAAAATATAATTTTAGGATATAATTCAATAATAACATTATATGAAAAACCCTGTACTGTAATATAGTTAAAAAGCAATTGGTCCTTAACACTGATTTTCTTTGTTTTCCATCAAACAGCTGGGTGATATGGCAGTCAGATGATATTAAAATGGAATAAGTTAAAAAACTGCCGATTCATTTGTCACTTCAATAACTCAACTGTAGAAACAATCGTTTAACAAAGCAATTTAAAACAGCTCTTAGGACATGCAATTATGTCATAGGTTTCTGTAGCTGAATTTTAGCAGAAGGGGGGCTTCCAGGATGGTCTCTGTTAGAAGCTGCCAGAAGCTTCTCCTGTCCTGTGGAGCCAAGGACAGCCAGGGCCAGGAGGGACCTCCTGCTGGTGGACAGAGTTGAGCCAATTAAGAATCACAGTCACAGCTCTGGGATCACATAGTTACGAATTTAGGAGTGTGGGGCAGCTGGAAAATTCCAGCCATTGAGAGAACAACACAGAGACCAAGGTGGGAGCAGGAGGAGAAGAAGGAGGGACCCCATGCTGGGGGATGGCAGGGGAAGGACTAAAAGTTATTTCCCCCCTTCGTCTCCCTGCAGCCCCTGGAGATCCCTCGGGGTGCACAGACCCCCCTGCAGCCCATGGGGTGACCCACAGGACAAGAGCAATGGCAGCGACAACTGCAAACCCCCATTCCCTGCTCCCTGGAACTGCTGGAAAAAGGGAGGAGTGGGAGGAGAAAGGTGTTTTTAAGGCTGATTTATTTCTTACTTTTTAGCTTTATTACTTTTAGTTTTAGTTCTTATCTTGTTAGTAATAAATTTAAGTTTTTAGCCACTCTGAGTTTGCTTTGCCGTTTTCTCTCAGCTGGGTGTTTTTGCCTTTTCTCTTTTTCCTTTCCCTCTGGGCCTGGAGGTTTGGGGAGACACCAGGTGAAATCTGCCACAAATTACCTGATGGAAGAAAAGAAAATCTCCGGAACGAGATAGAATCTAAAATGAAAATGGCATGAGTCCTCCACAAGTGATGGGAGCACTGGCAGAGCTGGGTCAAAAGAACCAAAAGAACACTCACGGTGTGTTTATCCTTCTGAAATTTTGCCCTTCAAGACAAAATTTGTAACTACTGTCACAGTATATATGAAGCAAAACTGGAATACGATCGATTTGCTCTAATGGTGGGCCATCCCACAGAGTTCCTTCATCTTAGGAAACAAACTCAGAACTGAATTCTCCCTAAAATCAGTGGACTTTCTGAACCATCAAGTAAGCCAAACTAAAACAGGTATTTCTGGACATCTTCACAATTCAAATGTAGGTTTTAGTAAATATTTAATCAATCCCTTGCCTTCTCATATCATATCAATGAACTGTACAGTCAGTTAAGTTACACACATGAACATCAGTCACAGCTTCAAAATCTTTCACAGAATTTTGTTGTCCCTTGCCAACACAGCAATTTGAGAGTTGGGGACCAGAGAAAAGTGACTTGCTGGAACTCAATTCCTCACCACCTGCTGGAGCAGAGCTAGGGACAGAGCCCCCAGCCACCTGTCTACAGCCTAAACAGAGGAGTTGCCTGTAGCTTTTCCATAACAGCTTCACTGCTTGGCAACATGGTGGGAGGAGTTTTTCTTTCTTTTTTTTTTCATTTGGAACTTCACTTTCTCCCTGGCTCAGGGAGTTATTATGGTAGAGAGGTTTCCCTGCATTTCTTTTTGCTGGTGCCCCATGCCTCAGGTCCCATGGGCTTGGACATCCCAGTGTCTGCCTCACTGGGCAAGCAGCAGCACTGGGACGGTCCCGGTTCCCCTAACTCTTTGCTCAGAGGATGACCACCACTGCCTGGATTTGCCCTGGACTCACTGGGGACTGGCACTATCTGTACAGGAGATTCCAACCCCCTCTCAACACCTTTGGAAGACAGAGAGAGATCCTTCCACTGCCCACAGGCAAGGTTCCAGCCATCTCTGTGTTCGCCATTCCCACAAGAGCTCTGGAACTGGCACCACCTCCCCATTCCCATCACCACTCCCCAATTCCAAGCACTGCTCCCCAGTTCCCATTCCCTGCTCCCCAATTCCCAGCACTGCTCCCCATTTCCCAGCACTGCTCCCCCATTCCCATTCCCCGCTCCCCTATTCCCATTCCCC
>VXAU01004444.1:71069-85832 GCA_013399695.1 Formicarius rufipectus
GCTCCCCCAGCTGCGCCTTTGCGTCGCTGGAACCCGACCGCGCCCCCTGCTGTTTGTCACTATAACTGCACCAAAGGGCAAAAATGGGGCTTGGTTGTTTGAAAGTTTTAGATAAGTTGTTATTGTTTGTTTTGTTATATAAAAATATATATATTAGTAAAGAACTGTTATTTCCTTTTTCTAAATTTTCTGCCTGAAGCCTCTTAATTTCAAAATAATAATAATAACAACAACAACAACTTGGAGGGACAAGTTTTTTCTTTCTACCCCAAGAAGGCTTCTGCTCTCCTTAGCCGGCATTTTGACTTGTTAAACCAAGAGAACATCACACCAGGGAATTTAGCATTCATATGGTACAGACCATATGATACAGATGAAGCACTATTACCACAAAATATTCACTCTGTCAAGTATTATACAGTAAATTAATCAGCTGCTGAAATTTACCATTGAATTTATAAATTTATCATGAAATTAATCATTCTGAAATTTTATTTAAGCCTATTTTTCTCTAGAATAAAATAAAGTACATATTGCTTTTTGACACCACTTATTCCTCTGTTTCTAGATTTATTTATAACATTTAATAATTTAGTACATTTTCTGAAATGTATTACTCAGGTTCATATCACAAAAAAAAAAAAAAAAAGGTTGCATGGCACAAGCCCATTACTTCTTATGGGTTCCAGTCTGTGCAACAGTATTAAACTGGCAACTCTCTGCACAATACATTCATATTTTGCTCGCTCAATAGATAAACTATTTTATTTCCCATGGAAATAAAAGATTTGTAATCTTTGAGGTCCTTTTGAAACCTCAGTCAATATACAATAAAAGGAGCTCACTGATGTGTAAAAAGAACACTGTGTAGTGGGTAGCCCTGAACACATGGATCTAAACATCCACACCCATCAATGGCTAAATGCATCTCCACTTCTGCAAGTCTGTGAAGACAATTTCTTTTCTCCTTGATTGACTTCAATTATGGTGCTTCATTTCTCATGCTACTGTATCCTGAGAAGAGATAATGAGCAGTAAAGCTTTTTCACCCATGAAATTAGTGTCAGTGTACCTCTTTTATTCATGAATTCAAGGACAACAATCCTTTAACTCAAATTATAACTTCAGTGTTCTCATTGGATATGCCTGAAAAACACTAGGAAAAATAGCTGCTCTAATACAGGGAAGACTCAAGAATCAATTCTGAACCATACACGTCTCAAAGGCACATTGTACTGTAAATGCAGAGATGGCCAACGCCTCATAAAATGGATTTAAAGGATGAAAGTACAATATAATTAATTATTTTACCTGCATCTAAAATATTTACTATATTTTTAAGGGAGCAGTGTACAGCTGCTACTTAAGAAAAATAAACTCAAAAATATTTTCTCTGCTTGCATGCCAGTTTGCACATCTTCGAACTCAGGTGTGAGCCTCAAATTTAGGATTGGAGACATGAGAGTTGGAGACTCCTGAAAGACTAAAGTTCTACAAAATAACTAGACAAGGCTGTAATAAACAGATTATAGTCATGCAAAGAGGCAGCTTTTCAGCCATGAATGAAGTTTATAACCATGTCCACTCATTGCCTCAACAAGGAACAAAAACAATTATGAGGAAAGAAAAGTAGCTCAACTACTCAGACTGCTAAGCCCACCCTGAAGCTCTCTATTCTTCATGGGATCTAGTGTGGTAAATGGAGCATGGGGAATATTTTCAGTTACCTGTAAAGCAACATGAAACAAGTCCAGCATTTCAAAATCTGACAGGAAATTACTCATTCTACATTGAGTGTCATCCAATTTTAAGTAGATTATGAAGCCTTTTGGCAAAATTAAACATATTGCATTTGATCATAAAGGAAATCTGAGGAAAGTCTGTTCTCATAACTCAAAAGAACATGTTAGGAGTCATCTTCCTCTCTTTTGCAAGTCAAAACATGTTCTTCTGAATTAAAAACAAACAAACAAAAAACCCACCTCAAAACAAAAAAACGACCAAACAAAACCCAAACCAACAACAACAACAACAACAAAAACCAACCAACCAACCAACCAAACCCAAAACACCACCAAAAACATGAGTAGGCTTGGTCATGAGAAAACAACAGACTTGGATTCAAAGGAGAGGCAAGGGAAGATTCACACAGAAGACTGAAGAGCCTTGAGGTACACAAATATCTAATAATGATACCTTGCTTACAACTTATGAATGGAATTAGTAACCTGAAAAAAGCATTTACTATTTATATTGTACTTCAATTCTAGCAACTCCAAACCAAATATTTATGCTGAACATTGGAGGAAATCAGATTTGCTCCTTGCCTCTACAGCCACAAAACCACTCTAAAGATGCATTTTAAGTAAAGTAGAAAGCAATTATTTAAATAGTAAATTTATAAATTCACATACTTATCTGCAGGTATTCTGGACTGTGTAAGCTGTTAAAAGTAATTGAAAGTACTCTACTGGATCATTACTAAACCATTGCAACACAACATTCTTCTGCCACATGCAAGTATCACACAGCAATAACACATTACAAAATATTTGAAATTTCCAAATATCCAACTTCATTCTCTCAAAATACTGCATGTATGTCCTTAACAAGTTCAAAATACTCTGCATTTACAAAGAAGAAATAATTTGCACAGATGAAAGACGTCAAGAAAAATTCAGTCTTCATACTTTAACATTACAAGAAAAATTCAATTCCTTAAAATTTCATCCACAAACCAACACATTTACTGTGGAAAACCAGATTGACGTTAATGAAACTTATCCCACCTGACCGATCATCTAATTTCTGTACACCTGACTCTTATTAAAATTTTTTAACTCTTTAAACTAATTTTGTAAATAGGTAGGACTTGGATTTGCTTTCATTTGGTTGGAAATAAATCAAGCAACTTCCTAACATAGGATAGAGCTGCTCTAGAAGTGTGGTTTTGGGGCATGGGGGGTGGGACGAGGACGGGAATCATGATACTGAGACAGCAACATTCTTTAGCAGCACAGATCATTGACCCTGAGTAGCCAGAGGAAAGCAAGGAACCTTCCTTTCAGGGGAAGTTTAGGACCTCTTAATGCAGGAAACTGTAAAGAAAAATGTATTTTCTAGTGAAAAACAGTAACCAAAAAGTCTTCATGGCTGTTGATCACATAATGCAATTTCATTTTTACTCTAGATGTGCAGACAAGACAAAAAGTATCATACTTTATAAATAAAACTGTAACGCCACCGATTCATTGTCCTTGAAATAGGTTGAGTCTCTAACACAACAGTGAAATGGTAGAGCATTTTTGTCCATTTTACTGCAATATACAATTTTGTGCTGAAATTCTACTCCTCAAACAATCACAGAAATTAGCACTCATCTGATAAATCAGTCAGGATTTGCAATCAATACTCACATCTACGTACCTATGTATGCTCATATGCATATATGTGTGACTATAGATACTGATTTGAGTATTTATTCAGGGTTTGAAAGGAAGAAAGCAGGAAGGTTGATTTACAAAAGAGCATGAAGAGATTGTTCAGAGCAGAAAAAAAGCCCCACCAAAATAAACGTAGAGATTTTTCAAAGCACCTATAAAAACCCCTACTCAATACCATGCAAGGCATGGTGCCAGCACAATTTAACATGCACAAGACCAGTAGCCACTGTTGTTTTCCCTTGTTCTGTTTGACTGCTTGGGAGCAGGATCAGACAGGTGGTAAGCGCTCAATTGTTCTGTTCACAATGCAGCTCCACAGCTACTTCCACCAAAAAAACCCAACAGATGACTTAAAGAAAATAGGAGCTTTTTAGCTCAGTCTCAATAAAGAGAAGCAATGTGAAACCTGCATAATGTTATACATAAAGGTGTATAATCTTAACTCTGGTTTCTCTACTTTTTCTCTCCCTCTGGTTCCCCAGACAATGAACACAATTGATCTTTTGGTACTATCTGTTCCCTTAATATCACATTGCAGTTGTCAATTGCAATTAAAGAAGGGGAGCCTTATCACTCTCAGCTCTTTACCTATTGAGCTGTAACTTTTTTCCTGTATGGGCTTAGTAAAATGCTGTTCTTAGCAGTCAGGAATGGAGAGCTCTCTAAGACAAAAAGAAAGGAAATCTAGACTTAAAACTGAGAAATATGCAAGAAACTTTCTGAAAAAGTTATTTTCCTAACTATCCTGTCTTAGATGAAAAGTCCTAAACATAATAAAAGCTGCATTCAGACTATGCTCATGGGAACTCCTGTGTTTAAAACCATTTTCTTCTAGCATAAGCAGATATGCAATTCCCTTTATACATGACTGAGTTACACGGTAAAAGAAATTATATTTGTGCTTGTATTCTGATTGCTGTATTGGTTAGAAACCTTACCCTGATTTTCAGCATATGTCACTTCTACTCACGTCATATGCTGACAACGTCCTCAAAGATAAACAGTTGTTTTCTCTCTCATTAAAGTTTACCTTACTGACATATTTACAGGAAGCAACCATATGCTCCCTCAATCTTTATTTTTATGGAATTAGCAAGTCAGCTTTTCCTGAATGACAGGTTCATGTATCTGCATCTGTCATACTTTGAGGAATGGCCTTCTGAGAAGTTACCTTCTCACAACACCTTTCACTAAGAATGCATGACAGAACAGTCCTGAATTTAGCAGTTTATTATTATGTTTTGACCAGCATTGTCACGTTATGCTTCTTTTCCACTTAGTAAATTCCTACTACCCTTGTTCATTGTCTTTTAACATCCTCACTAAAACCCAAGGCAGAGCTCTTCCTCAGTTTTGGGGCCTGATCCTTATTACTCGGTGGTAGCTTTTTTCTTTTTCTTAATAAGCTGAAGAACTTTTAGGTATTTACTAGACACATTTGGCAGGATTTCTATCTATTCTGAATTTTAAGCTGTATCTTGAAATACCAATTTACCTTGGCTTTTTCAGGCCCTACCCTATCAACTACCTCCCTAAGATCCTTCTCATACTGAATTTCTCTCCTTTACTCCATTGTCTTCTATTAATTTTATTACAATACGTACTTTGAAATTGAGATTCACAGATTCAGAATTAGTTCTGTTCATCATTAAATTAAACCTAGAATGAATCAATATCTGCCTTTTATGCTAGGGTTCCTTTTGCTGACCAGTTCTTTCATTGAATCTTTACTATTTTTCAAAACAACAGAACACCATGCCTTGCCAGTCTGGTGTCAACAAAGTGAAGCAATGACATGGGCAATTACACTGAACATTAACTCTCATATATAACAGTCTTAGTATTTGGTCTCAATTTTTTATCTGAGTAGTTGTAACAGAAAATGCTACAAGATTTGCACCTTTTATAATATTGCAGAGCAGTCTATAAGCATGTTTCCAACATTATCCAGAAAGAACACTTGCTGTCATCTCCTAAACTAATGTCTACCTACTTTTGTGTTAGCAGTACATCATGAAATAGTTCATCATTCTGCAGTGATTTGTTCGTTTACTCTCCCACAACATTAATAAATAACACCCTCTCAGATTCTAGCTTTCTTGAACAGATACCTGTTCTTGCACCTTTCAGCATCAGTCCTAACCAGTTCTAACTTCTGTTTCCTAAATAATCTCTGAACAAAACAGTGACCTGTACAAATGTAGATACTTTGTATAAAATCGTTTTCATGCATAGCTTCATCCATGCATCTGCTGGATGAAGATTAATTATTTTGCATGTGAGAGTGGACAAACAGACAACACCAGCTGCTACTCCTTTGATCAGACACTTCAGCCTTGCTCAGCTAAAACTGCAATACACTGTCAATCCTCTCCTAACGCACCTTTAGGGTCAGCCTCACTGCATTGCACTCCTGTAGAGGGTTCAGTTTCAGTGTTTCTCCCAAGTTACTGCAGCCTGATGTTTGGTGCTGCATTTCACAGCAAACACAGACACCATCACTGTCGAATTTAATCTGTGAAGAAAAAAAAAAAAAGTTAGAAAAAGTACAAATCAAGGGAAACACACTTCCCAAAAATTGTATTTACAGTTATGGTGATAGTAATGACTACTAAATGCAAAATGAAAATCTCTGTGCAGAACTTATGGAGTAGAATTTTTCCATTGGTTAATACAAGCTATAAAACCAGGTAAAATACAGAAAAAGGATACACTATCAAAGAGTACTACCTTTTATGCCTCATTTTGAAAAATATTTGCTTTCCAGGGCAGAAGAAACCAGAGTAACTCAACTGAAAAAAACATGAAATCATATTCAAGGGGGAAAACCAAAAAATAACAGAAAGAGGTCAGAAAACACATGAAGAAGTCACCAACCAAGATGGAAGCTCAGTGGCTGGGTGGTGAGAGATCTGAATCACCATGTTACTTATGCTTCTAAATTAAAAGATCTAACATTTGCAGACACAAATACACACAAAAAAATCATAATGAAAATATGCATTTACTATTTTTATACTTTTTTTTTTTTTAAATTCTTCCTAGGATGTTGACAATTTCCTGAACAAAACCAGATAGTAGCATTCCTTGCAGAATTACCTTGCACAGCCTTACATTTGCAATCATTTCAATAGAATATTTACGTACAGCTTAAGACCTCAATAAATGTTTAAATTGTTCATATGATCTTAAAAGTTCTGTATTTAATTCTATTTATTTTTTAGTGTCACCCTTATCAGACTTATCTAGTCCTCTCTCCTTACATGCTGGTGACCAGGACAGCAGATGGAATAGCAGAAATAAGAGTCAATTAGAAAAACCACACTACACTTTTCCAGATGAGGTGCAGATGACTGTTAGCCATGTGCTGTGATGAAGGCATGCTCACGGCTGGATGTTATCTCAGGAGACTCCAATTCCTCAGACTCCAAATTGCCCACTAGCCAGTACAATTTGTAATCAGCTTTTTAAAAAACAAACAAACAAACAAAACCAAACAAACTGGGTATGTAAATTACACTGTTTCCATATTCTCAAAGGCAGCACTGGAAATAATTGCCTATGGCAGCTCACAGCACTGGTCATACTCTATGCCACAGACACTGCAAAAGAAATAAGGATATAGTTTGTGCACCTCTATGATTATTGTGGGGCTTATTTCTAACTAGCATATAATTTAATTCACTGAGTTGCTTTCACAATTTTGGATTTCCTTTTTTTTTCTCTTCAATGCCTATAATCTTCTAATACTTTCTTCTGAAAAGTGAAAGATTTGATCAAAACCCAAGTGCATGGTTTATGAGCAGGGGACTTCGGCTTTTCAAGTCAATGTAAATTCAAACCAGTAAATGTCAGTGGGGAGGTCGTGTTCCCAAACCTCTCCTGAAATGGTTCTGCTATCAGATAAATGATACTGATGAAGTTCAAAACTTAGAGTTTAGAGCTGGGCCAAGGTCAGGGGCCAAAAGGCTGCACCAGGCAAACCTATATATGCTTCAGCTGCAAAGAAGTTTTTATAATAAGGAAAATGGGCAAAGCTTTCTACTGCAAGATCATTTATTTTGAGTCACGCTGCCCCTGTTCAATGAAAGACAGTCACTAACTCATGGTGGTATGTCTTTGACATTTCTAATATGAAATATAGAACCCAGGTCTACTTTTGTCACGTGTAATAAATGGGTGTCACAGAAATAAAGGTGGAAAGGCTTGGTCAAAATTCCCCATTTATGAGAGAGTCTCAAACCTTTCTTAAAGTTCTTCCATAACTTTGTACTGCCCAGTGACTCTCCTTTAATTCAATTCATAAAATTAGTTAAAAGTGACTTGTTTACATGAAAGTTTCTGCAAAACACAGGGACAATCTTAAGAATCACAGCATATTCAAGACCCTCTAAGATTCACAAGCAGACTGGAAGCATACTATTTCTGGAGAGTTTTTAACAATTCACCCTGTCATGAACCTTTTCCTTTAAATGCTCAGGAAGTGAAATCTTTGTGAAGTTGTGTTTTTGTAACAGGGAGCAGGACAAGAGGCTGAGTGTGTCATTGCACATGTGATCTCAACAGCACAGTGGCTGAAAGCACTTCTGAGCTCTCATGCTCCAGAATGCTCATCCCTGCCCCATGCTGTCTCACACTTGTGCAGGCATGATCCAATCCAGAGTTCATACAGCTATTCCGTGCTCTAAACAGGGTCAAAACTAATGTGGAATTTGCAGGGAGGGGGAAGAAGTCATCTATTTTAAGTCCTGATCAGACCTCAGATTCCATTCACTATGTGGCTTCATAGACAGTAGCACTAACAATGAAGTTGCGTTGGAAGAGGGAGGAGGAGTTGGGATTACTCCTTTCAGGTGCTGGGCTGGTATTTGCCAACCTCAGACACAATTACATCAGCAGTGCCTCCAAAACTGTCTGTGTTTAAATCTCTCTTTGGCTGGCAGAGCTCATGATTCATTTCATCCTCTGCACATATCCCCACCATCCTGTATATATTTGTGCTCCACTTTGTGATTCTTACTCATTCTAGTGAGCACAGGCTGTAATCACAGTAGAGCCTCTGTACTTTCACATTTATGACAGTTGCAAGGTACACCCTCATCCAACCCATATTTAAGATTTCAAACATCAGCCTGAGCTGCCTATATTCACAAATCACCTTTTAAATTTGTCTTGCCAAAACCCAGTACTGTTACTTCAAAAGGGATAAAATCCATTAAAATCTAACTTTTATGTAGCAGAGGCTCAGAACATGAAAGGGCATTCCAGATATATTACAAATACATACACACACTCATAGTTCCTATGTTACTTTTTTCATCTGCATAAATTCATCAAATTCTGTCGAGGCATTAGAGGCATCTTAAGAAAGAAGAAATGACTCAGAGTGCACACACATTCTCACCAAAAAGGGTAAGTCAGGGAACAACTGACAGTGCTACTTCACATTCTACCTATTTACATGTAGAATTACCTACTACAAGTGTAAGTCTTCTAGTAAAGTTAGTAATAGATTTTCCTTTTTCTTCTAAATCAGACTTTAGGGTTTTTATAGGGAACATAAAAAGCAAGGAAAATTTCAAACTAAATATAAAAGTTCCAAAGTTGATAAGTGAAGTAAAGAAGGCCTCACTGGGATGCTTATGGGAAAGAACTTTATAGTGAATTATAGTAGCTTATGCAAAGAGAAAGATCCAGTAAGGAATAAAGTTGCCTGGTAGGGAAATATCAAGATTAAATAGTTGAATTAAACAGATGAATAAGAACAAAAAAAGAGTACATTTTTTCCCCTAGAATCTTAAGAATTGTTTTTCAATATGCACAGACCTGAGTACAGGTACAGCACAAAATGGAATGCAAAGCAATCTCTGGACCTGGGCTGTTCTGTTCACCTCTGTGTGAACCTGCACTTGCTCTGCTTTTCCTTCCTTTGTCTATTCCAACTAAAGATAACTGAGGGAAAACAAGAGTCTTCCGTTATATGTTACTGTGACCACTGGCCAATTTCAGCTGTACAAACAGAAAATAAATTATAAGCCATCATTTTATACAGAGATTAACTCTATCACTACTTTTCTGAGTAACAACCTATTATAAATTTGACTAAAAGTACAGCACTTACTTTTAAACAAATAAGTGACTTACAAGACGGGTAGACAACAAAAACAAATAAAGATGAAGAAATAAAACATATTCTATCTTGCGCAGTAGTAGAATATAAATTAAAATATATTATATTAACTGCTCTATTACTATTAACATATTAATATGTTAAATACAAATTTTAGAGACCAATTATTTGAAAAAAATTCCCACACAGAATTGTTTCTGATACACACATTAATGAACAGCTTGGGTGTGTGACTGCTCTGTACTCATCCTACTATCACTGACTTAAAGCAATATCTTGAGGTTATGGGCTGCAGGATCTGTAGCTGATCATGGAAGAAAAAATCCAATTAATTTTTCTTAACAAGCCATTAAAGCTACTGGCAATTTTTTGTTCCTTAGTGTTGTATGTTGCTAAGCTGCAGGATAAAGAGCACAACACAAACTTCATAAATCACACATTCAAAATGTTAACATTTGGCGAGCACATTTCTCATATGCACACAAAAATATATATTATGGAATCCTCAATAAATCTTCAGTGTTTAAAGCAAAATAAGATCACTGTGCCTTCTTCAAAAAACCACCCTACTCTACATGTAAAATGCTGCTGAATTGAAACTCTGCAATACAGTAGATACTATTATCAATTTTAAAGCCACACATTCAGCATGAAGCAGTTTGACAGAAATATCACATCTAAAACATAATTTATTTTCAATTTGACTTTTTTACTGTACTGTGCTTGGAAATTTACTGTTGCAGTTATATGGGATGGTAGCTACATCTCAAAGCACATGTCTGCAAAAGCTGAGTTTTCATTCCGAGAACTGTACCACCATATCATACATTTGTATCCTAGAAGGCAATCAGATAATTAGATTTGATAATGTACACAGTGCAGGGATGCACCTACAACACTAAAGTGAGCCATCTAAGGAATTAAAATAAAATATACACTTAGAACAAGTTGTTAAGAAACTGGAATTTTTCCTTTTCAACTGATAAAAGAAAATAAAGTAAATAAATATGTTCAACATAGTATAACACTAACTTCTGAGTTAAATCCTGTGCCTGATCACAAAGCAGTGTTCGTCACTACAGCATCCCTCTCAGCAGGTGGTCTGAGGACAGGACTCGAGAATTTCATGTATATGAGCATTTCAACACAACAATATTCCCATGCAAGTCCACAAAGTGACTCAAATGGGATTTCAAGGAATAAAAACCTAAAAAGTAAGGTCTGGGCAGAAGAAACTGGTTTGTTTTTTTTTTTAAACAGTTATGATAAACAGCCACAATGAAATTAAATTGCCCTTACATAGTATAACACACTGTGACAGAGCTAATTAGTACCTCATCATGCTCTGAAAATTGAAACTACAGTTTGAACCCTTGTTCTATCTTCTTTAGCCAGATTAATGTTTCACCAGTCCAGAGGAAAATCAGCACATTCCATCTGTACTAGGAAAGGAAAAGTCAGGGAAGTACAAATGAAATGTATCTGTTCCCTTTCAACATACTTGCCAGGTACACCAGCTTTAAGCTACTGAGCAAGGAAGAAATAAATAGGTTTCCAAAATTCTAGTGTTCCTTCCTGATTTTCTTTAGGGCTTTGATCCAATCCTCCATGAGAGATGTGGCAAGAGGCATTGCTTAAGCACATGGACAATCAAGCGGCAGAGCACAATGTCTAGTCACCACCTAAAGTATTCATTACAATGACAATCCAGGTCAAAATGCCCTATTTGAAAATTACAGCACATAGGTCACAAAATAGAATTCTATAGTTCCATTATGTAGTCAGGAAAGCATTCATTTTGAGAGGCTATTTATTCCTTCTTCCATGCAGATACAAAGCATTTTTTATACTTCTTCATGGGAAGTTCTGATACAAATGTAGTAACTTCTAAATAGTCCCAGTATCAAAACAAGGATCTCAACACAAATATGTAAAAATCACTTCAAAGGTCTTCCACAAAAAATAGCTATGATGCCTCTTTTTTAATGAAAAAGGAACAAAACAAAACAAACTAAACAAAAACTACCAATACCAACCAAACAACAACAACAAAAAAACAAAAACAAAAACAACCACAAACAAAAAACCCACAAACAAACAACAACAACAAAAACAACAACAACAAAAACAACAACAACAAAAACAACAACAACAAAAACAACAACAACAAAAACAACAACAACAAGAAAACAAACAAAAACCAAAACAGTCACAACCAAACCCCACAACACAAAAAGCTCTGCAGTCTTAGAGCAGTTCCGGGTTCCACCAGTTGATTTTGCCAGCTCAGCAGCACAACTCAAACAGCCCATCAAAATGGAAGGCAGAAACTTTATCAAAAGTTTCTCAAATCAAATATTTTGTAGAGAAAACCCTCCCTTCTTCTCTTAGGGTCAGTGTTGGTTGTCGACAGTCAGCTGCCTGGCTGCATCAATGGGGTTCTATACAGCCTTTACTCCAATCACAGCTGGAAGTGACAGACATTGTGACAGTGTCAGCAGAACATTCTTCACAGGATTCTTTGAACAATTCTCAGCAGAACAGCCAAGCCTCTCCAGCCTACCCGGCTGATGGAGCTGCTAACACAGCCCTCTGACGTGGCATGAGGGAGGGAAATTAGATCAAAGGCTGAAAAGCTGACTGAAAAAGGGGCAGGTATGTGACAGGTCACACCCAAATGGTGTTCTGAATCTATCGTGTGCCTTGCAAAATATTTGCTGAAACATTTGATATTATTTGAACCTCGTTTTATGAAATGTATTATGTGCAAACAGAACTCCAAAGAGTTCTATGGGCAAAATCCTTAGAACAAAGGAATCAAACAGTGACTGAAGAGGTGCACAAGCATTTCATGGAGTCATCTGTTGTCATTAGAAAGAAAATTGTCTTTTTTGCTTATCATTCAGATCAATGTCTTGGGGTGCATATGTGCATGCCTTCTAATTTTTAATGAGTCCTGTGAGGGGATACTCTCACAATTTAAGCAGATTGATTGATCTATTTATAGATTATACTAAAAAGAGCACTAATGCACATCTATAAACACTCTCCAATCCATCTGTCAATGTTACAATTCATTGTCATTTATTTCCTGAATTTGGAGGAGTGGATAATTGTTTTATTTTTTACTTTAGGTCAAGGATTTCAGTTTACTTCTGTAGATGTCTTTGTAAGTTTGAGTCATAAAGGATGTTAGAGTTCAATGGATATGTGCTTTTGTCTTGAGATAAAAACAGAAAGTCTCTAGGTAAAATGTAACTTTCAGTAATTTAGAGCACAGCATGCTACATCATGATAATTTGTATTATTCTGTATTTAATTTAATAAAAACAACATACACTTACTTTGGAAATTGAAAAAAGAGCTAATTTAGTTTGGTAAATAGAACATAAGCATACAGATATCAGAAGGTTACTGTCAGTGCATCTGTGAAATACACTGCCTCTACAAGGAGCTACTGGATGAAATTCTGATACGCTGACATCAAATGGCATTTACTGCATTGCTCTGAAGTGCCAGGTATTCCACCTATTTGCTGAAGCATTATTGTTATGATGACACTAAGAAACAAATCTTTCTAATATTAAAACTTACTTTTTGAGGAGACAAAACACTGTAAGTCTATAAGCACTTCAACTCTCAAGCTGTTGCCAAAATGATTTTTCACGTTGTAGTGCCTATAGATTGCTGTACTAAATGCATACTGTTTGTGAAATTAAAGGAATACGTGTACAAAATCCTAATAAATGAAAAATAAAATTCTTGCCTTTTGTAAGAGATCTGTTTTTCATTACTCACCAACTGACAGCCTTCCAGGGACTTCACCAACTGAGCGTTCTGACAGGAGAGGATGGAGCCAGCCAAGTTCAGCATCACACACACTGCAGACAGCAGCATGAAAAAGGTTATCTGGGGAAAAAAAAAATCACACAGTCTATGATTATTCACTCCAAGAGGCAAACAAGGAAAAATACAATTTAGATGTGAAAAAATTTCCAGCCTGTCATAAAATTACATGCATGGCAACATTTTATGTATTTTAAAGAGAACACTATATATAATCTGACAACATATTCAGTCTTGCACTATAAGAGGAAGCTAAATCAAAACTAGGCTTGACTATCATATTTTCCTCCAACCATTTCAAAATAATCTATCATCTCCCACTTTTATCACACACTCTGAAATTTTAACGGGTTTTATTAGTAAGCATTGCTAAAATGTAAGAATTGAAACAAGTTTTGTTTCTTCTTTTTTTTTTNGTAATCTTGAAACAATTTAAATCCCTTTTAATGAGGATTTGGGTCTCTTAACCAGAAAAAGTATTTGTCTGTATCACAGATCATGAGTTCCCACAAGTTGGGGGAAAAGAATGAGTAAAATTCTGGAGATAAATATTACTCAGTTTTTAAACAACAACTACAATTTAAGTAGCATCTTCCGTACCAACTACCCACCATGTAATTACTCCTTTTCCCTCATCTCAAAATATGGGAAAACAATCATTAACTGGATTCCATCAGCTTAATTACAATTTTATTGCTTTGTATGTAAAATACCTGGCCCAGTGTATGCAGACAGAAATCAAAATACGCAGGGAACTGGAATGGCACAAGCAATAAGAGGCCAAGAATAAATAAGTGTCCAATGTGTGGTCACCTTAGGTATTCAGTGTTGACATAGCCACAACTAAACAGGAGCAGACAAGTATTATCTGGAATTAGTAAGAAATTCTCTTGTATCTTTTTCCTTATGCATGCCCACAGTTTACAACCCTTTGCTGTTCTCACAGGATGTTATCTTTTGTCAATGTATGTACTATGATTACTTTTGACAACCTTAAATCCCAAGTGGCTGTATTTTTTTAGTGGGTTTTGTTTGTTTGTTTGTTTTTGTTTGTTTGTTTGGGTTTTTTGTGTTTTGGTGTTTTTTTTTTGTTTATTTGTTTTGTTTTTTGTTTTTTGTTTTTTGGGTTTTTTTTTGGGGGGGGAGGGAAGGAAACCACAAACAAAACNGGGGAGGGAAGGAAACCACAACCAAAACAAAAAAACACATACAAAAAAACCCAAAAAACCGAACAAAACAAAAAACAAACAAACAAACAAAACCAAAACCAAAACCAACAACAAAAAAAACCACACACAAAAAAACAAAAAACACCAACCCTGTCATCATGGCTAGACTTCGTGA
>VXAU01004445.1:0-52926 GCA_013399695.1 Formicarius rufipectus
TTAAAAAAAAAAAAAGTTCTGTATTTTTTTCAGATTTCTGCATTAATATTTCTTTATTAATCATTCCATCCCATTTTTCATTCTATCACAGAATTCATGCTGCTAAAAGGTGTTATAAAACACTTTCAGTAACATGGCATAACTAAATATTGCATAAGTAAATTATTAAATGCAAGAGTCTAACGTAGAACAACTTGGTATCATCTCAGGACTCTATTCAAGCCAAATCCTGTGTCTATGAAGAAAGTTTTGAATATATAATTAAATACAAATAAATGCTAAGAAAATGTGATGAAGCCTTCAGTCTTCTTGAATGATCTTGAGTCCATGACATATCAAAAGGCTTATGGACTGAATCAAGTATAAATATTTGCATACCATACATTTAATTGAGATACTGCTCGTACAGATCATTTTTCACTTGAGTAGTTTCCTTCAGTTTACGTGTACCAGCAAAAGACTGTTCTGATATGTAAGAAGTTCTGTCACCCACAAATATGTATATCCAATACAAAAATCTCTTTTTGGCACCAAGTTTCAGAATTCTCTATCAAATTTTCCCTTTGTTACAGCTTGCAAGGTGGTTTTTGTTTATAAACATTACCCTTAATAATTAGAGAAGTTTGGGGAAGTTTGAGATTGGTTAAGGGAAAAGAAGTGCTAATAATTTACCTCGTTGGTTTCTGTTCCATCTGTTTTAACATACATGATGCGATAGCCATTAACATTTTTGGAAGCAGGATCCCATGTCAGCTTAGCACTGCTGTGTCCAACGTCAGAAAATCTCAAGTTTGCTGGTGGACTAAGAGGTACTTGAAAAGAAAAAAGGCAAAACTGTGAAAATTATTCCAGGTTTTAGCAGTGACATTTTTCATGTCGTGAAAATAAAGAATAATTTTTCCATTCAAAAACTTGTATCACCAATATTTCTATTAAAATACCTACATCAATGGAGCTACAAAAGTACCTAAAGGCCAGTAAAATGTCTTAGCTCTTTACTGGAACAGAACTTTCAGTTCTGCTAAATGCATCTCAACTAATACTGAAAAAGAAAGAATTTACTCTGTTGTTCATTCCAGATATCATAGCAAGATCTAGCATACATAGTTCTTGAAGTAAATTTGTGTTTGCATTTGTGAATTAATTTAATTCAACTAGATCTTTATCCTACATGCATTTGTTTTTCACATGTATCCCAGTAAAAATATCTCATGACTGTAGTATTTTGGCAAAAATCTTTCTGAATCCTAAAAGTCTCTGACATAAGAGTAAGTTTGTCCAAAAAGCATAACTAGCTCAGAAGATTTCCAAACATGCGATATTTTTGCCTTTGTTTAACTTTTTCTCTTTTATTACAGAACAAAGCTATTTCCTAACAGCAACCCCAGTTAAAGCCATATTTATATACTATATATTCCTTGATTGTCACAAGCTGAAGGAAAATGAGGTCATGCAAGAGAGTCTCAGATTTCATCTACTTTTCTGTCACACCACAGAAAGCAATTTGTGCTGTCTGTTACTCTCAGCAGTAGGTTCTGTATTAGCCTAACATCTGCTACTTTCCTCTGAATTGTGAAACCCTTGCCTATCAATCCTGCCTTCACACACACACTCCTCTCCAATCCATGTGGACAGATAAGTATCAGCACTTCAGAAGCTGCTTCCCTCACACAAGAGCACATGGGGAAAAGCAAGGATTTAAAAACCCTCATATATTATGTAGGATCTTTAGCCATGTATCAGTGCAGAATCTGCAACCAGCTTAGGAACAGTCAAGTCAATTTGGCTCTGAGAATACAGGGGACAGGAACACTTTGGAGTTGTATTAAATGAGTCTGCCACACATTCTGGCATTCAGTATATTCCTCCGAGTCTAGTGAAGTGAGTTTCACGTGCTGGCTTTCCTTTCTACTTTCTGTCAGTCATGGAATGCATTTCACTTCACCATCCAGGTTATACAATAAAATGCTTCAGTCTCAGCTCTTTCCTTTTGGAACCAACCTCCTGACAGCATTGCTCTCAACCAGACAGGCAATCCTGATGCCAGACTTACGTGATATTTACAGTGAGTCTTGGATGAATCCTGGCCCCAGAATGAAACTACACCCCAGAATGATCTTGATGATCACATCTCTGTTTGGCATGGAGAGTGGTTTTGCTACAGTAAGCAAGATGTTAGTAGTGTAGAATATTATTTACTAAATACAGATTATCAGATGCTACACCTAATACTACAGCAAGTTTGGCAGATCACTCTTCAGGCAGATATACGCTCCAGGAAGAAAATACTAGGAAGCCTATTTGTTAGTTGTAAGCCAGAAATTATCACTGAATGAAAAGAAAAAAGAAAAAAAAAAAAAAAAAAAAAACCAACCAACCAAACAAACAAACAAAAAAAGTAGCTTAAATCAGAATATGGACAGGGAAGATACTACTGTTGAACACTGACAACGTGGCACAGGTG
The DNA here is from genome assembly GCA_013399695.1 of Formicarius rufipectus. Taxonomy (NCBI): domain Eukaryota; kingdom Metazoa; phylum Chordata; class Aves; order Passeriformes; family Formicariidae; genus Formicarius; species Formicarius rufipectus. Next base: position 2,465 of record VXAU01004445.1, read on the forward strand.
TGATCACCAAGAGTTTTGTGCCTCCCACACTGCCCCACCGCCTGATCCATCAAAGCCTGCTAGCAGAGGGCTTATTTGAATAACTGTATGTAAAAGAATCAATTTTCTTTCATATTAGAGTGCTAAAGACCAGAGATGGCTGCATTGTGTCACCCTAAAAATAAATGAAGCTTGTAGAGTAATTAGGGTTTCTTTTTTTTTTAATCTGGCCTGGTAGCAGCAGCAATGATGATGGACTGACTAACCTATGTTACTAGCTTCTGTGATGAGGCAATGGCTCTGAAATCTCAGTATGTGCCAAAGTATCTGAAATTTGTTTATGATCTACCATCTAATGTGTCTCCAAGATCATATAGCATCAGGTGAATTCAGGCTGGCACAGCCGTAAACTACACAAACTACTGTTTAGGAGAAATGAAAACCAGAAATGAAATACTGGGTTGCTGTTGACCAAAACCAAGGGAGGGGGTTAGAGGCATGGCAGGGGATGTGAGAGACAAGGAGTGAGAGAGGAGAAGGAGAAAGGGATAGAGGGATAAAGAGCTAAAGATTTGATTTTTGAAGTGTTGGGAATCTTGTACACTCATTTCAAGTCCACAAGCATGCCCAGGTTGCAGTAGTTCGCTGTTGGCACTTGTCTGTCTACAAATGTCCTCCTAGAGAAGACTCAGTGAACACCATTCCTAGGGCTCCTTCCACTACTTTTTGCTGACCTCAAAAGCAACTGCTCTGGGGCTCCCCTTTCTTAGCATTCACATGCCTGAACTTCTCTCACCTACTAAATGCAAGCCACTTTCACACTGACGGAGTTACTCATGGCAGGAGCACAGAACAAGAGGATGCACTCACTCCCCTGCTGGGAGCAATAGAGATGTCACTGAACTCAGTCCCAGAAATATCCCAGCAGCAGCACAAGCGCTTATTTTCAAAACCTTCGTCTTCCAAATGCTGAAGCTATTTAGATCCAACATGGAGTGCTGTGTACAGTTTGCAGAGGACAGAATTTAGCTGGCAAAATTCTTTCCACTTATTAAAAACACACCATCTATCATGAGTGTACAGACGCTCTCCAACCCTTTGTTTACCAGATGTTACGCAGCAGGGGTTGGACAGAAATCTTCTTTCCTTCTTTTCTGTCTGTACTGCTACTGAGCCAGAGGAATGACTTTCTCCATCTGAGCAGGCTCCCCCACACACCTGGTTCTCTAGCTACAGGAGACTAAATGGAGCATTATCAATCTAGACCTATCTGATGACCTTCATTCACCTTCAGCAAGTTCAGAAAAATGTCAGTAATTTCACCAACATCAGCATGGGCATCCATAGCACCACTAACAACAGAGAGATGAATTCACAATCCTGTTGCAAAAACGATCTGTTTCGCAGAAATCCTCAGCCTCTGTATTTAAGCATTTACTCTGAGAAACTTCAGTAAAGAGCTTGCCCGATGGAATATTCAAATCAGATTTTAAAATCAAATGCTTGCTTTAATATGTTCAAAAACTACTTCGAAGTTTTACTAACACTGAAGTAACTGTTGATATGTGCTACATACATGTAGTTTCTTGTCCTGTAAGGGGATCACTGGCTTCTTCTCCGAACATGGCATACACTGTGACTGTATATTCTGTATTTGGCAACAGTCCATCCAGTTCAAGATCTGTTGAGGCCTCCCCAATTTTTATCTAAGAAAATCATAAATAAAAAAGACACATTATTTCTGAAATAGTTCATAATGGGGAAGAATCCTAATTACACACTTGAAATTAGATATGTGATTAAGCACTCTACAGAGCACTTGTCTGATACTGTGTCTGCAGTACTTTGCTTGACATTTGGGGATACTGCACAACGACCAAAATTGTCAAAAACCCAAAAGCCAACCCACAGGTACAAGGACTTTAAAAGTGACTAGTCATGTTAGCAATAACAAAATATTCCTCTCCAGAACAACCGGCCACTAAGGCTTTATCATTCCCAGCTACACTGAGTTTCATCTTCAGTCACAGATCTAAAACTCACATGAAGTCACTGGAGGAGCTGATGTCTGTTCACACTGGGGCTCAGATTTGTTGCTATTTATGGTGTGTGTGTATCATTTTCCTCCTCCACTTCTTGCCGACAGCCACATTAACATGGACTGACTATATTTATTTCTTTGGGGTAAAGCTTAGGCCTCCTGAACCAACTAGTTCTCAGGGAGGCCTCATTTTTAGTAGAATAAAGTGCTCACAGCCACTCATTCAGCAGACAGCACAAGTCTATGCCAGTTTTCAGCAGCTTCCTGCACTCTCCACAAGTTCACATGCCTCTGCATGCTTATTAGTGTTTTTGCTTGAACAAATTGTTCTATAGAACTTTAATTATACATACAGAAACTTCAGCATAAAAACTCCTAAATCCTAAACCAGAAATTCCATTGAAACTATGCTAGCAACTATAGCTAGGTCTACAGGCTTTGTTATTTTAGTGACAAAAGACTAGGCTTTACCCTGTCTCACCTTCTTTCCCATCTTAAAATTGTGTTCTAAAATCATTTCGGTGGAAGGTATTATTTTTAAATTTAAAAATAAAGGTTATACAGAACCAAAAGAAAACCAATGATGGTCAGACCTATAAATGGTATTTACATTCAAAAGATCTGATGAGAACAAAGGCTAAAGTTCATATTCTTCAGATAGTACACTTAGAAAATATCTTAGTTTTACTTTTTTTCCCTTCCTTTGAGCATTAGTTTTATACAATGATACGGTATCACCTCATACATTATTTCAAAAGAGTCACTTAAATTCAGTTGAAGTTGTTGCATTTCTATGACAATGACATAAAAATAACAAACTGGCATTTGCAATTTATTCGGTCTGTAACATATACAGTACATGCAGTCACGATAAAAAACACAATGTATTTGCTGATCAAGTTGGAGGTTAAAGGACAGGTACTAGCTTGTTCTTTGAAAGATTGATTTTTAACAACTGCTATTCAAATGAAAGCACAGTACATCACCTCCTTCTCATCTCCTGCCAATCCTTCAGTGAGGGGAGCAAATAGGATCATGTAACCTGTGGCACCCGCTACTCCATTCCACTTCACTCTCATGCTGCTCTGCGACACATCGTACAACTGCAGATCCGATGCCATGGGCAAGGCAACTGCGGTGGAACAAGAGACAGGCACTTCAGTTGTCTCACTTGAACAACCAGCTATTATTCAAGCAGTTTGTTTCACCCCAGGAAACACAAAGGAATACAGCTATCTCCATGCACAGAAGTACACTCTGTATGCTACAACTGTGAAGAGATGATTGGTACATAAAAGATCGCAGAATCAGGAGAACAAGGAAATTATGACCTAAGGCAATTCTAATGTCAGGGTAGAGTTATGCCTTAAAAAGCATTTCTTTTTCTTTGTCCTAAATGTCTTTGAATACTTCAAGTAGGAGCATTTCTGTTCTTTGAGCACCAAATTGCTGCTCTGTTCCAATCTCCCCCTTCCTTCTCCCCGATCTGCAGGAGGATGGCTACTCAAGGTTGAAGAATAGGCACAGTTGCTATTAGGAACCAGCAGCATTTTTAAGGGATGGCTCTTTCTGGGAATAGTTCCCAAGTCAGAGTGTGGGTGTGACAGCCATGAGGTACAACACCCTGGAGAAAACACTGGATGAGCATACTGAACATGTCAAAATATCCTGACTATAAACTGTTGCATGTTTAAGGTCTGGACTGTCCAAGCTGACTCACAGGCCTGTGTCAGTGGGATTATGCAAATATGGACAAGGTCATCCATTGCAAACTGTGGTGAATAATAACCTGGCATGTGAGAGCAGGCTGAGTGAAATTCAAACAATTCAAACTTGTGATTTTAAGGCACTGATACCAGAACATAGCATCAATCTGGGTTTCTGAGTATTTCTTTGTGTTTCTGTAATTCTTTAGAGTAGCATTTTGCACTTTCCTGATTGTCCTCACTTTCTTCCTCTCACAAAATAACATCCCAAGGTCTCTTCACTGCTGTGACACCATTTACAGATCCCCCCAAAATATCCAGTCACTGGAGAGACAGGAGGGAACTTTGGCTTCTCCTTTAGAGCACCTACCCTGGAAGTGTCGCTAAAATGACTAAAAGGGTCTGAAAAAAACAGAAGGCTATTGCTAACTGATATCAAACCTTTAATATTAGGAACTTGGAGAGACCGTAATAGGCTGGATGTTAAGCCTCTACAAAGCTCTGTCATGCATATTTCTGAAACAAAGATTGCAAACAAAGATTCAGACAACGAATTATAATTACAATCACAGAGCTTCTCTAATCTCCTTGTCCAAACAAAACTGGCACCCTGTCTAGCTGATTTCTACAAGAAATAGTTTTTCTCTTACACTGTGCTCAACAAGCTCTGAGTTCTTAACTTCCCATGTACAAAACCATGCCAGCCTAATACCTTCTTGTTCACTGAGGCTATTCACTCAGTCTGTACATGGTGGCAAAACTTTCACCCTGGCCTCTCTTTACATTTACACTTCCAGGTTACCCATTTACACTTCGAAACCTTTTATAACCTACCATCATCCTATTTAAAGCCTTGTTCTTGTGTTGATTTATATTCCCACAATTCCTCTCATTACAGGGAGAAACTACCCATGAATATTTTCAAATGTATTTCAGTCTCCTTGCTTAGAGCTCCATGCACACCTCCGATACCTACAGCAAGAAACTACATGTTAAAATATCCTGAAGGCACTTTGTGCCACACTGTCTCATTCCTACTCAAACTGCCCCTGGATAAGAAAGAGTATCCATCACCTGTCCCTTTCCTTGTTTGGTTCTAAAAATCTGTGAGAAAAATATCCTCTAACTAGTGACTTATATTTTAGCAATCAACAGGAACTGGTAGATACTCTGAAAATATATATATAATAATTAACGAAGAGGTGACTGGAAATGAAACAGTTTTCTACCAGAACATTCGTCTGAGTTTAGAATCTCATCTATTAATATCTAGGAGATATTGCTGGTTTGCATCTCAGACACTTACTTGAGTATCCTAATATTCAGGTAACAGGGACAAATGAAACCTACTGAAAACAACTGGACTAAATTAAACCAGGTAAAAATTTATTTGCAGAAAAATTAAAATGTGAAGGTATTTCATATTTATTTCAAGTCAGAAGCAGCTATTAAAGTCACAAAACATTCCAATTATCTGTACATTATATTTATTGCACATGTCTGTTTAGATTTCACTGACCTGTAAAACACTTTCAGTGTTCTGTACGAACAAATGCAACTGGTGACTATCTTAATCTGTCAGTATTTCATATAAAGGCAGGAACGTAAACTACAATTTTCCATAATTCTCCATTAGGATAGTAGAAAAAAATTTAAAATTGTAGATATTTCAGCATATGGAGAGATTAATACTTGCACGTGTCAGACTATTACTTCCAACACACTATCAAAGACAGATGTGTAAAATGCTTCATGCTGCATGACCCTGGGGTGTGATCTGATCAGATCTCAGAAAGCCAGCAGGGTTGGGTTCTGTCAGAACTTGACTGGGTGACTTCAAAGGAATACCAGGTGCAGTACAAAACAATCCTGTTGGCTCAGTATGTGACTGTTCCCTCTGCCTCAATAAATTAAACAGGTCCTAACACTGTGTCATGGGGTATAAGATAGCTGAAGATGACATTTTGGGAGACTGAGACCCATAGAGAAGTATCAAATAATTTTATATTATTCTGTTTTATTTTCATATTGAGAAGATTGGCACTGACACAGAATCAAAGAACCGTTTAGGATGAAAGGCACCTCTGGAAATCATCTGGTCTAGCTAACTTCTCTGTTCAGTCAGGGTCAGATAAATCAAGTTGCTCAAGAACCATGTCCAGTTGGGTTTTAAATATCTCCAGAGATGCAGACTCCACAACCTCTCTGGATAACCTGTTTCAGTGTTTGACCACCATCACAATAAAACTGTGTCTTCTCCTGTTCAGATTCAATTTCATGGGTTTTTAATTTGTGCTCACTGGCTCTTGTCCTAATAATAGGCACCACTGAGAAGTGTCTGGCTCACTCTTCTTCATTCCCTCCTATCAGGAATTTTTCCACATTTTAACATCACTTGAGCCTTCTCTTCTCCAGACTGAACAATCCAGCTGCCTCAGACCCTTGTCTTATGAAAGATGTTGTGAATCATTGTGGCCTTTTACCGGAGTCATTAAAGCAGGTCCACATCTCTCTTACACAGAGGAGCCCAACACAAGACCAGCAACTCAGGGGTGCTGAGCAGAGGGCAAGAATCACCTCCCTCAACCTGCTGGCAATCATTTTCTAATGCAAACCAGGAGGTTCCTGATCTTCTTTGTGACAAGGGTGCTTTGCTGCTTCACAGACAGCTTGTTGTTGACCATGACACCCAGGTATTTCTCTGCAGAGCTGCCTTCCAGCTGGTCACTCCTAAGTGTGTACTGACACATGAGGCTGCTGCTTCCCAGGGGGCAGGACTTTTCTCTTCCCTTTGTTGAACTATGTAAGGTTAAATTTGTTTTCCTCTTCACATTCCTTGTCAGATTCAGCCCCAAACTGGCCTTGGCTTTCCTAAACTTATGCCTACAAGATCAGAAAGCAATTCTATACTTCTGGGTCATCTCCCTTCCATCTTTTATACACTTCCTTTCATGTCTGAGCTCTGTCAGGAGCTTCTTGATCATCCATGCTGGCCATCAGTCACCTGCTTGTCAGTAGGGCCCTTTCTTGACCTTGTAGGATGCAATCTTTGGGTATTAAGCTGCTCTTCTGGATCCCTCTTCTATCCAGGACCATATCCTTTCTGGTTCTTCCCAGTGTGTTTCTGAAGACGCTGAAGACTGCTATCCTGAAATCCAGAACTGTGGTCCTGCTTTTTGAACTCTTTCCTCAGGATCCTGAATTCTACCACCTCATGATCATTACAGCCAAGACTACCGGTGACTTTAACACCCTTCTTCCTACATCAGTTTCTCCTTGTTTCTCGGTATCAGCTACAGCAGAGCACCCTCCCTTACTGGCTCATTGGCCACTTGTGTCAGGAAATTGTTGTCAAAGCACTGTAGAAATCTAGATTGCTTTATCCCCACTGTGGTGATCTTCCAGCAGGTATCAGCTATTGATATATCACATAGGGACTTTCTGTATCCTAGTCTGAACTATAAGGTTCCTCTTTATTTCCATTCCTAATATCTGTCATATTGACTAAAACAAAACCCTGCATTTTGTATACAAATACATAAACCTATAAATGTATTAAGTCTTAAAATATCCAAAGTCACCATTTTACAGACAGAAAACACTGCAATTGTTGAAAAAGAAACTTATAGAAATCTTTGAAAATTTTTGGCACTAGTGGAAATCCCATGCAGATCTTTCTGATCCCACCTAGTCCTCCCCTCGTGAGATCATCTTCAGCCCCAAATCTACTTTATAAAGTTTGGCTCAACACCCAAAGCCTAGCAATGTTCTAATTTAGGGTTCAATACAATCAACTTCAAAGTTCAGCCCAGAGATAAAACCTTTCCCAATGTTTAAATATCCACAGAGAATTTGGAAGTAGGAATGTAGCCTAGAATTAATTCAAACTAAAATTAATTTAAGGCAAATGCACTAAAAAAAAGCTACATTGAAAAAGACTCCCTTCTGTATTTCTTTTTCAAAAAGACTAATGTTTACACAGTTTGATTAAATGCAGTCAACTCTGCAACAAACATGCTAAAGATACTTACGTGTAGTTTCCATTCCACGGAGGCCCTCACTGGCAGCATTTGGGTATATAGCAAATACAGCCACCTGGTACTCAGTTAAAGACATCAGGTTTTTCAGGACTGCTGTTGATACGCTTCCATCTACCACAACCTGTTTAAAAGAAAATTTAACTAAGTATCCTTAAAACAAACTAACTTTATTACCATCAAACAGTCAATCCCTCTTCCAGGCACTTTTTACACTGGCATCTGTGAATCAGTATATTAAAGTTCAGTTCATGATGTGTTTATGTACAGTAAAGTGTCTAAAAAAAAAACCTCAGTGACATAAATAGTCAAAATGTTTAGCTGATGTAAGTAGCCATTAAGAACAAAGGAACAGCTTAGATAAATAAAGTACGGGATACAGTTTAAGAGGATATATGTGGCACTTCTTGATAAAATATCATCATAAATAATCCTTTAGTACTGCATATGTATACACACAGTACTTCAAATTGACATTCATACATACCCATGCTAAACAAGTAGTTTTCTAGGAAAAAGGGAAGAAAACCCAAAACAACCTTAGCTAAATCCCCTTGCTCTTTTGCCGTTCCATTCAATCTTACAAGTTGCCAGCTAAAGCCAAGAACTTGTTTCACTGCACTTTTTCCCACCTCCAAAATGCTTAAGTCCTACTCAAACAAACTTCTGTCCCCAAACTTTCAATGACTACTTGTAGATGTTCCAAAAATGTATACTCGTATCATCTTCCTTTTATGAATATTTTTTCCTAGAATCAGAAGTGTGGCTTGCCATCAACTCCTACCTCTTCTGTTCTTGTTAAAAGACTGGTGCAAGGGGAGTCTACAGAACTGGTTCGTGTAACCACATGTGTAAGAAAAATGCAGGCAGTTCACCCCCCAAAAGTGCTTATTATCATGCTTTACTCCTTGACTTTACACTGTATAACAGAAAAGCAGCCTGGCTACGACCTAACCTTCATCACCATCCAGGGTGACCAATCTCCTTTCTGTAGAGAACTTCGGAGCCCACATAGGGAATTTCAGGTTAGATTTAAAATCAGACCATGGATTTTCTGCCTGGTTAGTTGCTGCTGTTGCATTAAAATTTCTGGGAAGCTTTTCTTCCCATTACCTCTTCTGGTGGTCCTCCTCGAGTGGGATAGTACACAACCCTGTATTTTTCCACTTTGCCTGGTGCATGGGTCCAGCTAACCCGGAATCCTCTGGCTGTTACCTCTGATGTGACCAAATCCGAAGGAGCCCCAAGTGAAGCAATTGTTCCTAGGTTAGAGACAACACAATTTCTTTTAATCCCTTCTGCACCATAATTACTCGGTTTGTTGTATTTGCTGAAGCTCTGAAGATCATTCCTCATCAGAAAATCAAATAAATTGGCTACAGCACAGTTATTTAGGTTATTTTCAATGGAAACCAAGAAGAAATAATGAGTACTGCACATGAAGTTTCACTGGTACTAAACCTTTATACAAAAAAGACAAAAATACAAAACAAAGCCTTTCTGCCCTTCCTCACATCACTCTATCAAGACCCTTCTTTCTCTTTTGCTGTTTTTTTCAGATTGCTTTCCAAGTACATATGTGATCTCCTGTGCTCCTATGATGGCTGAAAACTGGTGTGTTCTCTGTCAGCTGACTGAAGAGAGGCAGGGAACAGCCATCTTCTCTGGCAATCATTCCTCTCCGTAAAGATGTCTCATCTCCCTATGTTTATTTCAATCTCTCCCTCTCAGTTTCCCAACTGACTACTCCCTCTACAAAACACAGCTAATATTACGCCAGTTTCGATGCAAATGAAAGTGGAAAAAGATGGAATGAAGCCTTACTAACACTCAGTTGCTTATAGCAAAGGTAGAAATATCTGTGAAAGACAGCCTTCCTTACTGATCTGTATTGCCAGCTTGTTGAAAAATCACTCAGCATTTCTATGATATTAAGGAATCAGAAACCAAGAGACACAAACAATCTCTGCTGAAGTCTTTCAGAAAAAATTTCATTAGGTAGGACTGTTTCTCTGGCAAATTGCAACAACTTTTCAAAGCCACTTCTTTTGTTCAGAAAAGCAAAAAATCTGTAGTTAGCAGAGGTTTTTTCATGTAAGTCCAATTTTCTTCACCACAATCTTTCCTTTTGTACTGAAATTTATTTTTTGTGTGTTCAAAGAGAAAAAAAAAATCTGTCATCAGGAAGGGACAAAGCAATCTAAATAGCTGAAACCTTTGAAAACTTGTGAGACGATAAAAACAGTAAGTTAGGAGATGGAAAGCACAGCACAAACGTAACAATTCCATATGCAGCAGTTAAACCAATTCATCCCCAAACCTGTAAATTATAAAAAGAATTTCCTTACCCACCACTTGGAAACAGTTACAGCAGAATGAATCTATATTTCTGTATTTTTTGGTACTACCAAATACCATAATCCTTACCACTATCAAAGACAGAGAGCAAAAAATCAGAGATAGCAAAGCAAGAATAAAGCATATCTATGAAGATAACTTCCCTGACAATGTACTTTCTAGTAAACAAAAGAATATACTGCAAAAATATTGCCAGAAGTCAGCTTAGAACTGCAGGTATTTGGAAAGGGATTTGTAGCTTTAAGTTCATCATAAATTACATTTTCTTCCTTATTCACCTTTGATTTCCTTTTCCTGTTCCTCTACTCGTGAGCACACTGTCCTGGTAAGACCTTCAACAATGGTATGCATGAAGTTAAAGTCAGCCACGTTGTAGACATGAGTGCTGTCAGGTTCAGAGGCAATCTCTTTGAGTTCATTTATATCTGCATTCTTCACACCTTTTATCAGAAAGAAAAATAAAGCAAACATTTGCCATTAAAAAGAACAAATCTTGTACAAACAGGGATTGATAAAAAAATTACTAATATCCAATTCTAATTGTCTAAATGACCAACTGCAGATTGCTCTGTTAAGATGTTAATTCAAGACCTTAATTTCTGCCAGAAGAAGTGGAATCTTTCCAGCTGTCTCCTGATAATGTAGTATCCATGAATACTGCTAAATTCCAATTATTGCAGCAAACACATGTTAAAAAAGACATAAATTAATGATAGTTACTGGATACGGATAGAAAAGAGCAATTCTTTAAATTAGAGAGCAACAGACACAAATACACCAGAGTATAACAGGACACAACATATGGATATGGCAGAACACACACCAATAGCAAAGAGCTCAATGCCAGCATCTCGGAGATTTTTAGCAGGAGGGATAACATCATCTTGGGACTTCCCATCAGTGATCAGTATCCCAATTTTAGATACACCAGGTCGTGCACCTGCTTCAGGCTTAAAGCTGTTTTCCAAAATGTAAGTTAAGGCAAGACCTAAAAAAGAAAATATTTTAAAAGACTTTTAAGAGGGGAAAATGTCCATTAACTTTGCTCATATCACAGTGCTTTGTTGTTCCACTCAATTTAAAAATTCTGAGAAACCTTTTGATGAAGAATATAAAAGAAGAATTTATTTACTGAAGATTAAGTTCCAACAAGGAGCCTAAACTACAGAGAAGATGACATTCATTTTTAGCAGCCTGTTATCAATTTGTGTATTTGAAACTGGCTATGGAAACCTAAACTGATCTTCCTGCAAATTATTTTTTTTTTTTTCTTACTGTACTAGTCTAGGACAGGACATTCTCTCTCCTACATACATTGCTTATATGAGATCACATGGTCTGGATAGCTTAGTATATCCCCAGGCTACAGACAATCTCAGTTTTGTTTGTTTGTTCTTTCTGATTTACAAGCTGCAGAAAAGCTTTATTTAAGCTTAGGGAGAATCTAATTTTAATAAAGGCCAATTATTTAAAGGGAAAGAAGAACAACTCCAGGACAAACTTACACGTCACAATGAGATCTTATCTGAAAACTCTCTCAAGTCTCCCATAGCAAAGGTTCCTAACTCACTTCCTTCTAATATCCATATAAAATAATCACGATAATTTACTACTTCCTACCACACAGTAATCTCACTCCTAGAATCATACTAGAGTCCTTCTGTCCTTTGTCCCACTGCAATCACTCCTTCTGCCAAAATAAAGGCTGTTGCACATTTTTTCTCCCATTCCCTACACACTGGGAAAAAAAAGAAAGGAAAAAAAAAAAGGAAGGCAGCAGTTTACTTAAAGCCGTGTCTGGGTCTTTGGATATATCACTCTCTGGGCAAGACAGCCAGCATTACTAACTGCTGCTTTGATGACACTGGAATTGTATTCAGAGACTGTATTTCTTCCCAGGTTGTCAGGCATCCCCCCCTTTATCCATCACTAAGTGTCTCTGGGGCTTCAGTGCTCTAACTACTCAAAGGTCAGTGGAAATCTAAAAGCCCCAGGTGGTCATTTGAAAAGTCAGTATTGCCAGTTGTCAGATATTAAAACAACATTCTTTCCTTCTCCAGAATAAAGCACTGTGCATGACCATTATGAATGGATTTTTCATTTTCTTCCTAGCAGGTAAAAGATTTTCCTTCCAGCACAGAGAGTTCATGAACACTTTGTTTTATGAGACCTCGTCCTGATTCCCAGTAAAGCCAATGGACAAGCACTTAGAAAAGACTTAACTGATGTTGGATTAACAGCCAAAAGATTCAACAGCCATTAGCAAGCTGCAAAATCCCTGTCCTTTTTACCATTCATAATAAGCACTAATACCTCTTTAGTGTGTGCAGCAGAATATGTTTTCAATAAAAGGAAAAGCTGAGACATACACTGTACCTGTTAATGTATTCCCTCCCTTATATGGTAGATTACGGACTGCATCCAACACAGCATCCTTTGTGCCATAAGCATTCAAATGCCATTCAATTCGGGGATCACCACTGTATTGTGCCAGACCTAAAGAACCAGAAATTAAGGTAATCCATCGGACAAGAGAGTGGGTTTTTTTTTGAAGTATCTACACTTTCTGTACTTGGTTACCAATACCTTACCATAAGTAGCTCTGCTACTATACTAGAAAAACTGCATCGGTTGACAATACAATAGTGTGAAGTTAACTTTGAAAGTCTTTCACTCAGGTGCTAAGTAAATGAGAAGCAAACCAGTACACAACTTCATCGGAGTTTATTAACATTTCAATACTTTATTTTTAAAAAAGGACAATTTTACTTAATATACTTTTGAACAGATCAGAAATACAACATTTGAGCCAGTTTAAACTACAAGAAAAGCCATTCACTAGCACATTCTGTTTCCAGAAATTTCACTGCGAGAGTTTGAATACAGACAGAGCTTTTCACTGTTTTTGTTTTTCCACTGACATTACATTAGCATTTTCCTAAGTTGAAGATCACAGTCAACTGTGAGGAATTAATACTACAAACATTCCAGCAGCATTATGACAGAAGTGCTAATTCGGGGATGAGGATGAATCTTGTACAAAAAAAGTAGCACAAAGCTGTTAATTATCCTGAAATGATAACATTTTAATATTGCTAAGAAATAACAGGAAAAAACTATGGTACCTTACCTACTCTTGTTTTCTCAGATCCCACATTGAAAGCAGAAACCAGGTTTTCCAGGAACAGTCGAACGAGCCTGAAATTGAATCTGCCAATACTCCAAGAACCATCTACTAGTATCACAATATCTGCAATTGCTGGAGTTTTACAGGTAAACAGGTTTCCTGTAAATCATTAAAATTAAAATGATATTATTAACTCAACAATAAAATTGTTTATAAATAAATTTAGTTTATAAATAAAATTGCAACTCAATAAATACATGCCTTCTTCCTCACACTAAGCTTAATAATTAAAGCTTTCTTCCATGGTCAAAGAGAGAAACAAGCACAATTAATAAATGTGTTTGTACTCAATTCAATAATAGTCTGGTCATTATCTACTTCAGTTCTTTCATTAAGTTGTTCAAAATTACTATTGGGAGACCCATGAACATAAATCCTTCTTCTACAAATACAATACTCAAGAAAGAAAAAAAAATTAGCTGCCATAGAACACAACCAAAACCAGCAGTTCATTTTCATTCCCAAAGTACATACACAATTTCAGTCCCAGTACACAGGTCATGACACTTAACCTTAAACACAGACAATGCAGTGAGAGCTACCTAGAGACGCAGACATCCAAAACAGTTATCAAGGCCCCTTTTATAGTCAGCATAGAAAAACAGGTGTTTCTACACATCTCAACAGCTCTGTAGAAAACCATCAGCTGCCACTGCAGACTTCTAAAGACAGAAGTGAATCTCACCCCTGGGAGTCTACAGCAAACCTGAAGGTCAAGTGAATATGCTGTGTTAAACCTAAGTAGGAGGAACTCGATACAGCAGAGGTAAAGATCTCAGATTCAAATTCACAGTCTCTATGAGAACAAGCACCACATGAAGCTCACAGATATATGGGGGGGACATACAAGAGCATTAAGAAAAAACAAACCAAACAGAAAAGATCTGATGAGAATTAGCAGAGATGCATGTTAATGGTTTCCAAGGTTTAACAAATCAATGGGGGAATCAGAGAAAATGGAAATTAGACACAAATTGCATAATAAGTGAACCAAGAGGACTAAACAGAAGTGCCAGTTTGACAGGAAGGGAAGTAAGAGAACAGAAAAGGTTTCCACAACTTCAGACAATTGCCATATTCACCACCAGAAGTGGATGTACGACAGTAAAAGTAAGGTGGCTGAAACCATGGGCTCATATTATAGGGAAGGAAAGCAAAGGAATGACATTACACAGGTATAATAAGAGATTATATTTGAAGTACAAATACAGCAAAACCCCCACTAGAACGATTATAGAATAAGGATAGAAGTAGGAAATCCAAAGGAAACAGGGTTAGTAGAAAAGGTAGGATACATCATAAACCATTTAGGAATGAAAATTATGTTCCTGAACATATTAAAAAAACAAACACACATTAGTGAAATAAGCTTCAGCCCAACTTTTATCATCATTTTTGTCAGGATCCACTTCATAAATTAGTTCACAAAGAATATCAACACCTAACATGGTACTAACAGGAATCACCAAGCACACTGCTAGAAATAAACTGATCTTGAGCAGAGACGTTCAGCAACTAAAAGAAGTAATTCAGTAAGAAATAATCCAAAGGGTGCTTGCATTAGCTCACAAGAAGCTCTCCTGTTACAGAGAGGGAATAAACCACATGGTTAGCAACTTAAAATTTTAACACCATATTAGTGACAATCTTTTTATTAAACACAAAATGATAGTCTCACAAGTAAAAAAAATCTGATGTGCAGAAGGTCTTTCCATGGGTAATAATTAACAGTTAGACTCATACTGCAGTGTAAATCCACTGAGCATTAAACTCAACCCATAAAGTTACAGTTAATGTCTTAAACGTGTACTACAAATGTTTTTAGAAGAAGAGGGAACATTTCCTACGTGCAGCTAGCAGTGCAAAGTAAGTTCTAAATACATGACAAAAATTCCACTTACAAAGATGCCAAAACAAATATTTTACTTTAGTTTTTACAGTACAAGACAACGCTATTTGAATTGGCAACACATTTGAATGTATCAACACTGGGGAAAATTAAGTAATCATCAGAAAAATGCTCTTAAATTGGAAGATAAATCCAAAAGAGGTCCAAATCTTTATGTCACTGAAGTCAACAGGAAAACTTCCCTTGATTTCAGTGGGACTGGAATTTGTTTTGTGATTTAATAGGAACCTACTGGTCATGGCAAAATTAATGTTTTAAATATCTTTGCCAAATAAACTTCCTGTTAATCAATCTGCATTACTTGCAGTATTTGTCTTCCATTACCGTGTAATTCAACTGTGCCATTCTCCCACTGGCCATGATGAGCATCACCAGCTTCAAAAGAGCTATTGGCAAAGTAAAATGCTGCTCAACACCAGGAAGAATGAAAGCACTGGACCTCTGATTCACATCCATGCAGCTGTACTATAGCACAGATGTACCTTTTCAGTATTATCCCAGCAGTTTAATCATATAGCCCAATGAGGATAACAGCATTTCTGTGGCTGTATTTTCCTTCTCTACATCTAAAATCTTATGCTGAGTATGAAATAGAGTTATTACCCTGGGTCTTAATCATTTCATATCCATAAGTTTTGCCTATAAGGCTTCTTTAATCCTGTAGTGAAGGGTTAGTGAATAAAACCTTTTATTGTTTTTTCTAAATCCGTTCAGCTAAGCAAAATCCAAAGAACAAAGAAAACGATAACAACATTCCTTTCAATAGTTTATTTCCACATCATCAGATCAGTGCAAATAGTAAAATTCAATAATTTTTTTGTTAAAGAATCACATGTGGTTTGATCCAAGATTGTACTGCGTGGTCACAGTGTGAAAATTTGATTCATTCTTCGTAGGTGGAAGATACTTGTTGAATCTTTTCTGCATAAAACATTTAGGTTTTGTTACTTCTGTACACCCACTATTTGCTTATGTTTTCTCCTTGTTGTACTTAAAAGAATTGTAGAAAGTTCCCTAAAAGGGAATAAACAACAGTGAGATATTAAACAGAGTAACGGGCTGATAGAACTCTTTACAACCTGATAGGAACACAAACACCATGACATCCTAGTTTATAAAGTTAGTCTACAAAACACATATTGTGGCAAATAATTTCTGCACGCCCCACTGGGATTAGCCAGTTTCCATTACTAGTTCTTGCACCTGTCTTTTTCAATAATCATTCCATATACCCATACACCGTCATGAATTCCTGGAGAGTTTGAGAAAAATTTTGAACATTTCAACTATCTACACATAACTTTAATGGGCAATTTTCCCAAAAGCCTTTCTTAAAGGGGGATGAAAGGATATCACTGCATATAATAAAGCTTTCAACACTCAGTGTTTCAGCCCACTACAAGTTACAACAGCGTGATCAGGTTGTGCTTATTACCCTTTTACTTGGTCATCAAGAAATGAGTAGTGAGAGAGAAGGTCCCACTTTCCTCTGAATTAAATAATACTTACCACTTTCAAAAGCAGGGAAGTGAGCAGTTAACCAATTTTGTGTAACATTTCCTAATGTTATTTAGAAAACATTATTGTACTTCAAGTGCTGCATTCCACAAGAAACAATAACAGAGACTGTGATTTTTAGGTGAGCAAATATAGCAGAATTACACATATCATAAAGTTAGGATAGGAGTTTATATATTTTACACCACTCTCTTAAGTGTATCCACCTACAATTGGTGGAGAATTTTTATGGGGAGAAAGAAGAAAATTAATGGACTTTCTGTAACAAATTTACAATCTTCCTAGCACTACTTGGCAGAAGGATCTTGACACGCTGCCAGGAAGCTGAGGAGGAAGAGACTTGGTCTGTTCATTTCTCCTTGTAAGAGGTGAAGGAATAGGACCAAAATTTTACCTTCAAAGGCACCAGCATACAACTGAAGGCTACCAACAGTGTTTTAGGACAAGGTCTTTACACAAAACCTGCTCCAGTAATCCCAAAAACCATTATTATCATCAAGAATTTCTGGTCCTTTGTGTACAGGAAATCTTTCAAATAAGAGCCAGCATTGAAGAAGCTTTGCATCTACCAAATGAAGTTTCCTGCTTTATGATTCCTTGAGCCCCAGACACCAAAGGGGATGCTTTTGCTTGCACTTTCAATATGCAACTGCTACAGCACTATCAAGACCATGTCAAAATTTGCCTAAGCATGAAGCCAGTGATGGCAATGCTCAAAAAGAGATCCAGCTAGAATTTCCTGGGATAGATGGAGCATTTTTGGAACCTGCAAAATGTGACCCTTGAGACATCCTGCTGAGGGGAATGGAGTGCAGAGTGAGGCCTGGGAGGGGCTCTGGCAGTGCAGGGTCTGCAAGCTTCTGGCAACACTGAGCACCTCTCCAGGGCTGCATTTTCTGCTCGTTGCTGCTCCTTCACACACATGTTCAGCGAGTGAGCAATGGTAAAAAACAAAAGTTCAACCAAAAAAACTTGCAAGTCTTACTTAGACAGAAATATAAAACTCTGATTTTTAAACTAGAGTAGTGGCTTTTTGACCCTTGGAGTTGATAATACTATTCTTTCAAAGTTCCTTGAAAGTCAAAGGGAGAAGCAGCAAATATAGGCACTGCTACACTGGAGGACTCAGTGTCTTAGACAAACAGTTCAATTTGTACATAGTCATAATATGTTTTGCAGAAACACATTTTATATTTTGCCTCCCCTTGGTATGAAATTCTCTTCTCATTTTCTAGAGCCAAAACACACACTTCTTCTGCTGGAAGTTAAGACTGTAATTCTTTCTGAGTCTGCAATATGTCGTTTCCTTTCTTACCCACTGTCACAGTGGAAAAGTCAAATAATATATGTGGAAGGAGAGGAAGAAAGTTCAAGTAAAGGTCAGTAATAATACAGTATGAATAGAAGACTCATTTATGGGATAACAAAGCACAAAAGGCAAGAAGGCTTGATGACAGAAGCAAAAGAAAAATACCTTGTGAATAATGCATGAGTAACAAAGAACAGACAGTCCTCCACAGTGACTGACAGCACCACAGCTGAGCAGAAGCACCACTGAGGACAAGGGCAATGTAAATCTACATCAGCAAAATGTCACTTCTTTTTTAAAAAAGGGTTAAAAAATACAGGGATGTGAGGCAGTGTTCAGCTCCAAAATTCAGTAACTCACTAGTCCACGCTTCTGACATTAATATTACTGCACTGTGCTGGTGATATCATCATTGCACTTAGACCTCAGTTTAACACATCCCATATGTCAGGCCATGGACCAGACAAATGCATAAAGCATAACTGCTGTTCTTTGAATTAGATCCAACCATAGTTTGAATTTGAAGGACTCAAATGCTGGAACACCATTAAGTTGAAAGAGCAGCCCAACAAGGTTAGAAGCCTGACCATGGTCCCTAGGAAAAATAAAATAAAATAAAGCAGCCAGCCCTTTCCCATGGACCTTATTTTGTTCAAGGAAACTAATACAGTCCAATTAGTGTGCCTACAAATTTGTTATTTGGGGGAGTTGGAACATTAAGATTTACTGATTCTGTTGTATCTAATCATGTGACATTTGACTGTGAAAGCTGCAGTTCAAAAATTTTGCTTCTTTCAAAAAGTACACAGCAGTAAGTAAATACTATTTAATGCATACCCTCTAAATTTCAAGCCACCAAACCCATCAAAGCAGTAGCTGATAACTACCTACATATACTGGTGATAATTCTCAAGTGTGAGAGAAGGATCTATGCAGACATTTTCTATGCACCTTTCCATACACACTCAATGATAGTTGTACTTCTGAAGTAAGTAATCACTAGTTTAGAAAAACTTTTAGAACCTGTTCCTAAGTCTGAACTTTTTAATTTACTTGAGAGACAAAATAAATATAAAAGGTAACTATGAAAAAAATAAAAAGCTGATGTTCTCTTGCAGACCATTGTTGATTGATAGCACTGAAGCATCCAGTGCCAGCAGCAGCTTACCAAACAGAACACTACAAACTCTTGGTCTGTGTACCTAGATAGAAAAATATGTTTTAAAATACCTCTATACTTAAAAATTCAGAGTTTAAAATATTTGCTTTAATTTCTCTTTCAAAGGGCAACGTCTCACCACAGAATAAAGCACACTGCTGGTCCTTCCTAAAACTGAAGTTCAACATGACAAGATACTGTGGCCATTTATCCACGACTTAACTGAAGGTGATCTGCAACCCTCCTGTAAAGTACAGGAAATCTAAGAAACTCCTCTGAAGATTACAGTGATCATTCCCTACTTCTCTTTCCTCTCAGTTCTGCATCTTAGTGTATTAATGCTTTAAATGAAAGAGCTGTCTCAAAGTCTAAATTACTTTTCAAGATGGAAAACTATAATTTTTTATTAATGTGGTCATACTTATCCACCATTCCTATGTAACAAATATGCCAGGATTTAAAAGGCTTATGTCTCCATTTGCTTTAGTGAGGTATGAAATCCTTGACACAGTTTTCTCTGGCTATCTAGAAGACAGTTAATCAGAGCACTTCAGACAAAACTGGTACTCAGACACCCTCAACATTAATTAAGGTGTATGTACAAATTCCACTAAACCATGATAAAGGGCTGGTCTGTGCCTGAGGTTGTAACACAATAGGTAGAGTAACGGCAAAGAGCCTGCTGGGAGAACAAAGCACATATCTATGAGAGTCATTAACACAGACCTAATTGAAAACTAGTTGAAACAAACTTCTACAACACTGTTAAATTACAGTTCATTATTACAGATCTAGGTAAATATGATGTTTTGGCCAGTGCATCTAGAAACAAAAAACATGGTGCAATGCAGTTACAGTGCAGATTTCCAAATCCAAGGCCATATATCACCTTCAAGTACTTCTTGAAATAACATTTTCATAATGTAACAAGTGCATATGTTTGCATAAATACAAATAAGTGGTGAACTTTAAAAGCATTCCTAATTTGGGATGTCGTGTCAATCCACAAAGCCTCAGGATGAAAGTCATACCCTCTTGAGTGTAGCAATTCTTCCATTCTCTAAATAGCAGAGCTGTCTGAGTGAACATCTTACCCTGAGAAATCTCAAAGTCCCAGAATCACCAGATACTGGAGGTGGGAAGGATCTCATCAAACTGCCCTGACCAAAGCAGAGACAACAGCAGATTGTTCTGGGCCATGTCCAGTCAAGTTAAAGAATCTCCACAACTTGAATAACCCACTCCACTGTTTTCCCATCCTCACAGTAAACAAAGTGCTTTCTTTGATTAAATAGAATTTACAGTTATTTTAGTTTGTGTCCAATGTCTCTTGTCCTTTGACTGGACATCGCCAAGAAGAATTTTCTTTATTTGTTACAGCATGCATTTTTACACACTGGAAAGATATCTTTTACCTGCTGTCCTCCAAACTGAATACTCCAGTTATCTCACCTTCTCTTATGAAAGATACTTCAAGCCCTTAATCATTTTCATGGCCCTCCAATGCTCTCACTTCAGTAGGTCCATGTCTTTTTTCTTCTGGGGAGCTAGCCCAGCACTGAACACAGAATTCTACATGTGGCTTCACTAGGGCTGAGCCAAGAGGGAAAATCACCTCTCTCAATATGCTGACAACTTTCTTTCTAATGTAGCCCAGGAGGCTGTTTGCCCTCTTTACAACAAGGGCTCATTGCTGGTTCATGGGCAACTGGATGTCCACCAAGACTCCCAGAGCCTGTTCTGCAAAGCCGTCCACCTGCTAGCTGGCCACAAGCATGTCTTGGTGCCTGAGGATATTCTTCCTCAGGGGCAGGACTCTATAATTCCTCTTGCTGATTTGCCACACCACCTCCCTGTCACCTACATTGAGCTAAATTTGGAAGTTGGGTTTGAAAGATTTTGAGGGCATTGTGAGAAGAGATGAGATATGAGCAGTATTTCCCAGACCACAGGATCTACCATCCCTGTGCTCACAATTTACAGTTATCTCCTTTATCATACTAGAAAAATCAGTGAAAAAGACCAGAAAATTAACCCCACATTTTTAACCACATAAACACATCAAAACCAAGCAAAGACCCTGCTGAGACTAACATTTAGTTCTGAAACAGCTCTCTCCACCACTATGGAGCACTAATTCTGGTAACTTCTTGCATGCAAGAAAACTAAATATGCTCAAGCATCAAGCTGGTGGTCCACAGAGGCTCTTTTGAGCATTCCAGGAGAACAGGAAACATGAATACCAAGGCTCTGCTTACTGGGGAATAATGAGCCAAAGACACACACACCAAACCCAGCAGTCAGGTAAGGAAACAGGACTCCCTCATTACATGCAGACAGGCTTGTACCATCAGTACAGCTAATCAGACAGGTGAGAACACCTTTGAGGTAGAAAACATGGTCCCTTCAGCCGGGTAAGTTCTCTTTCAGGCTACTACGTAGCACCTTTTAACCAAGGGACATATCTCAGTTGTAATACCAATGCTTACTCTGCACACAGGGCACCAGGCCAATTGTGCTGACCATGAGACAGTCCAGAAGCAGTTCTGCATCAACACAGCCAGAAAGGACATAAAGACCTCAGATTATACAAGAGAGTGGAAATGACCCTGAAATCATCTCTCCTCCATATAAGCTCACGCATGATGATGAACAGCCATGAGATGAATGACATAGACTATGAAAAAAGACCCTCCCTCTCTCAAAAGAGGAACAGTAAGGAACAGCCTTGAAAGGGAACTTGTACAGCAGACAACTGAAAGCAAAACATTTGGCACCTAATAGTTGCATTCAAGTCAAGACAGTCCCTGAAAAGAGCTATCAAAAGTTTAACCTTTATCTCCCATTTTGATGACCAGGGTATAAAGCAATGAAGTTTCTTCATCAGGGTAGGCAAATCCGTAAGTTTGCTGATAAATGTATCAATCCTTTGTGATCAGAGCTTTCTTACAAGAGGTTCTTGCTCTTGTATGGCTGTTCAGTCTGAAGAAAAGATTGAGGGGAGATGCCATTGCACCCTACAACTTCCACATGAGGGGAAGAGGAGGGGCACGCACTTATCTCTTCTCTGTGGGCACCAGTGACAGGACCCAAAGGAATGGCCTGAAGTTGTGACAGGGAAGGTTTAGGTTGGGTATTAGAAAGAGACTCCTAACCCAGAGGGTGTTTGGGCACTGGAAGAGGCTCCCCAGGGAACTGGTCAGAGCACCAAGCCTGACAGAGTTCAAGAAGCATTTGGACAATGCCACCAGGCATCTGGTGTGACTCTTGGGAATGGTCCCGTACAGGGCCAGGAGTTGGACTTGAGGATCTTTCAGGATCCCTTCCAACTCTGCATATTTTGTGACTCTGTTTATTAAAGTATCTGTCTGCTATCACCTCCCCAAAGCTGTTTTTGGTTCTTCCTTCAAGGGTGCCATATAAATTTAAAAAACTGGCCAGAGTTTCAACCTGTTACTATGTAGCTTCAGTTTCAAAGATGAGGTAGTATCTTATGTCAAAGAGAAGCACCACTCATAACATACTGAGATGTTCGCCTAGAACATATATAGACCCAAGCAAGCCTACATACTTCAAATTATGAGAATTCATGCTGCCAGGTGATGAAGAACTGTTAAGGAATGTCTCAGCAGGGTAGTAATGAAAGTGTTTCGATAATGAAGCATGTCAGCACGGACTCTGAATAGGACTTCAGGGAACATCTCCTGCTGCCAGCAGAATCCAGCCATGCCAGCACACTGTGGATTGGATGGATGCTCAAAAGCTAATGGCTTGAAGAAATGAAAAGCAGTTTGAAGATAATGAAAGACCATTCATTCACCTGAGCTTCTATTAATCTATCATTCAAGAATGTGAATAGCAGTCTCCCACTTCAACTAAGAATAGATGCATAGAAAAAGGTCAGTGCCTTAAGAAAAGCTACCAAAGCAAAAAAGAGCCCAGACAGGTTTTCAGTTGGTAATGCTTCAGAGTTGCCAAGCATTATAGAGATTTACTGTGCAGAGATATGAGGGGAAACATAACTCAAGGGTTATGAACCTGAGGATAAGCATCTTTTAACTCAACAGTTGTGAACATGAGTAGTTCTGATATCAGGAGGTGGACCACTTTATGACAAAAATGAAACTTGTATTTAGGTCCGAGATAGGCTGTCTCTTTTTTCTACTCAGTAGAGAGATATAAAGTTGCTTCCTTTTTCCAAACTACAGATTCTCTAGATATCTATATCAACACTGTGTCTACTCTTCAATGAAGCAGATGCATTCAAGGAGAGCTCCTAAGGAGAGACAGGGAGGAACACTGAGTATAAAAGAAAGGCAATCAGTCCAATCTTCAGCTTCTGCCTGGCCTGAACACTTATGAAAGGCAATACACAACCATAACCATTCATACGATGTTAACATACTGACAGAAGAAAAGCAGTACTTCCAACAGAAAGGAGGAGCCAGGAGATAAGTAAGTGGAATCCAGTTAACACTGGAAACTGGCCATCATTTCTAATGGCAAGCTTTCTATTTTCAGAACAAAGTGAGGGCTTTTCATCTGGCATACACAGACTGAAGATGACACCCAGCAAGCTCCAAACTAATACTAACTTTCAAACTAGGCTAAGGTAAATAAATAAAATTTAATGTAATTTTACATATCCAGAATAGACAAGGCAGTTACAAAACATGTAAGAGACCCTTCCTATGTTGAAATCATCCTCTTGCTCCAAATCTCTATCTCTTCTTCTCTCTTTCCTGAACTCACTTCAATTAGGGATTCCTTCTGTCAGGATCGAAGTGCACAACTCAAAGTGAACCCTTTCCCAATTCCAGCCTTCATAGCAACTTTCAGGTCTTCAGTTTCAAATTTGCTTTCTCTCAAAAGTATATTTTTCTCTTATTCAGACTATTTCAACACAGTTGCAATAAACTAATGGCTATTTAGTTTGGCCAGATGGCAGATGTAAATGCTGTAATCTCTAAATGTAGCGTGTTTGGTTTTCTCCAGAGCAACTACCAAATGACGACAAGGGAAAAGCACATTAGAAATCTGTCCATGTCAGTGCTGATACTTCCCATCAGGTTTTTCAGTCGTGGGAGGCATGAAGGAGTCTTCCAAATTACCCTGGTCAGGTCCACAGAAGTACTGCCATTGCAGAATGAAATCCAAATCACAAGTCAAAGGACACAAAAGCTATTTCCTCCAGAGAAATTCTTACGATGAATTACTGGAATAAGCATTGATCATCCATAGCACAATGAGCTAAACTTTCTGGACAGTAAAGGGGAGTTTACCCAAGAATTTCCTTACAACAGAGCTTTCCTGTAAGTTCTCCAGTGACTAACAAGAAATTTCTAATATACAAAGCTCTGCATAGCAGCTCACAGGTTTATAAACTAGCTTGTAAACTTAATGGATGTTTCTCATCAAATTCTACCTTTTGAGAAGTACACCCTGAATTCATGTATCAAACAAAGCAATGATACATTCTGAAAACATTCTGAAAAGTCTCCTTCATCTCCCATTTTTAATAGATATTTGCATCACCTGAAGATGATGCCCATGAGGAGTCACACAGAAGAATGGAAAGCCATCACAGCATTTGGCACAAGTTAAAAAATAGTCAGTGTCAAAAAAAACCCTCGTGCTCTGCCAAACTAACACGGATGTAGGCCTGATTCCAGGATTCCTGGGCAGGTGGTTAGGTGCTGCTTTCACTACTGAGAGCTGAGATAGGAGACATTATGGATTCTCTGCCTGGGCTAAGGTTGGGTAGAACAGAGCCAAGTGAGTCCAAAGCCAAAAAGACAGTTTGAAACCAAAACTAGATCTGCAAAAACATTTCTGGGCTAAGCAGCTTCAGAGTGGTCAGAAGAGCGTGGTGATGGGAGCATAATTATAAATGTTTGTCAAAGCCCTGTGGTGGTCCAAAATGCTCTAAAAATGCTGCAGCATTGCCCAAGCATTCCCCAGTCTTCTCAAAGGGATCTGAGGCCACCTCTCTTAAAGAAGCATAAAGAATAGGCTTATTTCTATGGTCATATTGTTTTTAATTAATCAGTAAATGCTAGAATAAGCAGGTGTATACCACACATGCAAGAGCAACTCATAATCGAGTCAAAAGACTGCATGCAACACAGTCCTGAAAGGCAGTTTTTGGTAAAGACTAGGAAAATATTTGTCAAGATAGTAACCACAGAACTGAAAAGTAAACTGAATAGAAAAAAAGTCCTGAACTATCAGCGTACAGGAGCACATGTCCTCAGCTGTGAGGCAGTTACTGACAGCAAATGTGCATCCCATTTCATAGTTGACAAGGTATTGCATCCACATACCTCCTACAGACACTGCTAAGATGAAATATTCAAGCCTCAGTACTGTGCATACACATCTTTTAGGGAAAAGGAGACAGCAGCCTATCATTTACACAAATGCAATCAACAGTTCTAAACTTCACTATAAATTCTTACGCAGACTTCAATTTACAGATGTCCAAAAATCATATATGAGTATTCCACAATGTTTAAAGAACTTAACATATCTCCAAAGTAGGAAATGCGTTTGTTCCAATTCTTCAGCATCAATAAAGTGATGCTAAATACTACTGGACAGGATTATGTCTACACTTTGCAACAGAGGATAAGATAGAAGAACTTGAACTAGCTAGTTCTCAGCAGGCTAGTACATTCACCAGGGAGGGTGCTGTACTGAACAACAGAGCTGCACTGCTGTCAGTTTTGAAGTAAACCTGGTTGCATCCAGCTGAAGCAACAGCTTGATATTATATTGCACTGCACTGGAACAGAAGTAAACAAAAGGCAAGCAGAAACTTTATTTGCCTCTTGTGAAAGTCCAGCATAGATCCAGCATCTAAACAGTGATTACTTGGTCTCATCCTGCTGATATCTTCCAAAATAACCAACGCATTATTATACCTGGTACTCACATTTTGGTAACTTGCCCTTACTTCATAACATGGTCTGTTCATGGTTTAGGCTGTTGGGGGTTACTGCTTAGGACATAACAAGACATGGGATACAGGCATGAGTATGTGGGTATTGTACAAGATCTAGTATGAGATGTTCAGAGGGGGAACCAAAAGCGTTGAAAGACAGGGATCAAGGTAGTTTGGGGAAGAATATGCATGGGAAAATAGGAAGATAAAGGGACTGAGAGGACCAGTGGTTGGTTAGTAGTACTTGCTTGGCCAAGCCCTGTGCTTGATCATCCCAGACCATTTCGGACTACATGCTTAGTCCTGCTATGGGTTGGAGCTGGGGCAACCCTGCACACTTCTACTGGGTTGAAGGGTACAGTAGCCCCCAATGGGAGACAAAAAAGAAACAGTATTGAATGTGGAGGAGCCAAGTACTTTCCAACAGACTTCACTTTTTCTCTCAGACTGCAGAATCACACAAATGAGCAAGGGCTGAGAAGACAAGGACTGTTTAGAAAGAATAGCATGGCACTGGGGAAAAATGCCCACACAGCATAGTTACAATTTATTTCTTCTGCTGCTCGTAATCAAGAGCTAAAGTGCCGTCTAGAAAGCTCAAGGAAACACTGTTAGTAAGTCAAGTTATAGGTTGTATAAAGACATAGTTAATGAGTTCCATAGCCAAGAAGTTCAGCAAGTATTAAAAAAAAAAAAAAAAAAGAAAGAAAATAAGGAAGAAAAACGTCACGACTAAAACCAACATTTGCAGTTATATTAGCCAGGATAAAGTGAGTAAAACTATGAAACACTGCCAATGGAGCAGAAGTTCAGAAGGTATTCATTCCTGTAGCTTAGTCAAATACCTCATAGCACTCATTTCACACTGTCTAGTAATGCTTACTGAAGCATCTGACTTTAACTAAACAGACAAGTTAATAAATTAGATAATTAGTGGCTTCTCCTGAATAGTATCTTAATATACCTCTCTCTGGATTTCTTCTACTCTGCTTAAGTAGTGCCATTCAACAGCTACAAAGTGAATGTCAAATCTTATTTCCTTCAAAGGTGATAGGAGTGTTGGAAGAAGAAAGCAAATCTGCATTTTTTAGGCTTACTGCACCTCTCATTTCTATCACTATCCAAAGATGGATTCAACCTTGCTGCAAGAGTTATTATAATAGAAACCTCAGAAACCACATATACCATGGCATTTTGAGGAATGATATGCCTTTTGCATTATCTGATAGCACTGGAAGAAAAATGCATTATGGAAAAAAAAAAAAAATCATTCAGAAACATTTACAGTGAAAGATTTTAGAAATAACATGAACAATAACATCATTAAAAATATAGAATACAATATGAAGATTGAAAAAAAAATCAAAAACTATCCCACTGCAAAACAAAATAATTTTGTATATGTCTACACAGTTTTTCCAGGGAGATGAGGACTTCATCTATTTCCTAGATGTAGGCTAGGAATCTAAAAGTTATGATCACAACAGAAACTACAAAAGACCCAGCACCAAACACTCATTGTTTCTGTACGATTCAGAGCACTGGTAGATCATACTCACCTGAAAGAAACTGCAGGCATACTTATTCCTACTTATCAGGTAAGTGTTATATGACAGATGGTTCCAGGTGTCCTTCCAGGACACTTTATGATATTAAATGCTGAAAGTGCTAAAAACTTGAAATTTAATACAATATAACCAAAATATCTTCCCTGTGCAGCACCGAGTAGTGAATAAAACAAAGAGGAGAGTGGAACCAGAAGGAACTCTGACTGACTGAACAGCCATTCTTCATGATATCTATCACTTTTATGTATATATATCTGTATGCACCATAATAGCATTACACTCATTAAAGGTCAGTAATAACATTAAATTCTTTCAAAGGAAATATATGTTTATCTTTACAGGCAATTTTTATCTCTTCCACTAAAAAATCTTACATTTAAATTAATATACAAATGCAGGAATATTGATCAAGACACATGAAGTCACTATTCACTGTTTTTAACATTAGCTCAGGTTATATTACCTACATACAAATAATGTAACCTGGCATCTGCACCTTGCTATTATACTTTGTGGCAGCCAAGGTATGGCATTACACAGCTCATCATACAGAGCCTCTGCTTTTCTAAGACCCACTATGATCTCTATGCTGTTTTTCACTCATTCAATGTATCATTTTTTCCATTGCCAAGTCTTCCTTTCTATATTCAATGCCCAACAGATCAGCAAAAATTCTCTCTCCTAAATCTCTACCTTCTTGCCTCAGTCTTCCACAGTGAGAAACTCAGATCTAGCTTTTATTGTCAATTCATTTCTTCTAGAGCTTCCCCTATATTCCATTAGGGCAGGGAACTGAGGGGCAATACAGGTTTTCCCAGATCTTCCAGTTGGCTCCACACCGGTCCAGAGAGCTCAGATAATCTTCTGCCAGTTTGGGTCCTGGTATGTGGTAAAGGTGACTCCATCAGAGAGAAGCATCTGAGGGATTTAAAAAGGTGCAGCTCTCCCAGGCTTTTTCACTCAGATACAAATCACTATAGATAATTTTATAGGAATCAGTGAAAAAAATCCCACACCTGCCCCTAATGGACTTGCTCCAGGTAAGAAACGCCATTTCCTTTGGGAGGGTTGAACCTCACCTCCCTAAAAGTCACACTTACTATATTCCTGTATGACTACATTACATGCACTTTAAGATGAGAAAGTAACTGTAACATTGTGATACATAAATCACAATCTTCCACAAGAGCATATTTCTCATTGTTTTAACAGTCTGCAGTCTGTAAAAGGATTATCCTGACAACACCTGATAATCTGGTCCATGCATGCTCTGTGTTGTTCTAAACCATCTTGACTTGAGATTTGCATGGGAAAATTTCCAAAAGGGATAGGTTAAAGACTGTGTAAAAGCTTTACTCTAATAAAGCACTAATAGAGCACCTCTGTTATTGAGTGATTGTGACCAAGTTCAGCAGGAGGGAAGCTGTAAGGGTGACCTTTTTGGGAAGTGGCCAAGTGTCCATGGATAGACAGGGGCACCTCTGGCAAAACATATTTAAGGAAGGACAGAAAATTTGAGGAAAAGAGAGGAGGAAGGGAGAAAAAAGGTGAGAAACAGAAGAGGGAACCCCAAGGCTGGAGGAAGGAGTGCTCTGTGGCAGAGCAAATAATCCCTGCAGCCTACGGATGGCATACACTTGAGAAGAAAGGTCTGAGAAAACAGGAATGGCAGAGAGAAACTACTACATCCTGATCATAACCCCACAACACTCCTTTTGCACCACTAGCTTCCATTCTGAAAGGACTTGGACTGAGTGTAACTTGCAGTGATAAAAAGGGAGGAGGAGTCCAGGAGGAGGTCAAGCCGAGCCTGGGAAAATGGGGAGGAAAGCTGTAGTTGTAACGCTTGCCTTTTTTGTTTCCCACTACCTGCACTAGCAATTCTCTTAACTGGCAATAAATTAAGTAAATCTTCCCCCACTTGACTCTGTTACCCTGCCATGGTAATTGGCAAGCTGTCTCCCTGACTTTATCTCAGCCCATGAACTTTTTCATTCCTGTTCTTCCTCTTTTCTCCAATCCTGCTGGGGAGAGGAGTGAGCAAGCAGCTAGGTGGCATTTTTGGCTGCTGGCCTAGGATAAGCCACCACATCTCAAATAAAACCCCCAAAATCAAGTCAACAAGCAAGAAGAAAATGGCCCTCAGGGTTTTGTTGTTTTTATTGATATGGGCAGCTAAACCCAGCTCAGAGAGATGAAGAAATACTCTGCAGAAAAAATATAATCACATATTTGCCACAGCATATAGTCAAAACACTATGATTCTCCCCTCCCTGAAGGGATTTGATTAGAGAATCACTCAAAGAAGCTCTCTGAGAAACTGTAAAACATCCAAGAAGGCACAGAATGTATTAACCCCTGTCGCTGTACAGAAAGGAGCTTTGTACATGTGGGAGTTGGAGAAGGGCCAGGGTACAAGTACTCAAATATCAGTGTGTGCTGAAAGAAGCTGCATCTGTGAGCTTTTTCTCAACAGAGAGAAATAGAAAAGGCTTCTGACATTATTAATGAGTGTACACAGCAGCGATAAATCACTAAGCTGAAAAATGACAGATTCTGAAAAATACAGAAAGGAGATTTAAAACTTCAAAGTGGCTGTGCAGAAGAACTACAAAAAAATTCTGGAAATCAAATATAAAGTGAGCATTTGATGGATAAATGCTAGACATTTAGCCTGGATTAATTTGGCACCATGACATTACAGGATACACTGGAGGTTTGCTTGTGATAAGAGCATAGTACTTAGAGCAGGAAAGGAGTAAATCTTTTCAAACTACTTGAATGGGTAGGACAGAATAGATAGAAAATTTTAATCTAGGTTACTGAAGCTGCTGGAAAAATTATTTAGCAAGCCCTACAAGCCACTGACAGGGATCCATAAAGCCAGACAAAACCCTGTTTCAATCTTCTGTCTTCAAGGACAGCAGGCAGCAAATTCAGTAATTAAGAAGGCGGCAGCCACATCTCCCAGCATGGCAGAACCCCAGATGAAAATTGCATAATCAGTCCCCCAAATGAAAGATAAAATTAAGAGTGAGATGCTTTGGAACCATTTAAAATCAATACAGATATCCACCTTGATTTCTTAGCAAAAAGCTGGCTTCTAGGAACAGAAGGGTTATGGTAAAATCTCATTCCATTTGAAATTCAAAGAGAAATTTCTGGGCTTTATTGTGTGACCCTGAAGAAAGTATGTCAGCTAAGCATTTATAAACAACAAGTTTGTATGATTACGTGCCTCTTGTGCACGGAAAATCAGTAGCATACATCATTTGTAATACACAGCTGGAGCTTTTATTATTGACAGAGTTCACATGCTTTTTTATATACACTGACAAGTGTATTGCTATGCTTTATTAGTTTTGTCCCAAAATGATGATTCCAGATTTTCTGGCCTACTAAATGCCAAATCTGCCCTAATATTCATGCTGGAGAATGTTGTCAGCTAATTCTCCATACACAGAATGACTTTAGCCTTCTAGGGCATGCAAAGACACTCTAGTTTCTTCCTATATAAGAATCTCTCTATAACAAGTGGAACAGACATTCAGAGAAAACACCTCCTTACATCAAAACTTAACAATCATAAATGAACAAATAGGCTTTTGCTGCACTTTCACTCAAGAGTAGAAGCCCAAATCACTGACAATAGCAATCTGGACAACGGTGATTTCCATTTGTTTTAAGGGCAAAGATTGCTCTTGTTTACAGGTAAGATATTATTCTACTTAACTCAACTTGGCCACCATCATAAAAGAGAAAAGTTTGAACAAATACATTTAATAACAGTAAGTTCACCCACAACACCAAGGTGGTTGGGAGTGTTGATCTGTTGGGAGGGTAGGAGGGCTCTGCAGAAGGAGCTGGACTAGCTGGATCAACGGGTCAAGGCCAATGAGGTTCAAGAAAGCCAAGTGCTGGGTCCTGCACTTGGGTCACAACAACCCTCTGCAGTGCTACAGGCTGAGAGAAGAGTGGTTGGAAAGCTGCCTGACAAAAAACAGGGTGCTGGTGAACGGAAGCTGAATCTGAGCCAGCAGTGTGCTCAGGTGGCCAGGAAGGTCAAGGGCATCCTGGCTTGTATCAGAAACAGCAAGACTAGGCAAGTGCTTATCCCCCTGCGCTTTGCATTGGTGAGGCTGCACCTCAAATCTTGGGTTCAGTTCTGCACCCCTCACTACAAAAAGGACATTGAGGTGCTTGAGTGTGTCCAGAGAAGGGCAATGAGGTTGGTGAAGGGTCTGGAGCAAAGGTCATATGAGGAGTGCCTGAGGGAGCTGGGGTTGTTTAGTCTGGAGGCTGAGAATGGACCTTATCACTGTCTACAACTACCTGAAAGTTGCAACGAGATGGGTCGGCCTGCTCTACCAGATAACAAGTGTTAGGACAAAGGAAAATGGCCTCAGGTTGCTCTAGGGGAGGTTCAGGTTAGATATTATGAAAAATTTCTTCAGGAAAGAGAGATTAAGCACTGGAGTAGGCTCCCCAGGAAGTGGTACACTCACCATCCCTGGAAGTGTTCAAAAAACAAGTGAATGTGGCACTTTGTGAGATGTTTTAGTGGGCATGGTGTTCTTAGATCAAAGGTTGGACTTTATGAACTTACAGGTATTTTTCAACCTTAATGATTTTATGATTCTAAATTTTTTTTGTGTGTGTGTTGTTAACTCCCAAGGGCTTAACAACTAGATTATGGATATCAACACAGCCACAGAATGTATCAGGATTGCTATTAAATCCATCAAATTTATCTATACTCTCAATTGTTATGAAACCAATTAACTGCTAGCCTGAATTCACTTGGTAGCACTCAATTTCCTGTCAAACACCTGCAGAGGATCAAGTCGTTATTCATTGGTTTGCCATAAAATTTGGCACCTACTTCTTTAATCCATTTCTTTCACAGACTCCTCCTTATTTCTTTGATTTGATTTCAATTTGAGGTGGAACAGTCTTTATAGATTAATCTAGGAAAGGTTTGATACTATTACTCTCTGAGTATCAGTTCTGAATTCACTTCTAACCCAGCCATACATTTTTTGCTGATGTTGTTGGTTTTGCACAATGTTCTCACTTGGAATCTCACCCTACTCCCACTGAAGTCATTCAGTTGGAATCTCCATCACTTTGAATAATCATTATGCTGTGCAAAGGGAAGAAATATGCAATAGCTAGACTGTAGGAAAAGGGTCTATTACTTTACAATAATATATAGCTGGGTTGGGAATAGGGCTAAACATATTCAATAATTCATAAAAATTAGCGTAATATTACTTTCTATTTGGTCAGGTTTGCTGATCAAGAAGTTTGTAAGTTTTGCCTGTTTCAAATCTATACCCCAGTTTTCTAGTAAAACCTGCTACAGTAAGTGTAAAGCAATAGCTTTTCACAATTGCTGGATGGAGATGAATTTTGCTTTGATACAAACTGCCCTGATACAACAGAATTTCAGAGAGTAAAAAGTTGTGGAAGGAGGAAAGGGTCTTCACGAGTAAACTAGAATCCTAAACAGGGAGAGACTGATCCAATCTCCTCTTGCCAATTGTATTTTTACCTCTAATCCATGAAAAAGCATAAATCCTCTCTCACAGTCTGGCAGACACTTTCCTCTGTCTGCATTTAATCAACATTTTCCTATTACAGGCCCAATTTTCCCTCCTTCAACTTATATCACTTGTCCTTCATTAAGAAAGCAAATCACATTTTCCTTCTTCAGTTCTCTCATTTCTTCCAATTCACTTTTTATCCAGACATGATGTAGGAAAGATCACTACCCCATCATGTACTAGCAGGTATAACTTGTGTCTTTAAGTGTTGCAAACACTAGCTAACATTTTCCCAAGGTACCAAATGGAATTCAAGGGTGCTTTGGTTTGAAAAATGCTGTATGGAAACAAACTTGTAGAGTGTCAATAAATAAAACATGACACAAGTATGTGTGGTAAGAATAAAAACCCACTGAAGTGAGAAAAACCTGCATGGGCTTCAAGGAGCTTTGGGTGAGGCCTCCGATACTTGCATTGCTGGAGACAGAGCCAAAAGGGAAGGGGGAACTATCCAGTTTATTCACAGATAAACTATTTAAGGTCATACCAAAACTCTTCTCATCTGTGCTTGTTCTGTACATCATAAATAATCACTGAAGGGAATAATTACTCTTGGGGTTACTTCATAAAGAACATGCTATTTGAATTTCAGAATAACAGGAAATAGAGCTGTAAAATAAGCTGGAACTAGATTTTCATCCATAGTAGACAAACTTCTCATGGCAATATCACAGTTCACCAGAAGACTGGCTCTTTGCAACTAGACAAAAGTGACTTTTTTTTTCCCTCCCTCAAAACATTTCAAATGTTTTCATATATATAACCTGCATTAGGACACAGTTATCAAGTTATTATGTGCCTAAAGGATCGATTAATTTTAGATGGGAATCAATACTGCAAGTCTGTCTTACAGCCAAGATGATATGAAGTCATTACACACCACACACACACGATACTTTCACTGCTCAAAGTGCACCCAGGGGGAAAATGCAGAGAACAGGATATTTTAATAATTTTTGTCTATTCATGGTGGTATTTAGTACTTAACTTTATAAAGCGGTAAAGGAAAACATAGAACTAAAAGCAAACCTCTGTTGTAGCAACTCTCCAATATTCCTGAAAATACTGTTTTTTCCCATTTGTTTAATTTAACCCTGGGAACCAGATTCAAAGTACTGACTTACAGAAAATCTCTACAATGGCCAAGACAAACAAAGAAGCTCATTATTTTAAGAATATCACATAAGTAATATTTGTTATAATCTGACCTTCTGGAGCTGGTTTACTCGCATTTGTTTTTTCTGGATCCTTCACCTTGGGTTTATTTGTTTCTTTTCTTCTCTCTATATCTTTAACTGAAAAGTAAGGGGGGAAAATAATCAATGAATCTAGAAACAATGCAGTTAGAAGCATGTCATTTTCTTCCTCTAAATAAAGTAGTTGCACACAACTTCTTAAGACACACTTAGGTAAAAAGTGACTGTTTCTGGGTTTTCCCTCCCTTTGGGTTTTTTATTTTTATGGATCTTTCCCTATTCTATCATCATTAAAGTTCTCAAAAGTGACTCTCCTCACACAGGAGAGTCCAAATAGTGACATCAGTACCTAAGCCCATGCAGACAAGCTCCCACACTGGAAATGTAGTCCCGAGAATTGGCAAAGCTAGCTGGGGAATGTCCAGCATTGCAGAGTTCCGTTCCAAGTCAGTCAACACAAAAGCACATAAACCAGCTGTTACATTATCCTCTTTATAGAACCAGCTTAGATCCCATGCTCAAATCCGTGTTCAGGGCATCAAATACTCTCATGAATGCAAGGCTGCTCCAAAGCTGAGACTTCAAAAATTTCATGTACCAGAAGTGGGTGGGATACCACCCTTACTATGTCCTAAATACCTCACAACAGCCAAGCAGAACCCAGCTTGGTTAGCAATTCCTAATATTACATTAGCAGCCACTATTGCTCTACTACTAGTCTGAAAGGTTCTAACAAAACCATTGCTGAAGTCACGTATTAGGGAAAAAAACAAAACAAAACAAAACAAAACAAGCCACGACTTCCAGAATTCCCTTGGAATGCTAATTGGTATCCACAGTCTGGCTGCCTACAATGGCCAGGAAGAGCTTGAAACAATAAATCTGGGAATATCTTCCATAGAAAATTCTTCTCCAGTTAAACTCTTTAGTTTCTGTAGAATTCATTTATGACTGACATTCATCCAAGTAGGCACTGAGCTTTAGCCAGGACCAAAGTTTCTCTGTGCTACATCATTCAAAAAAGAACACTGAGGGGGCAAAAAAAGGTTATCTGTCTTTTGGCTGTGTCAGAGAGACAGTACAAGCACTCTGTTGTACATTAGTGGAGCCAAAGTGAAATGGATTTCACTAATGTACCCAACAGTATATGGAATATCTGAATCAACCAGAAGTGCTCCAAGTTCCAATCCAAAATATAACCACAAGACTAAGGTCTTAGTAAGACAACAAGCCATCATTAAACATCTGGATGTGATCTTCTCAACCCTTTCCAGAAGCTACAGCCCTTGCCACTCCAGGCACAGAGGTGAGAACAACACCTCATCTTACTAGCACAGCATGTGTATCTGTGCATCACCTCTACCTTTGGCTAGCAACTGTAAAACTGATTCAGAAGCAAATTCAAGTCCACAAGCTTGCTGAGCAATCAGCTTTTACCAAGGTAGATCTTGGTTATTAGCTGGGTTACAGATACCAGGTCTTAGTCAGAAGCCTGGGTTTAACCCTTAACTGAACAAAATCCTGACTAAAACAAGAGAGGTGAAATAACTGGAACAATACCAAGGATGCTATTGCTTCAGTTTCTAAGAGCAATCCTTTGAGAACAGGCTAAAAAGTAAGGAGATCTTGATTGCCTCCTCTAATGCTAGTGTTATTGAGGGGCAAGTCTCTAGAGAAATATTATAAAAGGATGAAAATGTTCAAAGGAGACAAGTTGGTGACATCCTGACAGAGGCTTCTGGATTTGGGAACTGTAAAAATTCTAACCACATAGGAAGAATAGACAAGAACACACCAGCTTTACTCAAATATTTGCACAGACAAAAATTTTATCTAGGCCATGTATTTACACATGCATTTCCAAAGGAAAAACTATCCCCACTGATCTTAATACTATGTACTAGAATAAGAATGTATACCTTGTTATATAAAGAGACATGCTCTTTTAACAAGCAGATTTTATTTTAGGTTTGAGAAGTCTTTGCACATTATTTTAACTCAGCAATATTAAAACCATACTTCCAATGTACTAAACCAGATTATGATCTCAAAGCTTTTTATATGTTTGACCTTTTTTCATCTCAGGAATTAGTGACATGTCAAAAAAGGGGAGGGGAATGGTATAATACAAGATAGCAAAAAAGAATGATTTGTATATATGCCGCATTTGGTTTTACTCATGCCAGGCATCATGTTGTTAAATGAAGCTTCAGCCTTATTAAGTACTACACGTTTTCACTGGCAGCAAGGAGAGTATGCTAAACAGAACACAATCCCCATATTCTTACATTAAGTTGCCAGTTCTACTTTTCCTAAAGAGTAGAGGTCATTTAAAAAACAGCCACACAGTTTTATAGAATTTGCTGTAGCTTTCTGTGGCCTTCTCTTTAATGCTAAAGTAATCTGTGGTTTTGTGGGTTTCCTCACTAGGACAGAACTTAGGATAGTAAACACACAGCAGTAGCGATGAAAAGGTAGAAAGACTTTGACACACACCACATCAAGCACTCAGCATATTTTATCTTGTGCGGGTTTTAAGAGAAAGGCAGTTTAGCAGTGACAGTGAGAAATGTTCAGTGTCAAGGGAATTCAGCAGGCTTCCAACTGTACTCCTACACTGTCACTTTTTTGTCTTTATGGCCCAAATTCCAAATTAATGTTTAACATGAAGATCAAGATAAATCAGCTAGAGACTTATATCACTAAGATATAGACAGTAAGAGTATGTCTTGGCCATCTGAAAAAGTAAATTCGTAATCATATTTGACAGCTGAAGATCAGTAAGAGTTCAGCTTTTCATAGTAGTGAATTAGCAACTAGTTGCCAATAGGCACAGCTATAACAATGTTTTAATAAAAATTAGATTTTTAAGTATCAGAATATAGCACTTCCCTTCTTTTCACTCACTGAAGATTCTTTCCATGATATACCATCTAATTTCCTAACAGAATGAGGAAGAAAGGGATACCAATCCAACGGAAACAAAGACAGCCCAATGCAAGAATCTCCTGTGCAATCAATTCAGGACTCCAGTTGTATTTGCATCAGTTAAAATCTATGGCTTTTAATTAGCCCTCCACCACAGAAAAAACTGTTTTT
Source organism: Formicarius rufipectus (assembly GCA_013399695.1). Taxonomy (NCBI): domain Eukaryota; kingdom Metazoa; phylum Chordata; class Aves; order Passeriformes; family Formicariidae; genus Formicarius; species Formicarius rufipectus. The sequence goes on from VXAU01004445.1 coordinate 40,080, forward strand.
CCTTTATCCCCATTTGTGTCAGACTTGTTATCATTTCAAAAGTTATACTAAATGTCAGATAAATTCTGCATGTCAGGCATAAAGAGACACCTACTTCTGAATTGGCCTTGTGCTGGCTTACTCTCCTTGTCTTCACTGAATGCAATGATCTGAAGGGCATAGTTTTGATCTGGAATAAGACCTTGAATAATTGCTTTGGTTGCAGTGCTTTGAAGAATTAATTGATTCGTTTTTCCACCTGTAACAGAAGAAATACACACACAAAAAAATAATCCCACAAATGCATAACTCTGCAGAGCAAATGTAAGAACTTAAAAATACCCAATCAATCCTGGCTTTGGGACTACTCATACAGCCAGGCCAGAGGTTATCCCAAAAAGATAAAAGTCAGGCATTCTAACCAATTTTCTTAAATAGGAACACAACAAGATCAATCAGTCGGCCTTTGTATTTGGAATTCATGAAACAGCCAGAGTACAGCAGAGCCTTAATTAACAAAAGAAACATTTTACAAAAACCTGGCAAGTTGGGTAACATCATAGCCTCAAGGCTTTTGCACTGCTCTTTCTAGGACTGGCTGCAAGTTCCAACCCTATCATACCCATGTCATCTCTGAATACTCTTAGCCAATTTCTCTGGGTAAGGAAATTCTCAAGTATAAATACAAATATTAAACATTTCTATGTACACATATATTAAGATTGAATACAAATATGTAGAATAGGTATTTTAGCTGTATGTTAAAACTGTTTCTATGTCTAAATTTAAATTAAAATGTACAGAAGTAGGACTTCTATAATCTTACACAATAATTTTGTTGTCGACCTTTTCAACTTTTCATTCAACAAAATTTAAAAGGTTTTTTTTAATTTTTAATATTTTTTATCTTTTTCAGAGCATTCACTATGGGATAATGGCCAGGGAGATCCACCTAAAAACTTTGACTGAATTGGGGTTCCAATGCTTTCCCTTGAACATTTCCTACACCCCGCTAGAAGAAAGGTTAAGACAGATGATCAGTGACAATTCCCACAGACTACATATGAACCATAACTAGCATTCATCCACTTCCACTACCTTAAGCTTTTGATTCACATTCTCTATGTCTGTGACAACTCTATAGTGAAATCAATCTCTCTTCTGTTGCTCAGCTGATCAACTCCATCATCCAAAGCTTGCTCACAGCTTCTCAGTCCTGATGGGTGACAGCCTCTGAAAAGTTTTAAGCCTTAGAAGACAGTGCTTTCACCTTACAAAAGAACATACAGACTTTTACCTGAACTTGGAGTGACAAGAAGCTTATATCCAGTGACTTGCCCTTTGGGGGCTTTCCAAGAGATCTGCACACTGTCAGGACTCACTACATTATATCTTAATCTTGTTGGTGGGGACACTGTAAGTTCAGAAAGAAAGCAACATTTTAAATTCAAATAAAAATTAACCACCAATTTTAAACAAACAAAAACATATATAGGAAGACAACACAAAATTTTAATGATAAAGGATGCAAGTTATTCAAAATGTCACATACATCAGTTTATTAGTTTGTAAAATGATATTCCCGGGTGCACTACTTCCCTCAGACAGACCTTTTATTTATCTCTTTACAAAAACAAACTAAAAACCTAACAGCAGAGGACAGAAAGACAAACAATGTTAGATGTTAAGATTCTAGTTTAGCAGGCAAAGTTGGTAATAAAAATGCTCTTTGTTAATATATGAGAATTAAAATTGCTCTCCTCGCTTACACTGACAATATGCATGACCTGGACTCCTTTACCTCTCGTTACCATGGGCATATACTCACATTAAATGTCTCTCAGGGCCAAATTTTCAAATCCTCATGGAAAGAGAATAACCAAAAGACAGGCATGCACAAGGTAGAGGGAACATCAGCTGCCCAATTTGCAAACCTGGCTTAAGCAGCACAATGACTTGCAGCTGCAAACACTGCTTCAGTCTTACCAAGACACTAGCAGGCATGCACAGGCAAGTCGAGATTTAGACAGAGGCAATCTGGATGGTAAGCAAATCTGGCTTCTGTTTATATTGTGCCATCACCCAGGTTTCAAACTGAAGCAGCAGGTGAAATGTAGAAAAGCATGAAAAGATTGAGAAAGAGGTGAAGCAACCCACACAAGAACAAATGGAAAAACTCGTTGTTACTGTAGTATCAGCAACTTTGTGTCTCAGCACATAAATTAGTTTTTCATGACACTGCATCCCCCTGATCAGTCAAGCTCCACTGATGCTGGAAAACACTCTCCACAACATTTCTGCTCTACTTCAGGGAGGCAGATCCCTCCTACACTGAACAACTGTAGCAGAGCTGTTAGCAGTGCAGCCTGTGGTATTCAAGGCTGTCCATAAGGGAAAATCTTCATACATTTGAATAGGTTTTGGCTCACAAACTGATCTACAGGGAAAGGCAGCCAGGGAAGCTACCCAGAGGCCAAACCACAGAAAGGGCTAGAAAACCCTAACACATCCATCAACATTTTTCCTCTTTTTCCCCACTGCCTTCATAGCCCCCTGAACTTTCTACTTGAATTTTCAAAACCCTTAGTGCCTCTGCCACTATCACCCTTAAGGTTTCTGCTAGTAAGTCTAGGAAATAATGAAAATCTGAAGCAAGAAGGTAGTAATCTCTTTTCCCTGGGGCTAAGATAGTTGTTAAATTAACTAGGCTCATGCCCACAATTTGTTGGTTCATTAGATATATCAAACCAACAGTTCTCATGATAATTCTGAGATTTAAGGATTACAGCACATGGAGCATCTAATTCAAGAAGCAGAATGTGCTAGCCAGCAGTCTCTGGCCTCTCCATTTGACCTGCTACAGCCAATACAGCTCTGGCACTAGCAGCAGCCAAAGACCCATCCTGAACTGATTACTTTTTCCTACATGCTACTTTTTCCAACTGCTCAGGGGAAGAATGAAGGAAAGAGGAAGGCTGTAGTTTTTTGAGATTTGGGGCGGGAGGGGAGGAGGGGTGTTTTTTCATGTCATCTACCATTAAATACATTTTGGATCTTAGAAGTAAAAGTCTGGATATTTAATACAAGAGATGTATTCCCTTGCATCAACCTCTCCTTCTGTAAATGGCAGTTCTGTCAGACCAAAGGCAGGTTCCACACTTCTTTGTCTCAAGGGACTTACCACCAGAACATAGAAAAGAGAGTATCTAAGTACCAAGAACAGCTTAGTAGCACCTCCACATTATCAAAGACTTCAGAGAATAAGCTCAGGAAGTAAGGCAAGGGGACAGAAATAGTCGGCAACACACCAATTCCACATGCTCAAAACTGGTCTCATTCGCAGCACTGGCCTTGCACCCAACCTGTACATGTCCTCAGTTGCTGGACACAGTCTTTTCAGACCTTGCCTTCTGTCTGCCTGTCACCTCCCTGAAGTTTAGACAAAAAGAGGCTGCAAGCAAAAGTGCAGGAATTGTTGCAAATAGATTTCTTTGAAAATTTGGCCGTCATATTGCAAAATGTTTTGATGGGCAGGTTTCTGCAAGAACGTTCATCATGCTGTAATTGTTAAAAAAAGTGACACAGACTATGGCAAAAAGTTTATAAACCAAGCATACTGCAATTATGGATTACAGCTTTTAATTCATTCTCAAGATTCATTGTGTCTTTGAGCTATACATAAATCACAATAAATTTGAGCTGAATGAACCAAGAGTGACAAATCTCAGCTAGAAGTTTATAAATCTGCAATTCCTTTTATTATTTATTTTGTCTCAGGAATAGCAAATAAACTTTTAAACAATGACTGTATGCAAGTGTGAAAATGCTGCAGATTTAACTAGGATGAAGTGCTAAATTTGTATGGGGATTAAGAGGCAGAGCAGAGAGCAACAAGGTAACACCAAGGATTGACAAGAAAAAACAATTATGTTTTAGAATTTCAGAGTTCATTTTCTCTGCCATCATCTTCCTTCCCTATCATTCCTTTCCAATCCTACTTTCAACTTGACAGTTTATGAAAGCACCTTCTAACAAAGAAGCATAGTTCTGGCCTAATTGCTATTAGCCATCACCAAACCAGGTAAAGTTTTTGAGCCCCTAAAAAACAATCACAGATCTTACAAGCAAAGAAGGACACAATCACCAAGAGGTTTTCTTTGTTTACTACAGAGTTACAATGTGAAAGACTAGAAAAGTTGTGCCAGAATAGTCTTTACATAACTAGTCAATTTTCACTGGGTACTTTTGGTATCAAAAGTTGCAGTGCAGGGGAAGGGACATTCCCATACAGTTAACCATAAGAAAGAGAAATAATTATTCACTAGACAGATAATCAACTGTGTCTAAGTTGTGCAAAGACTAACGTTCTGGCATAGAAAAGTACATATAGCTAAGGACGTTAAAAATCTAACACTCGAACAGACAACAAAATATTGATGGGAATTACTACACATTCACCAACCTTAAGAGGATATCTTTATTTCTTTGGACCTTTATTGTCTGTGGAACAAAATCTCACTTCTTGCAGAAAGGGAAAAAAATTAATCCAAGCTGAGTCAGTTAACTGATAAAAATCAGTAGCTAGATCTCATTAAGTGGTTTTACAGGAATGCAAAAGAGAATGGCCTTCAGCAACATTAGAGCAGTCACCCAAAAGAAAACTGACAAGTTCACAGCTTTAGTTTATGCCACTAGATAAATTACCACTCCAAACACATAACTCTTGAGGACAATTACAAAAAAGGCTATTTTCAAGTATTCAGTATCTTTATGAAAAGGAAAAATACCATAAATCTATGTACAATTCTGCAAGACATCCAGTAGTCTAAGATTTAATACTAACTAAACCTATGGCTTCCAATTCACTTTTGTCATAAGAATTGAACAAGTTAATATGCACTGCAATTACTTAGCAATTACAGTAGTAACACATGGACATTATTGCTACACAAAGAAAAGTTTCTATCTTTAACTACATTGCACTCAAACCACATTACTTCATGAATAAGTGAAAAATTCTTCAGTATTTTTCTTTCCCAGCGCTATTTTCATGTACTATATAAGAACATAAGTAGACAAAAGCTGTTATTTATATATTATATTGAATGGGGAGAAACAGCAGTGTTGAAAAAATAATTGTTGAGTAAAAACTCAATAGCACTATGTAGTTTTTAAGGCATTCAGGCAGTAAATGAGACAGAACCACGTAGCTCACTTGAAGGAATAAGTTGTAGCTTCAGGCATGTTGGCTTCAGTCTCCCTAACATAGTCTCCTTTCCAAGAAGTCACATTACACACCTTTAGCTGAACACCTTTGCCAAAGGAAGGAAACACAAGCTGGAACTAATACCAGCTCTTCCTACACCTTGGCAGAATGTACATTTTCTTAAAACAGACAAACATACTGTTAGTGCTGTATTCAATTTCAAATAGTTAGCCAGCTGCATGAAGAGCTTATTGCAAGGAGTGGCAACCTTGGGAAAGAAAGGACTTTACAAACATCTAATTACTTTAAGTGTAACAAGAATTTTTTTTTTCTGTGAACATGGAATAGAGACTTCAGATCACTTCATTCAATAAAAATAACAATCATATTGGGCCAAGGCATTAGTCCACTTAGCTTAGTACCACATGTTGATAGCATTCCACAGCTGATGCTTGCTGAAAGAGTGTAAGAACAAGGGAAGTATTGTTCTTTACTCATCAAGTACACCAACTCTAGCTTCTGCTAGTGTGATTACTGTGGAAAAAACCCTCTCTGACCTCCATTTTATTGCATAGCTTTTACCTTACATATAACTGACTAAATCAAACATTAAATAATAAAAAAGGAAAAAAAAAGAAAAAGAAAAAAAAAAAAAGGTGGAGAAGAATATAGTTTTCCAAGATCAAGGAATTTTGCAACACTTTCTGGAGATAAATCTCAATTCCCCCAGTCCTATTTTGTAAATCTTAACCGTATGGACTAGGAAATACAGAGAAAGGACTAACCATATGCTTTGCTTTATTGACTCATTAAGTCACAAACATTCTGGACCTCGTTTCTGACCAGAATTGATGCACTAAACATTGGGAACATATATTTCTTCATTCACCTCACATCACTGACATCAAATATTGCAGCTTACATGTGTCCCTAAGTCCTGGGAGAGGCTTGTAAAGTGCTCACAGATTTCCAAACATCCAAGATGGCATGTTTCCCCAGCACTTGAGTGCCAGGCAGACTGGACAACGCTACTTGCATTTATCAGAACTTTGAAAGCCTCGGGTTGTCAGCAGTGTCCCAATGTGCTCGTGAATAATGCATTATACAAAACACTTTTAAAGAGTCCCAGGATCAAATTTGGCTCCCAGCTATGCCCATGAAGTCTCATATCAAAGGGATTTCATAAAGTTGAGAGAAATGTCTTTCTTCGGAAATCACAAAGTCTCATTGACATTCTTCCTCCCTCCTTCCCCAAGCAATAGGATAAGTTTTCTCTAGAAGTCCAACCACTGTCAATACAATCCAACAAGAATGTAAGCTTAACAATCCCAGCAGTACCCTTTAATATTCTCAAAGGAGATTAGTTTTAAAAAAGCTGCAGAAGTAGTCTGTGACACTTAACAGATCTGTGCAATACGGAATAATACGGCTGTTACAACAGCTACTGTTCCAACAAAGAAAACAAATACATTCCATAAAAGCATAATACCACAGTTGATCCTTCAAACTTACTTGATTACATAGAGCATAGTCATAGCAATTTCTGGTCAGTGCTTTCATATAAATAAGAGTAAAAAATGTTGTGCATAACTCACTTCAACAGACGCAAATGTGCACAAATATTTATGCTATTTGAAACACTAGGTTCAAAGAGGACACATGAGCACGTAATTCTACTCTTCCTTGCCCCTCAAAATCAGCAGCAAAACTCCTGTTTCATTTCAGTAGCACTGGATTCACATCTTAGCAAGGGAAAAGTACCACTTGCATTTGGAATAAGAAAGTCTATTTCTGCACATCAGAGTGAAAAGCTCCATCTTTTTATTTATGACTTACCTTGGCCCTGGACATCACTGATGAACAAAGCTGTGACAGCGAGAAAAGCCAAGAGGAAACAGCTCCGTATCTCATACCGACAAAGCATCTTCTTCCCCTCTATATACACAGTATCAGCAGGTCTGAAAACACATAGACCAAAAACATTCACTAAACCTGCAAAGATAAAGCATCCACTTTAATGAAAATTGTGGGCAAAATTTAGACCCCATTAAAAAAAAAAGGAATTTATCACAGACATCAGTGGAGCCAAAATTTCCTGGCAGCATTTTTATAATTGTCTCATATTTTACCTGAAAGGGACTAAGAACTGTATCTGGCTACTCAACAGTTCTGAAAACTTGGCCCGTATAAAAACAAACACTATATTCCCTGCTAAGCATACACAAGTATTGGAAATAGAGTATGCTATGCATAACAAAACAACATGTATCTCTGTACAATCCAGTGTTGCAAGCACCTTATAAAGATACCTGTGGCAAAGAACTCTGAAGTTTGTCAAAAAAGGAAGAACTTTGTTCTGGAGGAACATAAGTCTTCTTCTCACTGTCCTCTATGGCCTACTCTTTTCCTTTTTCTGCCTTATTCAACTTATTCTGTGCTCTCTCTTGTACTACCTGCAAGTCAGTAGGTAATATCATGGTCAAAACCATTTAACTTAATCAGTTAGGAACGTCAACACTTTAGAGTGCAGCAATATATGAACACGGCGTAATACTAGGTGAGGCAGCTGGGTTACAGGAAGCAATTCTGGTGCCAAAGAACAAGTACCGGAAGAGGTAACTTAGCTGTCCACAGAAGTTAGCTTAAAAACTACCAATTTCATCATCTGAACCTGGCCTTTAACACTTTCCAGTACAGGTTTTCAAGATACACAGAAGTATCTCTCAAGACATATCAACATGTTCCTAACATCATACGTTTATCTATCACTCAACTTTACCACACTACTACAATTTTCTGGGCCAAGAAGAATTTTTGCTGCCCTCTCCTGTTAGAATTCTACAGAAGAATCCAACTAAGATAATGAGTAAGTAGATTTCTTGCTGTCAAAGAAATAGCGTTTGAAGGTTTACTTGGGTAAGTTTCAGTTTATGTATTTGTGTTTTGCAGGTTCCTCCCATTTACCTCCTGTATCATTTTTTCTAATATTTCCAACATACTATCAGTGTATTTGCCTTCCGTGTTTTCCTTGATCTCTGAGGAAGGCATAAAGCAAGTGGTCCAACCACTATCTACTATAAAAAGCAGACTGAAGTACCTCAACCATCATTAAACAGGTAAGATGGCAAGACCTACATTTTCTTCTCTCTTCAAGCAGTTACAATCTGCCATAGTTATCCCAGGACTTGGTAGGTCTCCTGTCACAAATCCCAGTCTTGAATGCTTAATACAACTCCTTGAAATATAGAGGGTTTACACATAGTAAATTTCATCTTATCAAAGTTTTAGCCAAATTACCAACAAATTTCACATGACTTAAACACATATTTTGAATCCATTTCTCACAGTATATATCCCTCAGGATAGATGCGAGATCCAGTTACAAAGGTGTGCAACAGAAACTTATGCATTGGTATGCCCAGTTCTAAGGGCACATCCTACACATAGGATTCAGAAGCCTGAGCCAAGTGCCCAGGTTTCCTACTACAAAAACCAAAGAGTCAGACACCCAAGGGCCACAGTCAGCAGACAGTTGCCTAATGACAGGCAATAGGAAGAATGAAGAGAGTCTTAGTCTGAAATCCACCCCTTGTGTATCTCACAGTGGCTGTTGATTCTTCTTCCCTCACTCAGAAATACAACCTGGATCAAGTAAATACAGGCTTCAAAGAACAGAACACAACTCATTCTTCCATGAAGTCACCACTAATGATGTGTGAATTTCTTTCCATATAATAACCCAGCCATTAAAATATTCACTGACAGTGGTGGTTCAATTTCACATCTGCTAGATTTAATATAAACCCTCCTCCCAGATAAGAGCTATAAATACTACCTGACTAGTAATCCTTTGTGGAAACATTCTCTGCTGCTGTTTTTAGAGAAGAGCCATTGCAGAGAAATCAGATTTATTGGTGCTGGCACCAACTAGGCACAAGTTCACCTCTGCAATGATCCACATGTCAAGGTTCACTCAACTAGGAAAGGCAACCATCCATCTGCAGCCACCTTGTGGCTGACACCGGCTGGGACTAAAAAGAAATATCCTATTCCTCCTGCTCTTTATACATTTCACCTTTTAGTATTTGGTAAATCATTTATCTGCCACAATAGCGCTGGGAGCAGAGACCGGGCCCTCCCAAGTCAAGAGCCCTGCCATGAGGTGAGGCCCCCACCAGCTGGGCTCCAGGACACCTGTAGGGCAACAACCTGAGGGAACAACCTGCCCTCGAGAGCGCCCAGCCGGGACAAACGCCGCCACACCCTTCCGTACTGTCCTGGCTGCGGACGCGCACCCAGCCCAGGAGAGGAGACTGAGTCGCCTCCACACCGCTCTGGCTCCCTTCCCCAGGACTGGCAAGCTAGTCCGAGTTCTTTTTTCCTATCTCGGTGTCTCGTTACGGAGCGGCGCGGCCCCGCGGCCCGGGAACAGGCACACGCTCCTCGGGTCCGCGTCCCGCTGAGCCCAAGTCACAGCCCGGCCCATCTCCGTCGGGGCGCAGCCCACCACCAGCACCCACCCGTGTGAAACCGAGTGCCCCTCGCCCCAGGGGACGGGAGGGACCTCGGGGGGCTCGTTGTCTCCGCTGAGCTGAGGAGAGGAACAGGTCCCGTGAGACCCGGGGGCTGCCGGCACGGAGGGAGAGGGCTGGCCGGCCGGGCAGCCCCCGCTGGGATAACACCCCCGCTCGGGAGCTCCGCAGCCGGGGCGGAGCGACGGACGGAGGAAGAGAGGGACGAAGGGAAGATGCACCCACGGCGGGACGCAGGCATCAGCCAGACTCTTAATTACACCGCCAGTGAGACTGGTTGGTGTTTTTATTTTTATTATTATTATCAAATATAAGACCTTTTTAGCAGTTTCTAAGGGGCTTCCCCGCCCCATCCCAGGCTCGTCGCTTCCCACCCCTCCATTTCCTCCTCCCTCACCCCACTCTCCCCCCGGGGCTCCGCTCCCTCCCCGCGGGGGTGGCCGGGCAGGTGTGTGGGAAGCGCTCTCGCCCCTGCCCCGACCCCCGCCCGCCTCGCCCCAGCCCCCGAAGGAGACGGAGCGGAGGTCTCACCGACCTGTGCGGGCATCGGGCGCGGAGCGGCCGCTCGTTCTCAGGCGGGGCTGCGGGCGCTGAGCCGGCTGCGGGAGAGCCGCTTCCAACCCCTCTGTCCGAGCCGCATCTGATAAGGGGAAAGGGCAGCGAAAGGAGGGCGGGCAATTATAGAGCAGAAGGTGGAAAGAAGGGGGGTGGGGGGAAAGAGGCACGAGCGATGCCTGAGATCCCACCCTCCGCCCCCGAGCCCGACTCCCGCGGCGGGGGCGCGGCCAGGTGCGCGGGCGGCAGGGCTGGGGCGCGGGCAGCTTTCCACGGGCAGGTGCTGGCCTTGCCAGTGTCCTTGGTCTTCTGGGTTTTTTACCTGTTAACTCATTTTTTCTCCCCAAAGTTCCTCCTTCACTTTGTTTAGAAATGATCTAGAAGGTGCCTGCCTACTCCACAGTACGGCTTGGAATGCAAGTATCCCCCCACGCCATCTATTGAGATGTGTGGATTAGTGATTCATCGGGGAAATATTTATATTAAAGTGTTCCAGCACTTGTCTGGCTTAGTAAAAAACCTTGATTAAAAGTGTTTTAGTACATATGTAGGTTTTTTGCCATATGCATAGACACTGCAATGGTACATGGAATTGCAGGATCTACATTCCTATAGAAATATGAGCTACCTCATGGTATACCCTACTGAATTTACAATTAAGGCTACTACTCACAAAGTTTGTAAGGCCTGAGAATTTAAGAAGTGAATGAAAATATCCATTACAACGTGCCTCGTCATGTCTATAAAATTACAAATGAAATCACTTAAGGACTACAGTTAAGAAACAGGCATGGGTGATACAGAGATGTGCACCCTTTCTTAATATAAATAGGAGCCCCTTCTAGGGAAGGAGAAGGCAGTAAGCCTCAGGGAGATGACTTTGAAGAGCTCTGAAAAGCAGGATCTTCCTTCCATTGCTGAGTAGGATCCCCAGTCCTGCAGGCTCTTGGCCAAATTCATAGTGCACAGATATCTTTCCACTGAAACTGCAGAAGTGTTTGAGCTGCAGAGAAGCTCTTTCAGTCCAGTTGCTTTCTATAGCAAAGGTTCGAAAGCGTTCCTAGATCTAAAAAGCATCTACCAGATTCCTAGATCATCTGCAGTTATTCTACTGCACAGCCTGCTGTGTGCAACGACCAACACTCATACCAGTCAAGAAGAGTAGCTTGTAAGGTAACAATTCCTCTGAAGCAATAGAATGTTCAGCTCATTGAGAATAGATGTGATACAACTTGTACCTTTTTAGTCCCTAATTTATGTCTTTAACTAAACTAGAATTTCCAGAAAACCAGGAAAGGGACAATAAAGTCATAAAATCATGGAACTGTAGAATCTTAGAATATGCTGAGTTGGAAGGGACACATCAGGATCATCAAGTCCAACTCTTACCCCTGCATAGGACACCCCAAGAATCGCCATGTGCCTGATAGCCTTGTCCAAACACTTCCTGAACTCAGACAGGCTTGGTGCTATGACCACTTCCCTGAGGAACCTGTTCCAGCACCCTCTGGGTAAAGAACCGTTTTCTAACATCCAGCCTAAACCTCCCCTGACTCAGCTTCATGCCATTTCCTCAAGTTCTGTCACTGGTTACAACAGAGAAGAGATCAGTACTTGATCCTCTCCTTCCCCTCGTGAGGATGTTGAAGTCTGCAATGGGGTCTCCCCTCAGTCTCCTCTTCTCCAGGATGAACAGATCAAGTGACCTCAGCTGGTCCTCATATAGCTCCCCCCTCCAGACCCATCACCATCCTCATGACCCTCCTTTGGACACTCTGTAATACTTTAATGTTTTGGGGGTTTTTTATTATGATGCCCCAAATTGCACACTATTCAAGATGAGGCCACAGCAGTGCAGAGCAGAGTGGAACAATCACCTCCTTCTACCAGCTGGTGATGCCTGATGCCCCTCTGGACACGGTTGGCCCTCCTGGCTGCCAGGGCACTGCCAGTCAGCCAGGACTCCAGATCCCTTTCTGCAGCTCTGGTTTCTACCCTTTTATTCCCCAATCTACACACACAGTCAAGGTTGTCTCGTCCCAGGTGCAGAATGACTTCCCCTTGTTGAACTTCACGTGGTTGGTGATTGCCCAATCCTCTAATTTATCGAAGTCTCTCTGCAGGGCCTCCCTGCCCTTCAGTAAGTTGACAGCTCCTCCCAATTTAGTGTTGCTGGCAAACCTAGTATTCCTTTGAGTCCTGCATCCAGGTTGCTAATAAAGATGTTGAAGAGCACTGGGCCGAGGATGGAGCCCTGCAGAACCCCACTAGTGACTGTATCTCTTTGTGCTCAACCCACGAGCCACTTGCTCACTCTCCACATAGCACAGTTATCCAGTTGTGTGCTGGACATTTTGTCCAGAAGGATACTGTGAGAGGCAGTATCAAAACCTTTTCTCAGCTCCAAAAATATTATATCTATCAGCTTCCCTTGATGATCAGTCATTTGCAATGCCCTTGAAGACTCAGTAAATACAGAGGTAGATCCATGACTGCTTGTAGGCTTATGTATTTCAGGGTAAGACAAGGAACAGCCTGCCAAAGGGAGAGTCTGCATCCCTCTCTTTATCTTTTT
>VXAU01004445.1:52932-185976 GCA_013399695.1 Formicarius rufipectus
CCCCTCCTTTATTTTTTTTTTTTTTTTTTTTTTTAATTTCCTCCCTCCTCACAGATTTTTAATGTAGTATGCAAAGTCCATGAGCACCATCCTGTGGCTGCAGCTAGTCAGAGTACTCTGACAATAGTAAAAGGTCTTGAGGATCCCAGTGACAGGTAAATGGATTCTCTAACTCTCTATAGCCTTCAAATGACCTTATACTTTAATTTTTAATCACTGGTTTGCACTAGAATTGAAATTAGAATGTTAAGTTTATACAAAGTGGTGCTTTTCAGGGGTAATTTGGTTCATTTTATTGATATCAATTTATTGTCCTGATTTACAATGCTATTTTTACACATTTTGACCACTTTTAGAGTTAATCATGCTTATTGCCGTTGAGTTTACTTGGCTTTCTCTGGAAGGCACCGTAGATCTCCTTACATAATTCAAGGAAGAACTAACGTTGTTCACAAGTTCGAGGTAAAAGTTAAATGGTAAATTTTCTTTGAAAGAGTTTTTATACGGTGCACATCTGGAAATAGAGTAAGATCACAATATGCTTAATATTAATGTGCAAATGATTTACCAATGTTTCCTTCTTGTGGTTTTTAAAAAAACGAACAAACAAACAAAAACACCCAAGAACAACACTGAGTTTTAGGAATAAATGTAATGAATGTGAATTGGCCTCATGAATTTGCCTTCCTCTATTTTGAATCAGCCAAGCCTCAGTGATTTCAAAAGAACAACAGTTTACAGCAACCACATTTTAGAAGTATTCACATCAGCAAGACCATGTTTTGCTTGGCTAGTATAGATACCACAAAATTTCTATAAATAGGATTATATGGCAATCATGTTGAAAATACAGCTAGGAACAGTTGCACTAATCCTAGACAAGAGCAGAACTAGTCCTGACCACAAAGTGAGCTGGCTGAAGGTATGATTGAAACAAGTGATGGATCACAGACAGCAGTACTTGTGTAAACTGAACAGAAACCAAAATAATGGATGTTTTTGGTGGCTGTGGGGAGGAATTGCACTGTAATTATCAATCCTTATCTTTTTTTTTTTTTTAGTATCTTTTGCTTTTTAGGATATACTTAAAATATTTCTCTGACTTTGTGAATGCAATATATACGATTTTTCACAAGACTTGGGAAATGAGAATATCATTTGTGGGGATATTTTCAAATTACAAATAATTCAGAATAATCAGGTCTTGTATTCTTTTATTAAAATGTGTTTAAAACAGACTAGTGTTTTTAACTCCTAAACTAAATAGCTTACAAAATATGTACATTTTAAATTCCTTTTCTCCCCCATTATCCAAAAATTCCATTCACATTCAAAGATTTTGATGATAGAACATCTATTTGAATGACTCAAACTAGTCCCTAGCCAAACAAAAACTTACAGATTTTATTTATTTTTTTGGCTATTAAAAGAACTAAAGAACACAAAGTGAGAGGTAATACTTGAGGTGAACCATAACTGTCTTTTGCTTCACATTTTGTAAATGTTATTAAATATAATGGATCATACAATGCTTCTTGAAAAGTGGTTTGCCAAGATCAGTCTGTCAACACCTGTAGTAATTAGGTGATCTATGAAGTCATGCACTGAGAGAGCAGAGGAGGACTTAGAACTGTATTCTGCCCTGACTAAAAATAGAGAAAAAGTATTTTAATCATGATACACCTTCTCTAACATATTAGCCATGTATGCTCACTTTTTAATTTTTCTCTTCATTAGTTAAGACAATTTCACTTAGTTAGTTTGTGATATGAATATGCAGTAAAATAACTTCTGAAAATGGTAGCTGTTTTTTGTGAAATATTTTTAAGTGGCTTTCTTTGTGCTGCAGCTATTTTGCTGATATCAACCCCACAAGTGTGACTTTTTGCATCTCTATTTTTAGTCAGTAAGTGTCAGAGTAGTCCAGCTTTTCTTCTTTGTTGGTTGACATGTTTGATGAGTAATTTTCATTTCCCTGATATTTTCTGTATTTCAATGCTGTCAGCACCTCAGTGAGCTGCTAGGTTTATTCACCTGAAACCTATTACACATAATGAGGTAAGTGAAAGGCATGAAATATGAAACCAGTTCGGTGCCATGATCACTGAAGTGGAAATGTCCATGTTTAGGGTTGATCCTGCTCCTCCAAACGTGCAGGAAAGAGAGCAAAACTGGGCAAAGGGAGCAGAGGGAGTTGGGGAAAAAAAACCCCAATATTACTCAGTCATGTATTTTTCTAGTCTCTTCTCAGTATGAGGGTTCCAGAAGGTAGTGGGAAGAATAACATGGTTAGTTTTTCATTCTGCAGTCAAATTAGATCTCTTTAGAGTTGTGAGGTGAGATTGCTCTATCCAGTGTTTACACTTCAATATCTGAGCTAGTTTCTGAGCCCTTTTCTGGCCAGTGCTGAGGAACAAACATGGTTGTGTGAGCCTCCAACATGAGCAGGAACTGCTTTCGTCCTTAGCCTCTGACAAGTGCAGCTTATCCAGATCCATTTAGGGAGGCAGTTCAGCCACATGTTAGAGTCTATGAGCAGCAAAAGGGCTGCATTCAGGTTGCTGAGAAATTGAAAGTGCTAATTCCTCCCCACACTGCCTCCTCACAGCTGTGGTAAAAGGACAGAGCACTGGAGAAGTGATGGTATCCTCTCTGATGTGCATATGTGCTCACAGGGCAGGAGCCCCTCTTGCCTCACTGGTCAGGGAGGGCTCATGTGTGCTCCCTCTCCCTGAGGCTGCAAGGAGAAGGAGAAGCTTCCTGATCTGTTGCTGGGCAGTGTTCTCGACCCATGAGTATTATCCATGGGACTGCAGAACCTTTGGAAGGGACCTCTGGAGAGCATCTAGTCCAACCCCACCCTGTTCAAAGAGGGTCAGCAGGTTGGCCAGGGCCATGTCAAGTTGAATTTTGAGTAACTTCAAGAACGGAGACTCTCTATGGGAGACCTACTCCAGTGTTTGACTACTCACACAATGAAGGGGGAAAAAAATAACTGAAACACAGATGTTTTCTTGTACTCAGATGGAATGTAATGTGTTTCAGTTTGTATCCATTATCTTTGTGCTGGTTTAGAGTTAAACCAGCGGGAGAAATTAATCCAACTCAGAATGGGATTGCAAGTCAGAATAACAATTTAATAAAAAGACTACAATAAATACCCTGATACAGAAGGATATTCCGTTTGACTCACAAAAATGGATGTGTAGCCCAGCACAGTGGGGCACGAGCAGAGTGGAGCTCACCAACCCCTGTGCTGAACACCACATGGCCCCTCTGAGTTCAAAGCAAAAAGAAGAAACCTACTGGTGAAAATGATGGTTGCAGTCCAGTCAACAGTGGCAATCCTGTTGAGGCTCTGGTCCTCCTCTGGATCTGATGAGAGGTCCCAAACCCCCAAACATGTATCTGCTTTGGCTCAGATGGGAACACCAAGTCCCTCCCCCAGCGTGGGGAGTTTCGCAAGGGGTGATTTACTCTGTGAGGTGAATCATGGCATATTTTTGACTTCTCTGATGGCCCATTAGCAGACATAACCCCTCAGGTGGGTGTGAAGGCACTAGTGGCTCCCCAGAGGGGAGTTATCACACCTGAGTCATATGTGTGAAGACAGGAAAACTCCCTTATCTCACAGAAGTTCCTAAACACCCAGTTTGTAGCCTGAGGGGTTGGGTGTGCCCTGGGCAGCTGCTGCAAATGGTCCACTGTGAGCAGTTCATGAGAAATGACATAGTTTAGAGTACACATCCACACAGTAACAAACTGATCCTGGCTATTATAACCAGGACAGTCTTTTACCCTGTTGCTTGGTACAATGAGAAGTCTGGCTGTCTCTTCTTTCCTCCCATCAGCTATGTATTTCTCCATATGGATAAGATCTCCCTAAGTCTTCTCTTTATAAAAGATGCTCCAAGCCCTTAATCATCATCATGGTCTTCCATTGGACTCACTTCAGTACTTGACCCATGTGGTGGTTTTCACCCGGTGTCCACCCAAACCTCCAGGCCCCCCCTTTTCCCAAAGGGAAAGGAAAAGGAGAAAAGGCAAAAAAAACCAGCTGAGAGATAATGGCAAAGCAAACTCAGAGTGGCTAAATACTTAAATTTATTACTAACAAGATAAGAACTAAAACTAAAAGTAATAAAATTAAAAAGTAAGAAATAAATCAGTCTTAAGAACACCTCTCTCCTCCCACTCCTCCCTTTTTCCAGCAGTCCGAGAGAGCAGGGAATGGGGGTTTTGCAGACAGTTGTTGTTGCTGCCATTGCTCTTGTCCTGTGGGTCACTCCGTGGGGTGCAGTGGGGTCTCTGCACCCCGATGGTCTCTGTGGGCTGCAGGGGGACAACCTGCTCCACCACGGTCTGCGCCATGGGATACAGGGGAGCCACAGCTCTGAATCCTTCCCCTGCTCCCATGGGGTCCCTCCCACAGGAGACAGTCCTCAATAGACTTCTCCAATGTGAGTCCACCCCCCGGGCAACACTTCTACCGGGGGGAAAATACCTGCTCCAGGTGGGTCTCCTTCTCCACAAGTCATGGCCACAAGTCTCTTCCAGGATCTCGCTCCATCCTGGGTTTCCCACAGGACAACAGCTCCTCCAGGCATCCACCTGCTCCTCCAGGGGCTGCAGGGGGGTCTCCGCACCCCGAAAGATCTCCACGGGCTTCAGGGAGAGGAGGGGGTGGAATAGCTTTCAGTCCTTCCCCACCTCTGCTCCAGCATGGGGTCCCTCCTTTGCCTCCTCCTGCTCTGACCTTGGTCTCTGTGTTGTTATCTCATGGCTGGAATTTTCAACTGCACAGTACTCCTAAATTCTTAAATATGGTATCTCAGAGGCGTGACTATGATTCTTAATGGCTCGACTCTGGCCACCAGCAGGAGGTCCCTCCTGAACCTGGCTGTCATTGGCTTCACAGGACAGGGAAAGCTTCTGGCAGCTTCTAACAGAAGCACCCTGGTAGCCCCCCCCTTCTACTAAAATTCAGCTATAGAAACCTATGACAACCCAGCACCCAGATGCAGTCTTTCCAGGACTGAGGAGAGGGGAAATCTCATCTCCCTCACTCTGCTGGCAGTGCTCTTCTCCATGCAGGCCATGGGGCTGCGTGCCTTCTTTGCTGCAAGAGCACCCTGCTGGCTCATCAGCAGCTGAGTGTCCACCACCCCAGGCCCTTTTCTGCAGTCAGTCAACCACCAGTGTCTACTGATGTCAAAAGTTATTCCTCCCTTAGGGCAGGAGCTTGCACATCTTTTTGCTGAACTTCATGAGGTTCCATTTTGCCATTTCTCCAGCCTTCTGAGGATGCTCTGAATGGTATCAGAACCTTCTTATGCATCAGCCACTCTTCTCAGGTTTTTTGCCATCTGCAAACTTATTCAAGGTGGGTTCTCCACCACTGACCTGTCCACTAACAAAGAGTCAAGAAAGTGTTGAGTCCAGTATTAACCCCGGGGTACATCTCAAGTGACTGACCTCCAGCTGGGTTTCATGCTATTGATCAGAACCCCTTGAGCTCAGAATTTCAACCTGTTTTCAGTTTACACTACTGTCCACTCACCTAGCCCATGCCACATCAGTGTGTTTATGTGGAAGTTATGGGGAAAAGCATTACTAAAGTTAAGATAAACACACTGCTGCCAAAATGCAAAGTCTGTGATCTCTGCTCCCATTTGCTCCCAAGGCTACATGCTGACACTTCATCGACCCTCGAGAGAGAGCACTTCATTCGATGGGCAGGTCCTGGGGCACTGCCAGCATGGAGATAGGGTGCCCAGAGTAAAGAGGAAAGGCCAGACTTTGTGATGTTTGGATCTACCAGCACCTGGAAGTAGGTATGTACAAATGCAACATTAGCCTGGCAAAAGTTTTCACTGAATTACGGTGCAGTGCGGATTAAGTTGCAGCCCACCAACGGTACAGTGTAACACAGTGAGGGAAGGATTCCCCCAGCTTTTACTGAATAAGCAGAAGAGCTACAGATTCTGGCTGGTTGTGCAAGAAGTAATTTTCTTTGGAATGAAACCCTGGCTGAAATGAATATTTAAACCCATTACGTGCTGGAAGCAATTCCATGGTGGTCTCTGTAATAAATACCATGAGTAACAAATGCAAGAGATGTCTGGTACAACGAGGAATGCTTTTCCAAATGACATGTATCTTAAACTATTACCTAAAAGAAGCAGAACTTCTTGTCTATCTCCTACTAAGCTTCTGCTCTGAGCTCCTACCCTACATACCCTTGAACACTGTAATTACACACCTCTGGTCTGCCTCAATCTACTTTAAGCACTTTTCTAGTACAAGTTTGACATGAGAAAAAAATTTATTAAGTGCTGTCCAATGATCTGGTTTTCTATCTTGTAGATTACTGAAAAACTGAGTTGTCTGTATTTCTAATTTGCAGTTTCTAGAAAAGCATATCTATTCATGAAACTCTGAAAAATAATGTAGTTGTCTCCTAGAATATCACATGATAAAACATAAGATTTTTTTTGCCACTGAATAAACACCCAAACAATTATCTCCTTTAAGACAGTACTTCATATTGCTTACAAATTTTATCCTTCTTAACTGTTTCCTTTTTTTCAGTTCTCTGTGCTGGTTCTCTTCACTGCTTTTGTTTTAAGGGATTTGAAGTGGATGGCAAGACTCAGAGGTGGGTACTTTGTTCCCCTACCCATTTTTAAGTATTACATTTGGAGTTTTCAGGACTAGAGTTAGTTTTCCAATATTTATTTAAGCGTATATTAAACATATAAAGTAAATTTTTGATGGATAAAATATTGATTTAACCCTAGCAGAAATTTTATTAAAGAGAAATGGTACTGTATTTGCCACAGAAAAAGCAGAAAAATTTTTGTGAAAATGTTTTGTAAAAAAATCATAACCTGTGTTTCAAAGTAATTTTATACAAAATGTGAATAGAGAAACCAAGACGAATATTATTATTTTTATGTGCTGCAATCTCAATAAAATTACCCCTACTCAAATATTCGCTGAAGAAAGTCAGTATGCCTTCCATGTTTATGCCTCAGGGGCATTTAACTGTCAGTACTTTTTCCACTAAATATCGATATTAAAAATCAGTGTACTGGAAATCTCACTTTATCAGGTATGACAAGAATAATGTACAGCAGTTTGAAACATTTTGTTTTCAGCTGTGAAGCAATAACAGAGGGGGGCAGTCTTGGACAAACAACTTTTCTGTGTATTCACAAACCTCTATCTTTCGAGCTTCTGAAGATCCAAATTCAAGTTGAATGTCTGCTAAAACACACTACTTTGATCTACATTTTAAGTCAAGAAATTCTCAGCTGTAAATACCTGTATTGCTCAGCTTCTGTGCAGAAGGGTTCCACTCAGCCAAAGCCAACTCACATGAAACCCCTCCACGGAGGAAAAGGTGCTGCTGTGGGATGAGCTGTGGTGCTGCTGAGGTTCCTGCTAAAGTCATGGAGTGGCACCTGCTGTGCAAGGGTGGGACTGTTGTCAACGAGCTCTCCCTGAGACTGAGGTGGTCGTTTGGTTTTCCAAGACTTGCTGTGATAAAGAGGAGAAGGAGGCTGTTCTTCTTCTGCTCTGCATCTGTTGCAGAATTGGCTGTGTTACATCTGCACCCAGGAAGTGCTTGGACACTTCCCACTGACCGTGATTTAAGTACCTTAAATGTAAAGCCAAAAGTAACAGGAAATTACACAGGAGGAAAACAAGCCTTAAACAAATAGCTAGCAGTAATTAAGCTCCAAAGTGATTGATCTGATGACTTAAAGAATTATAGGGCATTGTGACAAAGAATGAGAAAGCAGAAAAAAAGGAGAGGCAGTAGTCTACAACCACAAACAGTAGATAACATCTCAAAAGCTTTTGTACCCTTTTTTCTTTTTCTTTTTCTTTTTTACTTTCCTTGCTCTCAACATTCAGATACTGTATTTTCTGCTGTTGTAAAACTTGTTGAAGCATCTGGATCTTGCCCTGCACATCAATTTGATCCATTTTCTTCACAAAACTCAGGTAAAAATAGGACATTTGGCAATACTCCATCCATGACTCTACACCATTTTCTAGTATTTTTTCATTAAACTGTAGTGACTGACTTCTCACCTCAGGCTTCTTGACCAAGCACTGTAATCCCCACGTCACTGCTTTTTTGCTATTTCCTTTAGATTGTTTAAATTCGGATCCTATTGTAATCTTTAATTTACTGGTAGCAGCCTTCATAAATGATAGTTTAAATGTTCTTGTAATACTGGCACGGGTCACAATAATGTTCTTTGTCTTACAGTGGACAGAAAAAGGTTTGTCTGTGTCCTGTTTAAATTAGCACAGTGCTTAAAGTCAGATAGGTTACAACAAGGGTCTGATGAAAATGATGTCTTATTTCTTACACAGTGTTTTTTACAGCATAATCTTCAGCGATAATGATGTAATAGTACATGTTCTTCACTGTCTTACAGGATCAAAATCTCTTTCCTGAGTTTTGCAGCCTTGGAAGAATAGCCAAAACATCTACTTTAGACCACTGGACATTTCACAGTGCTACTGTTGGTAATAATAAAAATAGTATTATTATTGTTATTATTATCCAGTACATAGAAAGGAGTTTCTGTTGTTTGGTCCATCAGCCAGTCTGTCACTTCAGATAGAAAGGTTTGGCCTGGAGAATTAGTCCTTAAAATCTGGAAGCTCTGAATACTTTTGCAGTGAAAAGCGAGCGTGTGAGTCCTTGTAGTAACAGACCGTATGTTCATAATGCTTTTGCATATGCTGCTTTGTTAGAGCTAATATTAGCCTGTGTAAGACACGAAGTATACAGGCAATTAGACAGCAGTTCAACTACATCAAGATGCATCAGGATCCTCTTTTATCCTGTTTGATTACTTTTTCCTGAAGGAAAAGCTGAAGGAATAACTTGCCTTCCTGTCTCCCATATTGCACAGGTAGCTCTCCATATGGGAGTCAGACAGTTCTTTGAGTGATATTAATCTTTGGAAGGCTCCCCCTCTTGTCTATCCTGCATTCTGTCACTGTTCAGGCTGCCAGCCTGGAAATCTGGGAAGCTGAAGAGAAGGGGACCAGGGTCTTGGACAATGAGCCTTCCTCAGTAAAATAATTCTGCATTGGACCTGTAATATGCAAACTGTAGGAGTCTACAATAGGGACTTCAATCTGTGCACTGATAAAAGCAACCTGGTTAGAATTTCATTGTGTTCCATTAAAATCAAGAGCAAAATTTACTGGTAGGGATAAGGGAGAATAGGATCAGCTTATTTCAAGTGAGCTATAAGCATCTTTGAAATCCTGTTATCTTCAGGCTCAGCTCACACACAGGAGCTCTCCTTGAGCAGTTCTCCACCAGGTGATGCAGAACCAGATGTCTTTCCATTAGCTGCGTTTGTGCTGTATAAGAAAGAGGAATAGACAGTAATGAGACATTTTGTTACTGACATCAACTGTGAAGCATAAAAGTACATACCCTAAAATGTTTCTGCCCTTCTCTACAGTCTGAAGTTCATTTTATTTGCATTATATCTGCTGGCAATTTGGAAAACTTGTTTAGTTATTGCCTGCATACTAAAGAAAAAAGAAATAAGTGGGGAAAAAATGAAGAACAGCTTTGTTTCTCCAGTGTGTTACATTCTTACTACATCCGAAAAAAAAAAAAATCCACCTGTGGCCATATGCCATTTCAGAAAGTATTGCAGTCGTAAGACAAGTAAATTCAGATTGCTATGTACATTCTGTTAATTTTTTTAAATTTCCTCATAAAACCTATAAAATATTTCATAACACATAAAATTTTCTCAGCAGAGGAACACCATAATAATGCAGTAATGTGGCTTGTTTCTGGTTTCACAGGTGAGAGCCTCATGTGCCACACTCAAAGTAGCCCATTAAAACAAGTGCCTGACTTGGTGCTTTAGCGATGCTGAATCACTACTGTGTATCCATGTGTATTGGCACAGGGAACATCCCCTCTCTTTTTTGTTGATTTTTTTTCCCCTAGAGTGATTTAGAGAACCATTGTTCTCAAATCTGTGCTTCTTATGTTGAGTAGAATTTATTTTTAAATGAAGGCTGCATTTTAAATGAAAGTCAAGTCTGGTTCAGATTTACAAACCAACTTCCTAAATATGAGTTGTCTTATCTTTCTGCTGTTAGAAGTCAGACTGTAATTCTGCTTTTAATATTACTGTCAGGTGACATTTTTGTACATGCAATGGAGTTATCTCTGATTTTTTAAGTGGGTAAATGAAACAGAAGCTCAGCATAAATATTTATAATTGCCATTTTTATATTCTAACTGCATTCTCAAAGAATTTTCAACATTATTTGTTAAAATAGCATTCATTTTCTTCACTTGCTTTGTGAGCCTGTAAGATTTTTTTGGACTTAATGATTAATGTCAGTAACAAAATTAGAATTATTAATGAAGGTAAAATGAAATATCTGAACTCATCCTAATTTGCAGTCTTTTAGCAAGAGTGAAACCCATGTTTTACAGTTGCCAAAGTTCAAGAGATGTTAACCTGTCATATTTAGTCACCAATTCCCACTTCTGTTGTTGTACTAAAATGATTATATGAACTGCAGCGATTCTCACTATTTAGCTATGAAGTTATTCCTTTGGAAAGGCTTCCCAGTGCTTGCTTTTAGCAACAGGCAGGAATGTGCCGGACAAATCGAGCCCAGAACTGAACATGCTGCTGAGGGTGTTTTGTACAACTGGCTTCTCTACAAACCACAGTCTGTTTTTGTGGCTTTGCTTGGGTAAACACGGCTCCGGTTGCGCAAGGCAGTGCGAGGTTTGGCCTCCACATCCTCCCACACTGTACCGGGAACCGGGGCCTGATCCAGCCCTCGGCGAGCTCTGCTGGCAGCTTGGGAGTTTGGCACCGAGGTTTGCTGAGAGGGGCCTCTCACCAGGAGAGGTCGGGAGGAAGCGGAGGGTGGAGAGGAGCTTGGAGAGGACTGAGGAGCTCTCAGGTTGACTGCACGTGACGCTGGCGCTCTGGTGACCAGCGTCTGCCAAAACGTAACGCAGAAGGTTGCACATAACAAATTTATGGCTAAGGAAGATTCAAAATGCATAAGGGGAAATACTTTTCTACAGCCACGGAGCCTGTGGGCTGCAGTCAATAGAGCTGGCTGCTGTCTCTTGTGCTGAGGGGTGTCTACCTTTCCTCCCCTCTGAAGGGTTGTCCTGCAGGCTGCAAACTGGCCAAGGTCTTAGGAGAATGAGTTTCATCTCTGCTCCTCTGCGGACTTCCTTGATGGCCTTAAATATCCAGGTCTTCAATGTGGATTTTAGATTGGATCTAGGAGCTCATTTGGTGAGATGGTGGTTGTGGGAGTGGGGGACCCTGAGGCTGTGTTGTAAATCCATGAAGAACATCAACATGATGAACATGATAAGCCAGCTAGTAAGGTTACAGTCACAACACATCAGGTAGCTAGCGGTGAAATCTTCTGTGTTGATGGCTCTCTAGACACCTGTGTGGGCTAACAGGTATCTTAAAATTAATTTATGTCTTCACCTAAATTCTCTATAAATTTCACTTTGAATTCCATGCTAGTTTTTGGACACTGTCTCTGCCTCCTTCTGCTACAGGGGGTGAGCAGAAGCTCCCCTTGTACCACGGGCTCCGATGTCAAACACCAAGATGGGACTGACTGTGCTCTAAGGAGCACAGTAGGAAGAGCCATCACTGAAGAGTATGGATGGTGTATAAATATCTCAGGACACCCAAGAACTATGATACCAGTCAGATTAAAAGCAATGCAATAAAACTTGGCTTTGTGTGGAAATACTCAGCTGCTTCTGCCTCTGTTCTCATCCACTGTGACTGCAGTAGCTGCTACTCCTTCTTATGATCCCATTTCTCTAACGGGAGCAGTTACTGCCTTGCTGCATCTCCTTGTGTGAAATTAATACTTTTCAGGACAGCTTAAAAACAGTAAGACACAAAATCAGGAAAGTCTGCTGAAACATACAGAAAATAATTATATATGATCATTTGTATATGCAGATGAAGCTCAGCTGACAAATGGCTCTGATCCCCTTGACTGGTAATAAACAATTCAGAAACAAAGTGATCTTTAGGTGAGAGGCCACTTTGACGAAAAGCACAAGAGGAAAGGAAAATGAGGCACATTTCTTGGGACATTTAATAATAGCACATCATGACAGTCAGTTCTGCATGGTACAAGTGTGCAGCAACTCCTCAGAGAACTGGCTGCGTAGCCAGGATGTTCTTTTCCATCGACAGTGCTGATTGAATACACACATGGGTGACTCTGAAAAATTACCAGCAGTGAGACAATTGAATTAGCTGATGTTAAGTGGTGGTTATTAGGGATGTCATTCAATTGTTCACACATAGGTGTCTAATGGAATTCAAAGTATCCTACAGTATTTCAGACATCCTCTGGGACTTACTCTCTGTATGTGATTTTGAGGGGTCATGGACTTCTCTGAAGGTCCTCTCTGCTACATCAGAATGTCTCAAATGCCCTGAAAGCATCTTTGATGGCACTTGACATTTATGTGTATGGCACAGAAGCAAGCCCCTGGTTTCTGAGTTCAGATTCCAATTAGATAAGTAGAAGTAGATGCCATCACCCTGCTGAGATGTTTTTTTCGGACTATCTGCAGTTCTGGGAAAAGAGCCCTGCATTAACCTGCATTCCAAAGGTCATCTTTGCAATCACAAGCCCATTGTTGGGATTTAATCATGGTAACTACTGGAAAAGGGTATCATCAAAGAGCCTTTAAAATGTGGACAATTTGATCCTACTCGTAATGTTTTTATTCCTGCGTTACATGACTTCCTGCTGCTCTGCACATTAAGACAGCATTGTCTGTTTTTTGCGAAAGGAACACTAATCAGTGAGAGGTAAGATAAATGTTTTTTGTGCCTTCATCTTCCAAATTACAATTTCTGAACCTGAAGAGAGGATTTTTTTTATTCTCTAATTATGTAGGAGATAAAGTCAGAGGGATTTATATTTAAATGGTCTCTGGAACTGAATACTGATGCTGCTATAAGGAAGGTGAATCAATAACCCCAAGAAAATAAACTCTTAGGAGAATGAACAATAATACAATTACATACAGTGGATTAAGAAACAAAATTTTTAAAGTGCAACACACATTATCATGAAGATCAAACATTTAAGAAGGTTACTCAGTTCCCTTTCATAAATGTATCTTCTATTTTGTAAAAGATGATTTGCCTGATGGAGTGTAATAGAAAATGAAATATTGAATTTTTTAATATTTAACAAGATCTTGTTTATTCTGGCAAAACAAACTAAGCACACACACTTTCCAACTGTAGTAACAAACAAAAGGATACAGTAAGTCATTTTCAAACAGCAATTGGCTGAAAACTTTTATAAAACAAAACAGGCAACAGGAAAATACGACATTAAGATCTTAAATACTTTCATGTTTCTTCCTTTTCAAGTTAATCCGTAAAAGCTAGTACATTCCATCTGAAATTTTTAAATGAGTTTTTAAAAATCTTGTTGTGTCTCCAGAAATACTTTGCAGGCTGCTAGGGCACTTTGAGAATCAAAATTAAATGGATTCCTGATCCTGCAACCTACTAAGCACTTCTGAGTGTAATCACTTAATATTTCCCAGGCTTTGCTGAACATCACGCTTAATTAAACTTTTGCTAATAAACATGAAGAGCTCAGTTTAGCCCCATTGATAGACTCCATTGACAAAGCAGTTGTTCAGGCAGGCATGCATGTGTATTTATTTTTAGTCAATACATGTATGCACATATATATAAAAGTATTTTAGAAATAGAAAATAAGAAAAAATTAATACATTAAAATTGATTCTTTAAAGGATGTATTTTGTTTGGGTAGTTTGATATATTTGAAAATTAGATATTTCACAAATATATATCTTTGATACGTTCTTATATAGTGCATTTTATGCTTAAATGTTCTTAAATGCAAAAGCATTAATTGCAATTTTGTTCTTATTGAGAAGACAGCGTTAAGAATGTAAACTGCAAATTTCCTCATAAAAGTACATTTTTTTTCTCTCAGTGATGCTACTAAGAAGCTTAACAGGACACTATGGATTGTCCCATCCCTGGAAGTGTTCAAGGCCAGGCTGGATGAGGCACTGAGCAACCTGGTTTAGTGGAAGGTGTCCCTGCCCACAGCCCAGGTCCTGCTTGATGGCCAGTTAAACATGAGTCAGCAGTGCCCTGGCAGCCAGGAGGGCCAACCATGTCCTGGGGGGCATCAGGCAAAGCATCACCAGCCAGTCAAGGGAGGGGATTGTCCCGCTTTGCTCTGCACTGGGGTGGTTTCACCTGGAATAATGTGGGCTGTTTTGGGCACCACAATGTAAGAAAGATATTAAGCCATTAGAGAGTGTCCAAAGGTGGGCAATGAAGATGGTGAAGGGCCTTGAGGGGAAGCTGAATGAGGAGCGGCTGAGGGCACTTGGTCTGCTCAGCCTGGAGAAGAGGAGACTGAGGGGAGACCCCATTGTAGTTACAACAGGAGAAAAGGAGGGACAGACACTGATCTCTTCCCTGTGGTAACCAGTGACAGGACCTGAGGGAATGGCCTGAAGTTGTGTCGGGAGAGGTTTAGGTTGGATATTAGAAAAAGGTTCTTCACTCAGATGGTGTCTGAGCACTGGAATAGGATCCCCAGGGAAGTGGGGAGGCACCCAGCCTGGCAGAGTTCAACAAATGTTTGGATTATACTCTCAAGCACATGGTATGACCCTTGGGGATGTTCCTGTGCAGGGCCAGGGGTTGGGCTCGATCCTTGTGGATCCCTTCCAACTCTGCATATTCTGTGACTCTGTAAACCAGCTGACCTTTAAGGTCCCTTCCCAAACTATTCTTTGATTCCATGACAGAACCCCTCCATACTACACCCTATAACTGCACTTGCACAGTGGATGCTTGTCTGGGGTCTACTATTTCACTTCTACTTTAAAATTATGAAAAAGAATTTTAATACAAGCTAACCTGACTTTTTTTAAAAAAAAAAAAAAAAAAGATTTGTATATACTATGTGTTTTCCAGCTACATACTAATAGGTGTAAAATTGAGGGTTTTGCTCAGGTAGTAGTTTCCCAAGGAGGCTCAGAGGAGTTTTGCCTGAGAAGTGCAGGTAAAACTCAAGTATTCCCTCAGTCATGCTTGGGTACAAACAGAAAAGTATGATTTCTGTTCATCACACATTCCACTGGAAACACAAGAGGGAAAAGGAGCATGTCTTAATTGGATAGGTGGAGAAATTAATTGTTTTTCTGTTTAATAAAAGACACTTCAAAACCTGAAGAGGAAAACAAAAAATATAATTATTAAAGTCTCCAGTCATTTACAGTTAGCAGTGCAGACCTGAGCTTATGTGGTTCTAAGCCCAGCTATGGCTGGGAGGCTCCACCTGGTACGTGATGGGGGGAAGCCTCCGGTAGCTTATCCAGAAGGTCAAAAGAAAACACCACTCTGGAGGTCACTCACCTTTTCTGTCATAATCTGAGAAGTCCATGAAAGCTATGGCCTATACTGTGTTATGAATCATATGCAGGTTTGTTAAGAGTAAATGTGGTGGCATTTTTTTGTCTCAAATTAATTGTATTCCATCATTATGATATCTTATTGTGTTCCGTTACCTCAAGGCTTTGTTTACATTTGAGTTAACAACTGATAGTAAAGCAGTGGCCAGTTCACCCATTTTCCTGAAATCTTAGGCTTGATAGATAAGCATTGCTAATTTATGAAAAGCTAGTGATGGTTATCATAATAGACACTCAAAAACAGAATAGTAAAAATACAAAGAAAGCAGTGACATCAAGACCCTCCAGAACCAATTTTTGAGCTGGAAGCACGAAGTAGGACCATTACTAACTATGTGGCAAAAGAAGTAGATGAACATCAAAGAAAATTAAATGTACCTATAAATCACTGGTAAAACAGTCTGTTCTTTAGACCAACGTTGCTCAGTTTGGCCTGCTATGGGCACATGCAGCAGCAGCAGGAGCAATGGGAACAGTTCTCAGGAGAGGAGGTGTTCAGATGCTCAGGTATGATGTAAATGACTCTTTGAAGTGTCAGTGTACCAGCAGCTGTCTCTGTACAATGGTCTAGTGACCATTTTTTAGAGTATCTCTAGATCAGAGCTCCTTAGGAACACAAGCAGGAAGTTGCACATAAAAAGAGAATTTTCCTCTGCAAATTCTGAAAATAAATTCTTATTATTTGACAAAGCCATACAAAAAAGAGTAGGCAATTGTACTCCAGGCTCAGTGAGAGCTACTTTGACATAGGATAGGAAATCTGTGGGTGTATGGCAGCATTTTTGTGTAAGAGGTATTACAATGATTTGTGCTTCCTAGAGTACAGTGTCTGCCTCAAACATGTGCTCTCAAAGCTAAACATCTAATTTTGTGTGTTTATGAAATTTGAGTTTCAGCAGTACCAGGAATGGCCAATATGAGAATGGATACCTAATTTTTCTAGAGGACATTGTTTGACATTATAGCTATTCCCTTCTGAATATTTCTGAATTTTCCTGAGGAATTGTAAGCACAAAGACTAAGTAACTATACATGAAACACTGTCTTTATAGTATAAATTAATTGTATCACTAACTCCTGTGACATCCTTTGATGTTCTTAAATTCTCTCTTACATTAATGTGTCCTTTTAAAAATTAACATATAAGTATTTATTTATGTAGAAGTTGGTAGAGAAATTCAATGGTTTAAAATCACTCAGCTTCTCTGGAACATCAATGATATTTTTATCAGCACTCTGTGTATACAAAGGGGCTTATTGCATTGGCAGTTGCTATTTCTGGTTTTATAAGTAACACATATAAGTGAAAAATAAAAGCCACATCACTCACCAGATAAAGACAGACAAATTTAAAAAGGGTAATTTATAAAAACCTTTAATGGTAATTTCAGTGTAAAAGGTTAGAAGTTCTCTCACTTTGTTTGAAGAGTGGTGTGGTCTAGCTGTACTTATACATGTGACATACACATGCTTTTTTACTTACACAAATGGTCTAGTTCTAATTATAAGCAGGGAAGAAAATACTCATAATTGCAACAATTGATTTCTCGGTCTGTCTTGCATTAGGCAAACATTTTTGCAAAACATACTGTCTCATTTTTCCTGTCCCTAAAATTAGAATCATACTTGTTTAGCAAAATTAACATTTACAATTAATATTTAATTCCTAGTATTATCTGAAATTATTAGAGTATTACCCCATAATTTGATCATTTTCTCTCCATCCTTAGGGAAATCTCCATGCATCATAGCTGTCAGTGCAGAAGAAGAACGAAGGCAGTTGCTTCCTCTTCCTAATCCTCAGGCTATTCTCTTTGGCTATGTCTATATTGACATAAAAAATCAGTATGGGGATTGTTCTCTGGTCCTAAGGCCAGAGACACCACAAAGCCTGCACAATGTGCCCTAATTCAGATCTCATGTTATTGTCTGAACTGCACTGGGGCAATTTTCTTAGAGAATTAACCATGCTAAGGGGACGTGTTAACCATTAAACCACTAATTGTGGGACAGCATTTTTCACTTCCCTAGCACTCTGTAGTTATTAGTGAGCATATACCCAGAAAACGAAGAAAAACACCAAGAGAAGAGGTCCTTCTGCATGACTTTTTCCTCCCCAACCTCTTCCTGAAGGTAATCTCATAGAAGAGGGTATAGTAGGACAGACCCATTGGTATTTCAGATGTTGCCATGACACCAATATGTCTTTTACTGAAAATTTTATTTTCAGCTTCTATGGAGACCTAAAATGCAGAGAATTAAATTCTGATACACCTGAAGGGGTTTATTGCATCATTTTATGAATGAAATGCCTTCCATGTGACTAGATGTGGGAACAGTTATGTTCATTACTATACATATGATATTTGATCTTGATAAAGATAATAAAAACAATGTATCTTGCAAAAAATGTAACAGAAGAAAAATATGGGAAATATCGCCCTGATTTAATGCTCCAATTAGCTTAACTGCTACTTAAATATTATATTGCTTGAAGATGTTTCATAAATTATTTGCAAATGTACATGTGCAGAGAGGTGGCACTAATCTGTATTATTAAGGCTTAAAGATTTATTACAGTATCTTATAGTATCTATAGTAACCAAAAATGCAATCACATAAGAGAATATGTCTCACAAAAATGCCTGTCTTTCTAATGAAACTATTACTGCTGATGCCAGGATTTTTTGCCTTTCTGGTTTCTTGCTTCAGTCCATACTGTGATATTCATGCATCTCTTGAAAGGCCTCACTTCTCTGAATAATCTTACACTTCCCCTGGCACTTTGCAGGAAGTGCTCTGTTGTATTCAAAATTCTGTGCCTTCTGAAGTGCTTGAGAATTTGACACTGACTCCTGTGGGATGTCTTGGTGCATATGCAGCACTGTGTGCAGACAAACTGCATTATTTTCTTCAAAAAGACACGATTTCATTGCAGAGATAATTTGAATATCTTTGTCACATTGGAGAGGGAAAGAATTAATTAAAATCCAGATTGCCAATCAAGTTGTGAACACAATATGGAAATCCCCATTAAAAGCAAGCAAGTAGCAGTGTTCAAATCGTGATAGAGACTAATGTACTTTGCAAATCAAGATGCCATCTTCAATCTGTAGCTTACTGAAATACACAGATTTTTCCCTGCCCCCATTCCCACTCTTTTTGCTCCAGTCCAAAGTGCACTCTGTAATGCATTATTAAGCCCAATTCTGACCCAGTTTCTTAATTATCTGTAAGCTACAGAGAACTTGTAGCAGAATATTAACTAAGGCAAGCGATGTAATACAGAAGAATCCACAATGGCATTAGAGAGAATCATTAACATTTTGCTAAGAAAATCTTTCACATTTTAATATTTAACTTAGCCTAACATTCAGAATGTATATTTTAAAGGAGTAAAAAGTATATTCCACGTAAGCCACCAAAACAACCCAGTGAGGGGTGTGGGGGGGAAGGCAAAAAAAAGCATCCCTGGATTCACAAAACCATAAAACTGGAACAATTTTTTGCAACCATTCTGAGTGGATACCGTCAACAGTTGTTACAATCTCATATAACGTTACGTGCCCAACTGCTTGTTTTAGATGTACTGTAGAATATAACCTGGCATGGGTTATACATATGTACCAAACTCTGGGGGGGTACAATTGGGATAAACAACTGTCATACCAGTTGACAGTTCGAACAAATCCTCCAAAGAGTCTTGTGCCTGGCCAGTATCAAGTCAGCAGGTGCAGTTTCATACCTCCCTGCACTGCTGCATGTTATTGGAATATGAGAAGGTTTCATGGTGACAAATCAATCACAGATATACTGCATCAGAAACAAAGAACACAAGGACTTTTACCTACAAAGCTGCAGCATATGTGATTTTGAAGACTTGCTGTATCCCTGATGTAGAAGTGTTCGAGTGAGTGAAAAACATACTGAAAGAGCAATTGATTTAATGAGAACAATTTTTAATACAAAACTTATTTCAAAAATTATTTGAGGAAAAAATACTTTCCCCACCCCATAATTGAACGATTTGTGGTATGCACCTACAGAAAGTCAAGCTTTAATTGTAAAATTTAGACAGCAGAGAAAGTCTGCAAAATATATTTATAATTTTATGGAGAAGAATGTATTTATTCTATTCAAAGATCAAAGAAACCCCATGCAGTCCCATTATGATCGAGCTGAGGAGTCACCTAACTGCAGAATATGGAATTTGTATATATGTTTTTTAAATTTGTTTCATTAATTCATCAATGAAGAAACCCTACTGTTCGAAAAAGAGTCAGTTAAATACAATGTTTTATTAGTAATAGTGTCAAATGCAGCTCACATGGCAAGTTGGTTCTTTGCAAAACATCAAATGATTGCAAAGTGCTAACAAGCCCAATGTACATTCAAGTACATTGCTTCAATCTGAAGTGTACGTTCACTACTGGAGCATCTGGATGTTTCATTCCTAAGGCAAATACCGTGAACTTCCCACTGCAACCTGACAAATATTCTTCTTCTAGTAATAAAGGTGTCCAAAATATCTCCAAAGTGATGAATAGCAAGGCAGAGGCATCTGTCATTTACAGATATGGAAAAAAACCATCAAAATCAGTATCTTATACTCAAGCTCCTAAACCAGTGTGTAGGCATTGAAACCAAAAGACAAATTTTCAAAGGCAGATTTTGTAAAAGTACCACGTTTTTCCATTTTCTTTCTAGACTGACCCGTGTATTCAGTCAGGCCCAAACATTCAGGCCAGATTATCATCTACGGAGCACAGACATCTTTTTTTTTCATGCATTTGCAGTTCGTTTGTGTTTGATTGCAATCAAGCCAGCATTAGTCAGCTGTCCCTTGGCCCAAGGAGAGAGCACCTGCAACTGCACCTGCTCCAGGGGCAAAGATGGACACCAGGACGATGCTTAACAATGTAAATATGTCATGCAAACCATCTGTGACATCCTGACCCACTGTTTGGCCCCTTCACCTCTTGAAGTGCTCTGATCCAGTGGTAGACTGTGAGGAAATATGCATGACCTCAGGCTGGAAACCATTCTGACTGATGCAGACATGGCTGGGCAGAGAACCTAAACACCTGAATCTTGTCTCTGTTGGGCAAAGAGAAGTCTGTAGTGAAAATATGCTGGTATCTGTTGTTCACATCTTAGCATAATCACCAGTGCTATTATTGTTAAATGCAAGACAGTCCCCTTCCCTAAAAGCAAAATCATCTATTTAGACACAGCAACGTTCTGCCGCCTTGTGTCCTGTCACTCCATGGTTGCTGCTCTTTCTCTCACAAAAATATCCAGTAAGAGGTAATTTTGCCTCCTCAGGCCTCCATTTCTTCCATCACTTCCATCACAATTGTTCGAGGGCCAGTCAAGATGAGGTTGCTCACTGTCCTGTAATCCACGTGGAGAACGTTGAGGCCGTTGACAGATACGACAAATTGGCAAACCTGAGGAGAAAGCAAGCAGCAAAAGCAGTTATGCATTTCACTTTTGGGGTTTTTTTGTTTTTTTATTTGCACAGATATACTATCAACTCCTGAGCAGGCAAACTCTCCAGAACTCTTCATACCATCTCATTCAGCACTCTTAAAAAACCCCACATTTCTTAGAATTAATCTGGCAAGTTAATTTTCCATAATTTTTTTGACACATCACTGCAAGTTATCAAATTTGTGGAATTTTGAGGTCCCACATGAATGATTTTGCTTATGAGATATTTTTTCTTATAACAATGATATTTTATTATATCAACGGTGGGTTGCAAACAATATGGGACACCCAGCTCTGGGGGCCCCAGCACAGGAAGGACATCAATATGTTGGATCAACCCCAGAGGAAGGCCACCAAGATGATCAGAGGGATGGAGCACCTCTCCTATGAGGAAAGGCTGAGCCAATTGGGATTGTTCAGCCTGGAGAAGAGATGGTTTTGAAGTGACCTACTAATTGTGGCCTGCCAATACCTAAAGGTAGTCTACAAGAAGGGTGAAGACTATTTACGAGGGACTGCACTGACAGGATAAGAGGGAATGAAAACTAAAAGAGAGTAGATTAGCTTAGATATTGGGAAAAAAATCCTTACTGTGAGGGTAACAAGGCACTGGAACAGGTTGCCCACAGAAGTTGTGGATGCCCCACCCCTGGAAGTGTTCAAGGCCAGACTGGATGGAGCTCTGAGCAATTTGACTGAGTTAAAGGTGTCTCTGCCCATAGCAAAGGAGTTGGAGCCAGATGATCTTAATTTAATGTCCCTGCCAACCCAGACCATTCTGTGATTCTATGAAGACAGCTCTGGTATTGCAATCTGTTACCCTTAGTTAGTCTTAAACATTTTCTTAGAAACCATGTTAGTGTGCTCTTGGTAGTCACATTAAAAACATGCATGATGTTTCCAGGCTTAGGGCAAGGTCTGGATTGATGACTTCAGTAAATTCAGTGCCAAAACTTCCACTGGCATAACGTGAACCCAAAGCACCCAAATTCTAGGACATAATATCACAGAAGATGAAGTCAGTACTAGGACAGATTAAAATGTCACTGCCATGTGACTGGTTTTAGTTTCCTTCAGCAACTATGGCTTATTAATTAATTTCAAATATGCTAACACTATGTCTGTAAAAGCTATAAGAAATTCAAACATCGAAAGTTTTGTATCATCATAGGCCATTTTCAATTAAAAAATTCTTGAGAGAAATATTCTGACCAACACCACTGAATATCATCAAAGAAAAAGTCACATCAACATTGTAAAAAAAGTACAGGAAAATAAAGATAATACTGATTCCTCAAAGACATTAAGCCTTCTCTCTATCTAATCATAATACTACAGCGTTTGGTTAAAAGGTCAAAAAATGTGTGTAGTGTCTGGTCTGTGTTTTTAATGATAAAAATGTGGAGCCTAAAAGAACAAAAATACCATCCTGATGTTTCAGTGAAAACAATACATTCCCTAGAAGGTTATCTTACTCATACTTCATCTTGAGTCTGTATGAAAGAAGCTATGAAGCAAGTGTCACCACAAATTTACATGCTCTATTTTATATGGGCAGGCTGGATCAATGGGTCAAGGCCAATAGTATGAGATTCAATAAGGCTGAGTGCCAAGTTCTGCACTTGTGTCATAACAACCCCAAGCACTACAGGCTGAGAGAACAGTGCCTGGAAAGATGCCCCGTGGAAAATGATCTAGGGGTGCTGGTCAACAGGGCATGAACATGAGCCAGTGTGTGCCCAGGTGGCCAAGAAGGCCAGTGGCTTCCTGGCTTATATCAGAAACAGTGTGGCCAGCAGGACCAGGGCAGTGATCAGCACTAGTGGGGTCACACATTGTATACTGTATCCAGTCCTGGGCCTCTAACTTCAAGAAATACATTGAGGGTCTGCAGTGTGTCCAGAGATGGGCAATGGAGCTGGTACTGCCCCAGCTTGTGTTGCAGGCGTGGCTGCAGTGCCACGTTTGTGTCATTCGGTGGCAGAGAGGATAAGGCGAGGTCTTCACCTGATGCTCTGACCCAGGACGTGGGCTCCCAGGATTGCTCAACAGCCTGACATTATTGCTTTTCTGTTTGTTGTTTTTTGTGGTTTTCCTTAATGTTTTACACTTGAGAGGCGGCGGGCATTGGCCGAGTGGCGTAGGCCCCCGCCTGTGGAGCCGGCTCCTCCTCTGAGGACACCGGTTCGAATCCTGGAGGAACTCGCTGTCACCATCCGAGCTGCTCGGCCGTGGCAAAATGAACCTCAGGAGTAAAGGGGGTGGGGCCAGTTCCACGCACACTGTGCCTCACCTAAAAAATCCATTGCGCAGGCTTATCCCAAGATCTTCGTTCGCAAAGTCCAGCCAACAACAACAATGGAGCTGGTGAAAGGTCTGGAGCACAAGTCCGGGAGATTTTAAGGTTGAGGGAGACCTTATCACTCTCTACAACTGCCTGAAAGGAAGTTGTAGCAAGGTGGGACTCTTCTCCCAGATGATAAGTGACAGGACATGGCCTGAAGCTGAACCAGGGAAGGGTCTAGTTGACTCAGCAGTGTTAGGTCATAGGTTGAACTCAAAGATCTCAGAGGTCTTTCCAGCCTAATTGACAATGTGATACTAAAAAAATTCTTCACTGAACAGGTGGGTAGATGTTGCAATAGGTTGACAGGGAAGTGGAAGAATCACCATCCCTGCAGGAGTTTAAAAGAAGTTGTGGCTGTGCACTTGGGAACATGTTTTAGTGAACATGGCAGTGTTAGGTTAACGGTTGGACTCGATGCTATTAAACCAACCAGTCTTTTCCAAGATTAACAATTCTACGAGACTATGATTTTTTACCCTTCCCATTTAGGCAGGAACACAACACAGAAATGGATGCAGGAGAGGTGAGAAGCAGCTCTGGTATCCATCAATGCTAGCTATAAACCAGATTTTCTTACACGTCATTTAACTTCTGTGTGTCAGTCACCTTCCCTCTAAAGTAAAATGTGCAGTGAAATTCAATTCGTATTTGTGCAAAATGGAGAGAAGGTAGCTATCAATGTTCTATTTAAGGAAAATTACAGAGGAAGCAAAGCCAATCCAAAATTGTAACATTTCATCAAAAATGTCACAAATTATTTTAATCTCTTCTCCTTAGAGCCTCTGCAAAGGAGGAGCAGAAGCAGCAGACCTGAAGGAAGAGCAGACCTCTCCCTTGTACCTTACCAATATCCTGGAAGTCTGCCTTCCTAGTAGCCTTAAGGATCACCAAAGTATGGCAATCAGCAATATCACTGAGCCAACTCCCATGGCCGTATGGATGTAACTTTCCTCTATAAGAAGATCTCTGCTGCAAGTAGCATTGGTTCAGTTTTTGCATGCAGTCGAAGACTTCAGAATTTAAGGGGTTTTTTTGAAAAGATAACCTTTCATTCCCTGCAGTGTGCCTCAATTAGTATTTAAGTGGCATGTCTATTTGGATGAAAATACAGATTACTGCAGTATCTGTAGGTCTCAACTTCCAGTGGTATTTCCTAATTCTTTCTATGGCTTTCCAAGGTTGTATCAAGTTTTACTGAATTATGGCTCTGGCTTCAGAATAATACTTGGGTTGATTTAAAACAGACCTGTAGAAACAACATTGTCTCTTCTGGCTTAATGCAATTTTTGGAAGTTGAATGGCTGATGTTTGTTTTACTGCTGCATATTCTCAGACTTCTTGAGTTACTGGTATCCCAATGCATGGGACTTGAGTTTGGCCAGAGACAGGCATGCAAGTGTGTGATGGATAAATCTGCATGCTGGATTATGTCAGGGGCATTCCCAGGGAAGACCCCTGGCAGAGGAACAGACTTTCCAGACCAGCCAGACCCCCATATCAAGGCTGATGTGGTGTAAATGGGAATGGTACAGGCATGACAGTAGTGTGAACAGCAATCTGGATGCCAAAGAGTGATTTTCTTATGCAGAAGACAAGCGCTGACATGCCTGCATTCTCAATGTGTCTGTTTTATTGCATGCCCTTGGCTGTACTATCACCCAGCAATGCTGGGAACAGTCCCCTTCATACCATCCTTTGCATTGGATCCAAATGGCTTATTAGTTTTATCATTTCCATTGGAGGATTAGATGCAAGAAGTCGACCCAAGCCAGATGAGAAGAGAAATGCAGAGAGGAGGACAATGCATGGAAGAGTGCAGTCCTGTCCTAAAATTGCATGAAAAGACCCATGAGGAACAGGAAATTATAGTAAAGGGACAGTCACCCTGGGGGTAGAAAGCTCTCTCCATAGCAATCGTTCGACCAATGCCCCTGAGGACTAAGTCTCTGCAAATTCCAGATCTGAGATAAAGAAATACGGAGGCATCTGCTGTTTCCTCCAGTCCTGACAAGGGGAAATAGGTTTGCACAATCCTGAGCCTCTCACCATGCTGAGTGCTCTCGACTCACTCAGTTTTCTTCTCTCCAGCCTGACTCCCCACCCAGCACAGCACCCAGCAAGGGGAAACACAATGTAGCTCTGCTTGGTGCCTTATTTGCCAGCATCAATCCTACCTCAAAAAAGCCCACACTGTGCATTGCTCTACTGCTGGAGCTGGAAAACAAGCAGGAGCAAGTGACTACTCACAAACCATCCCTGACTGAGTTTATCAACTCATATAGTGTTATCTCAGGAATTTTCTTAAGGAGAATGGTTTACAAAATCACAATGATTCAATGTTACATTTATAAAAACACATTTCAAAAAGCTGTAAGTGCTCAACTCATAGCTACAGCTGTTAAGGACTTTGTAACTATAAACATGTAGAATATTTCTGTTGGTTTCCACACATCCGTAACTATAATAGATGATAAACGACAGTTAAAAGAGCCTCAAAGAACCTTTTATTATTCATTTCCTCATAGTTCTCCAAGGAGCTTGACAGGAGATAAGCATCCTTTTTTATCCCTTAGACTTCAAGAAATGTTACAGGCCAGAATAAATTCCAACCATTTTGTTGGTCAGGATGAGGTGATCTGAAAACCACAGAACTAGTAACAATTAAATAAAGTAACACTCAAATGAAAAATCCTCCCTTAACTGATTTCAAATATTTAAGTCTTACAGCAGTAAATACTTATTGTTGAGTATTTCAATTTCCTGCCATGGGAAACAGCAGCCCATGGAAGCAGGGATAGCAGAAAAGACACCTTTGTCTTTCTGTGCATTTTCCATGGCACATACAGGAAGTTTAACCAAATCCTGGTGTTCCCATAAAAAGGTAAACTTCAAAGTTTGGTCTTACATTTGAAAAGAAATGATTTAAAAACCTGTTGTTTAAGGAAGATAGCAAATATTTGACATGCCATTTATCACTGGACTGAAGATGGCAAGAAGAGGTGAGAATAATTAGTTACCGTAACGTTTACTGGCCAAAACTGGGATTGTGCTGTACTTGGAGCTGTACAACCCTTCCTCCCCCTCACTGGTAATTGCTCTTTCCTCCACAGCAAGCTTTGGCTGTCTGCCTCTCCTGAGCCTTGCCAAGCTGCCCTGCAGATGTACATCCACACCCCTCGATTTTCCTGCTGGGAGAACTGCCCACTGGCCAAACCAAAGGCCAGCTCCCTCGCAGGGAGCTGCCTGCACCGGGGCTGGACAGCTCAGCCAGCCTTGGGCAGCAGCTGTGGGGAGGGTGACTGCAGGATCAGGGCTGTCAGAGACTGCCTGCACACACGGGTGTGGAATTGCACAACCACCTTAAAGACAATTATTAAATAAAAACATTGCATACCTGTCACTGTTTCTTAGCTAGTTCTTCCTCAGGATGATCTTAATATTTATGAATTCTACAGGAGTGTTCTTAGAGGAGAGGCAGTTAGCCTAGATCCTCGGATATTCAGGCACTATTTTAGCCATAGACTTTAGTTCCCTCTCCCTTCAGAGCCAGGCCTTGCTTGCTGGACTTCTTTGAATTCAATGTACTAAAAAATCCTTTTAAATTTTCCTTTCTTTTTCTAGGCATATGTTTTAGAAGGGTGCTGTGAAAGACTCTGAAGAGCTGGAAATTCCCACTGTAGAGTCTGGCTTAAGTGATGATAGCAAAGTTTTTTTGGACACCGCTAAAACTCATTTAAATTTACACATGCAGTGAGCCCAACCACTAGTCATGGGTTATGAAGCAAGTAACAGCCACGCACATTCAACAGATAACAGATTTCAAAAGAGTAGAATAAGACCATGATTATATGCTCACCTTGTTTTGACATAAATCTAAAAAAAACAGCTTAAGATGAAAGGAACACAACTGGCAGGAGGCAGCATGGCCAGGGCATGCCAGGGAACTGCCCTTTCCACAGCAGTAAACGTGTGCACCTCATTCCAGGGGCTGGGGGTTATTGCTGTAATTCTCAATGGATTTATGATTTACATTTCAGTACCAGGATCAGTGTCCGGAATCCACTCTGCTGTATTTAGTTGGTTGGTTGGTTTTTCGTTTGGTTGGCTGGGAGTTTTTTTGGAGGGTGTTAACTTCTCTTTAAGAAAGCGAGTACAAACACTGCTAAAAATGCAGATCAAATAGCTACCAAAGAAATCAATGTCACTAAATACAATAAAGGCTTGAAATTCTTGAATACAAAGTTAAATTATGCAATGACACAGTAAAGATAGTGTCAAAAATGTTATTTTTCAGCAGTACTGTGTTTTACACCATTATCTAGGCAGTGCTGGGAACATTCGGGGTCTAAGATTGCAAAGCACAAAGTCTGCCAGTACGCTCAAGTCTTCTCCTCCAACAGCAAGGTCAACCAAATGGAAATGTTTCACAGACTGTTTGGTGCTGATAGCTGCTCTGGCATCAGCAATTAACAGCAGAAAGAGATGCTGAAAACACTGCCACCAATTGATTTCCACTGAAGACGTGAATACTATTGTACATGTGGCAATTGTATGAAGGAAAATAATACAAAATGCTGGAGACAGAGGGGGAAATCCAGCCTTGCACTAATCTTTCACTCTGAAGCAGGCAGGATTTCACTTCTGGAC
Source organism: Formicarius rufipectus (assembly GCA_013399695.1). NCBI lineage: Eukaryota > Metazoa > Chordata > Aves > Passeriformes > Formicariidae > Formicarius > Formicarius rufipectus. The sequence goes on from VXAU01004445.1 coordinate 80,985, forward strand.
TCTGTGTGGAACTGAAGCAGATTTCTCCTACTGCAAAGCACATCCCTTTTGAGACCAGGGTAGTTCAGAAGTTATTAGCACACTGCACAGAAACCAGCAGCTGAGAAACCTATGTTTAAATCAAGACTGGCTCAGGGAGATAGACTGGATTTAACCCTTTGCTCTGTTCATGATTCATATGCACACTGATTTCCATACATTTATGGGATCATTTAGGATATGCTTCCTTGACTATTATTTCTTCTTGGCATCTGGTGTGATGACAAAGTCACATAGACAATTTTAACTTTAAGACAAACCATTCCCAAAATACTTGGAGAAATGCATGGGTTTCTTTTTGGTCTTTTTTTTTTTTTTTTTAAACCTTTTTAGCATCAAATAGAAATGATGAATTCAGGCAAATGTAGGAGTTATTTTTCAACCTTGAAAAGTTCTTCAGCAATTTTCTTAAAAGCTAAAATAAAAGCTTCTAAATATAACTTATTTCAGAGCTGTCTAAAAAAAAAGTGTATTTTGACAATTTTACAGAATAAAATTCATACCAGAATTGATAACTGAACTATTTCAAAACAAAAGGCATAATGCAGTATTAATATTTTTGCTTTTCTTCATGCTAATGCAAAATTAAAATGCAATCCATTACAGATCCAGCCTGCTTACATTTCTGTTACACAGATACCCCCAATAATTATAAATAAATGCTTTTTTCATGTCCTACTAATCCTGCACAGAGAAGGATCAGCTGGCCAGTCTGAGTAGTTCAAAATAATAATTGTTTCATTATGATACTCTGAAACTCATAGTGATCTTCCAGGGGAAAGTCCTCCACATGTGGCTAGCAAACCAGTCTGTTTCCTATGTGTAATCTACATGAGAGACCAGTGACATCCTGATTTCTATTAAATATCAGGCCATGCTGTCAGTAAGAACTCTTCCTTATGAACATCCATGAAATCAGGGCTGGATGATCAATACCTTGTACTTGTCAGTGACCTGAAGATGTCTTCAGGAGGATACGAAACAAATCAATTTTCACACTTTATAGATACATTTAAAAACTCTGGGCCAGTTCTAAAATAGAAAATTTACTGGTTGGTTCCTGTGGTATGGCCACAGCTCTCACCTATGAAGATCGCTGAACTTCTGAAACTCAGACGGAAAAAGCAAAAAAAACCCCACCCCAATAACAATAACAAAATCAGCAGCAGCAACAACAACAAACACAAAGAGCTCCAAGCAAACATAGTCTTTGCCAGAGCTTGTTGGAAGAGGCAATGGATCTGTTTTGGCTTTTCTTGTCCTGCTGACAGATTTCAGCAAGATCTGTGCAAGGCTTAGGGGCTACAAGGCTGTAAGATCTGAAACACAGCTTTGCAGTATTTAGCAAGAAGGAAGGGGACATCCAAACTTCCAGTGTTTTAAAGGAAGAGGTATCCTTCCAATTGATCCTTCCCTCCTTGCACTCCCCTTGCTACTCTGCAGATCCCTGGGACTGCTGCTCCCACTCCCACCTCCCAAGCACCACTGCACTCTCAAGCTAACAGATGGAAACCAAGGTGTCATTTTTTGAATCTAATTTAGATAAGAAGGAATTGAAAACCAAGTGTAGCTAAAAACTCTCATTTAAGGCTTTTATTTTGTCACAGAGGAACAAAAAATTACACCATTTGTACATTTTACTGCAGTTACCAATTAGAAAGGGCCTATTTACAAGGGGTAACCATGCAGGTTTGCCCTGCCAGTTGTTAGATCCCTTCAATTAGTCTTTCAAGCTAATTACTGCATCATCACCTCACACACCACACCATGGATGTATACACAAAATCCTTAGTGACAACATCAGAGAATGAGGTTTCCCTCTCCTCAGGGTGCAAAAACCTAACTTTACTTTCAAAAGAAACATGGAAAGAAAAGATTTGCTTATTAAAAGGTGGATCAGTAATCTGATCTGGGACCTCACAATCCTTTCTGCCAGCAGAAAGGGATATGATCAGCCTGAATTGCCAAGGAGTCTGTGGATCCGGATACCAAAGCTCTTTCAAAGCACAGGAAGGTTCATAGCAGGACTTGCTGCCTGCAGTCCCAAGAGGTGCTCCTGTCCCTTTGTGCTGGCTCTGGGAGCAGCAGCAGCACAGCAACACCAGGCACTGCTCCCTTCTCATCTTGTGCCAGCAAAAATAAATAAATGAAAGGACTTGTCTCTGGGTAAAATAAGTTCCTTGCTGTGCTGACATGGATGAAGGAAGGAGGCAATAGATACATATCTGGTTGGAACCAAAGGGAAAGAGGGAGATGAAAAGGAGGTAAAGATAGGATCAACCCTCCTGGCAGGAGCTTAGACTTAGATCAGTAAACTGCAGTTTAAGTTTTCAGATAACTCAGTCCCAGTGAAATCAGTGGCAAGATGGATGTTGCTGTACCAGGAACAAGTGCAGGGAAATCTGAGGCAGGAGAACCACAGTGGAGGAGAAGAGGGCACAGGGCTCAGCCTCTTCCTCTGCATACTTACACACACAACCTGCATTTATGCCTTTATAGGGTATCTTCTATTTAACAGGTCACCAAAGCCATAAAGCAGAGGAATTCCCATGCTCAGCAAACAGCCCAGGCCACCAAGATGCTGAATGTGCTGCCACAGAAGAGCCCAAGACCCAAGGTTAACCTTCTACACAAAAGCAAACTCAGGGCAGCACTGAAGTATTTGCTCCCACTCTGCTAAGCTTTATGTTGTCACATTGGAATGAGGAAAAGAGATGAAAATCAGAGGTCCTAAAAGCTATGTTTCCAGTCAGATTTTTATCTTTGGTGTTTGGTTTTTTTTCTAGGAATTCATGCAATCTTGATAGGATTAGTAAAGCAGAGCTGGAACCTCACAATTCACAACCTTGTCGCCAGAAGGTTAAAAAATCATACAATGGCTTTTCCTACATAACTGAGGTAACTGGATGGAAGAGAATAAATTGCAGCTGTGTGTTCAGCTCTGTAAATATCTCTAGCAAAAGTGTAATTGGCTGTAGAGTGGGTGGTGTGGGAGTAGGCAAGTATCCAGGTCTTGCATAAACACAGGATTTTCTCTCTCCAGGGGTGAGATTCTTGTTCAGTCTTTACACCAGTGTGAAGCTGACCCATTGTTCCATCAGTGGGCTAGAAACCAGGTACCAGCAAAGCACGGTACAACCCATAGCAGGGAAAACCAACTCCATTTACAGAATTACAAAAATAAGTGCATAATTCTTGTGCTCCATCTTGGTCTGTGACCGCAGTCTGCTATGGATGGTTTGCCTGAGCAAGCCCTTGTTACATATTTTCATTACATACACTTATTAAATACTTCTTCTGTTTTCAAAAAAGGCTGCATTTTTAATAGCATTCCAAACAAATTGGTCTACAACTGAAAAAAAATAATCAGAAATTCAATAACATAATCTAAAAACTGCATAATAAAAAAATAGATTTATCTAATAAATAATATTTATTTTATAACATAGTAAGTCACATAATATAAAAAGTCATAGGTTCTCAAGGGCCTCATCATTGATTCAGATAGTCTCTCCCTTCCTTCCCACTGATGGGAATCAATGGGAATGTAAGCCTTTTTTTTTTTTTTCACCAGGAAGAGAATAAAACCATTGCTGTGCAAAAGCCACAGAGTGGACAAATCAGAGGGGGAAAAGAGCTGACCTAAAAGCCCATGAGAGTAACTCTTGTTTTGGAGCATGAGGCTTTTGGGCTGCACACAAGTCTCAGCTCCACAAGCATCAGGTTCCCAAACGGATCAACTGAGCAGGCAGACAAACACTGACACAGCAAACAGGAATTACTCATGAAGGTAAATTAATGCTCTCTGTAGGTATCTGGAGAATAATAACATAAGGACCTAATACTCTGAAATGCAAACCTTCCATAAATATGGAATGGGGAAATATAGGTCACTGCTTCCCATGGCCCTAATTGGGAATTGGTGTGTAAAATCACTGACTTAATGTGAGTCCCAGCGAGAAATACCCACAGGTAAAGCTGAGCCAGGCTGGGCCACATCAGGAAAACAAACCAGTGACTGCATGTCTAACTTTATAAGCATTTTTATTGTATGCTGCAATTTGATATCTACCACAGAACAGCTCCGAAAATGTTAAATAACTCGAACGGCTAAAGATTGCTCTGGGTGAAATACTGCATCACTGTCAGAAGAACACAGAGTCTAAGCTTAGAAATAACATCTTTTTATGCCTGGGTTGACCTTTTGGTGTCCTTTTTTTTTTTTTCTTCTGGTATTTTTATAACTAAACTAGAATTGCTAAAATAAAAACACACATAATGAATAAAGAACCTAAAAACTATATATCGGTTTACTTACATGGTCTAATATAATTATGCTAAACTAACTAAATGTAGCTCCTCCAAGGCCAATATTGGTTAAAAACTGTCCCTAAGACAGCCCAAACCAGGGAGTTACAAGGGCAGACAGCCTGATGCAGGGCACCTTCGGCACTCTCGGGTATCCAGCCTGTCATGAGCAGGGATGGTCTGTGCCATTTGAGACAAACAGCTGCTCTCTGTTTGCAAAGACAAAAGTGCAATTGTTTTTCCATGTGTTTGGCTAGCTAAACAGAGCCTTAGCTTTAATGCAACATGTTTCCTGAATCACTTGCTTATATCATGAAAGGAAGCCACTTTGTGTCTTGAGCAGCAAAAAGAAAAGAGAGACAGAAGTGCAGGGAAGGGGCTGTGGAGAAGCAGCAGCATCCTTGAAGTGCTTGGAGCAGAGAGCTGAGATATCCATGATACCATAAACCCAACAGCACCTGAGAAACACCTCAAGGCTTCAACTGAAATGGATATTGCAACTAAACCTAATAATACAAAGTGCTTTTCATCCTCAATTGAGAGCAAAAGCAGTTTAAAACGCTGTACATTTTGCTGTACTGGCCTCTAATTTTATGCCTTTTCTTACAGTCATTTAAGATAATTTTTTTAAGATTACAGCCATTCTGCAGGTGTTTTTCAGTACTCTCTTTGGAGAGCCTGGAGTACCTGAGAGAGATTTGCAACAACCTACAACAGCTTGAGCATGGGTAAAAACCCAGTTGTTCTGGCAGGCACTAGATCTCACCATTCAATGGGCTATAGACCACACTGGAATTTGGAAGTTGTATCAAAACACAAGCACAGCCCTGTTTTACAGTGCAGCTGAAACCACTGCTGCTGTCTCTCTTTCTGAATGGCTACACTTGTAAGACTCCAGAAACAATCAAGAAAGCACTTTCATAAAGGCAGGGTGTTCAGATATCTGGGTTATCCTGTCATAAAACCACTTACTAGAAAACAATTTTTAAAATTACCACTTATTAAAATAATGTGACTAAATTTAAAAAATCCACTGACCTACAATTATGAATCTGCAAAAAATCTTTTTTTTTTTTTTTTAATTTGTATTTGCTATTGATGAGAAGGAGCCAATGTACAGACACCAATGTACAGACCCAGTACAGTGCCTCATTTGTTGCCCAACAGCATTTTAGGTGACTGGCCGACAAGTAAGTTCAATTCTTCAATTCTAATGTGAGCTATGCTGCTGTGAATGCAGAAAAAAGAACTCTGAGATACTATGAAACTTTCTGTATTCACATACTATTTCAGTTGTTGCAAAGGAAAAAAGTTATTTTATTGCTCAGTAAAACTCCCCCTGTTAAAAATCTTATTTTAGGAAAAATCACACACAGTCACTGGCAACCTAATACTGCTCTGCAGGCCAAAATTTGGGTCTGGGATAAGCAAGTAAAACCTCACTAAACCTGTGTCCTGTAAGTTTATGGGTGAAAAAATAAAATAAACTTCACTCTTAAAGGTGAAATTTAGACTCAAAAAGTTGAACTCACTTGTTTCATATTTCACCTAGGAATCCCCACTGCCTTAATTCCTTTCTCTGAAGTGAATAACATAGATCCTGTTATTCAAAACCAGGACTGACAATCATAAAGAACTTTTCTCTGTTTTCTTTTGTGTGTGCAGTTTGCAGTTTACATCCTGCTGGCGTGACATTTGTGCACTGTGCTGCCTGATTGCCTGGGAGTGGCGCTTCCCCCTTATACCTCAGCAGGTGACTTTTCACATGCCAAGCTTTGATTTCTTTGTCATAGAACAGTCCCAGATAATCACAGCAAGCACCTGATGCCTAGTCCAATATAAAGCTGGCTGATTCCAGTGAATTTTATGTCCACTGGCTCAGAAGAACAGAAGCTGATGGTCCACTGAAGCAAGTGCTGCCCCAGACCAGATCCCATCTGCTTGGTGGTGACTGTGCACTCCAAGGCACCTGCACGAGGGTGGGGTTCACTTAACCTCCCAAAACAACTACAACAGAAGTTCTGCAGCCTCAGAAGAGATGTCTTCAAAACAAACTAAACCTTATAAAACTCTGTGGAGAAAGAAGCAAGACAAAACAAGGAAACAAGCTGGAAAAAAAAGGAGATAAAAAGTGGGAATGTAGGATGAAATTCTGGTATGTCAGAAGATGACAGGAGCTTCTAAAGAATGAAAATTTTGAAGAATTTAAATGATTAAGAATCATTAAGAATCTAATGATTTGTTAGAGGAAAAGAGAGCAAAACAGAGGAGAATTTTGGTAATCCTAGTATAGCTAGAGTAATATGGTTTTAGGGTAAGTCTGACCTACTTAAAAGTGGAAACAAGATTCACCCTAAAAATGTGGGAACTACTCACTGAGTTTAATTAAGCATACATTGGAAATGGAAACTGTGGGACAGATACAGAGGCATCACCACAGCTCACCAGCAAACTCCATGAGCAAATGACAACCAAGACCAAAAAGAGAGGGCAGATACAGAGCAGGGACACCCAGGCACTGATTCAGTCACTGATTGGGAAAGCATGGTGACTGCTACATGTGCTGATGAACAGTTGTCAAGGACAACCAACCACTAATCCATTTTTCATGTTGATGGCAGAGCTGAATATTTTCACATTTGCAAATATTTGATCTGTTCCAACTTCTGTTGAATCATTATCCTACTGACTAACACAGCCTTACTGAATTTTTCTTTTGGAAAGATTTCTATGAGATCAATTAAATAATAAAAAAAACAAAACAAAACAAAACAAAAAAAACAAAAACAAAAAAAAAAAAAAAAAAAAACAAAAAAAAAAACAACAACAAACCATCCCAACCATAGCGTGTCCTAATGTGACAACCACTCTTCTTGAGAATGACTTAAATGATGTACAAGGCTAACAGCTACTCTACTCAGCTCACTCTCTCCAATTTCTGTGATGGATATCAGCACATAAAATCTGAGGTCCTCGTTACTGCTGCATGAAGTGAAAGACAGAGTTAAAACTTATTCAAATTGTCTTTGGTTTTGTAAAATCAGAGTTGATTTGATGGTAAAATACCAAATCTGATTGCTTAAAATTAGATTTTTCTAAAGTCATAGATGCTTGAATACAGTTTTCAGGAGGAAAATGGACCTTTATGTTACACTTTGTAATTAAACACTACCAGAAAATGAGGCTGTCAATTACAGAGACATGTTTGAAACGTATATATACATTTATAATCAAGCCCTACAGTAGTGGCATTCATGGCACACAGAGCTACGTGCATTTAGCTCTGCTGCTTCCCTATTTATGGGCAAGGTATGAAAGCAGCTTGTCAGCAACTTTTACTGAGTGTTCACATTACCAAATACATCCATTCTGAATTCACTCTAATGTAATTATCAAATTCAGCAGCAAGCTGATAACACAGCTAAAGGAAAACCCCAACCTGCCTCAGTGTTTTCATGCTGTAACTGAAAACAGATGGCAACTCGTGTAATTTATGCTTTTCTACAGTCAGTAACATGTTGGTATAAGATAAGAATTCTAAGACTGAATTGCATCTGCTTCAACAACACCATATGCTACTGCACAGTATAAATATTTATCCAAACTTATTTCATCTTCTCATTTTAAGTTCAGTCCCATGAAAAAGTGGAAGTACCCTTCAGATAACAACAATTAACACTGAAGCATCTCCCCAGTGCGTTAAAGGGTTAAAGGCCCAGCACCAAACACTAAGGTAATCTTCCCTTTCCTAAGCTTCATGAAGAGTGATAAATGGAGGCATGTACATCGTGCCCTATTTATACAACATGAATCCCAGTCTTCAAGCTCCCACTAGTCTGCTTTTAGGAGTTACAAGGAAGTCTCTCACTTATGATATCCACGCTTCTCTACTTTTCCCACTATAATGTAAAACAATGAAAATCGGCCATAGCCATAAATGAGGTATTTTTTCCCTGGGGAAATATTTTTTCTAAAAGGATTTGTAGACTGGTTTATCTTGCTTGTCAAAAAGTTAAGCAATCATCATGTTTGAGATCAGCCTGGCAAGGACCATGGAATGGGTTTTGTGCCTCTCTGAAGTATGGAATATATTCAATGTCATGAGAATCTCACAGTTCAAATTTATTCCAAGGAATCCAAGACATCAGTGATTCTTCTGACACCACATGGTTTTGGGTTGTTTCCTCCCAACACCTGACACTTACATCACATACCTTTATGTCTTTTATGTTACAATAAAAAGCCTGTAATATTGTGTTATTTTTTCAGTGCTTGTACTTTTTGGACTAATTAGATGACACCTATGTTCCTTGGATTGCAGGGAGATTGGGATTGATGAGCTTGATGAGCTGACATCAAGCAGCTCCTTGAGACAGTGGCAACTCAATCACACTTGAGATTTGGCTACTATTCTGCTACTGAAATCACTTCAGAAACATGACCTGAAATAATCATTTGTGAATGCAGAAGACAATGGCACAGGTAGAAAATTTATGAAGCTGCTCTCCTCCCTGAGTCAGCTTTTAAAGATCAGGAGAGCAAAATCATGCTGAAAAAGTCCTCGCTGTGTATCAGTCCCCAAGCAAAGCTCTAAACAAAACAGGTTGGTACAAGTGACCATGTCCAATCCTTTAAACTCCCTGGTGCTGACTGAAATGAAGGAGAACTAGAAAAGGCTAGAAAAGCTTGACTGGGCACTGGCAATTTATACAGTACAAGGACCTTAGGTGTAACACCTATAAATACTAATTTGCTCAGAATCAGTATAAAGAATCCGGTATTCTTTAGTATTCCTCAAAGGATTGAGTAGGGTGCTGATTTCTCCAGCCAATGGGAAGAATAGATAATCATCAAAATGAGTGATTAATTTGTGTTTCTCACAAACCTCACACCAAGCTAGGTCTGGTTGTTTTGTCACATTCTGTCAGTGTGATGTCATAGTAATTAACAACACGTGATGCATAATTTAAGTCAATAGTTCAAAGTCAAATTGTGTAACTTTTCAAAGAATACTTATACCTTAAAACCAGAAATGAACTTCAGAATAAAATGTAAAATTATAAATAATTTTATAATTTATATAATAATTTTATAAAGAGGGTAAAAGAGTTTTCCTGACAATTGGCAATATCTAGTGTCATCTGCAGAGAACCAGATTTTGCAGTCAGTCAATCCTGAATATTAAAGCAACCTAGGAACTTCAAAATCCTGCTGTTCCTGTCTGCCACTGCTGGGGACAGCAGACAGCTAAACAGGGCTGCACAGAACTTAGAAGTACCATTGCAACACTGTCTCCTTTCATAGCCCCTTGTCACTTCCAGCTCCCACCCGTTAATGTGCTTAGAGCAACCACTCTCTTCACAGTGCTGTCACAGGCTTCAACACACGACAAACCAGGTCTAAAATACTTTAATAAAGCTAATTGACAAATTACTTATTACTTGCTCAGCTTCACACCTGAAACCCCAGACTGTAAATGGCAATCCTATTCATCAGCCCCAGAGGAGGTATCAAGAACAAAAGCTGAAAAACACCCTCTCACACACCTTCAGCAGACCGTGCTAGCATGGATTTTCTCAGAAACAAACTGTCTGGAAATTCCCCCAGAAGAGGATGTCACATGTAAGGGATGGCCAGTGCTGCCAGGCTGAGGTGCACATGTGTGACAGAGCCCTGTGACTCTGAGCCATCCAGTGCCGTGCCCGCTGCACAGCTGCCACGTGTGGGCACAGCTCCAGCCCAAGCTCCTTGAGGTTGCTGCTCAGACCCCCCAGTTCTCAGCACTCTGGAGCTGGCCAGGAACACAGCCAAGGTCAAACTGAAAGCAAGCCACCACAAAGTCCTGCAGGTAGGTTGAGCCTGTAATGTTTACTGGTTTCTGCAACACATGGTAGAATTTTAAGTGCCCAAACTGAGGTTCTACCATGACTGACATTGCAGGCAGCATAATGTCTAATACAATGCAAAGACGGGAAAACAGTGCTCTCCAAAAGAGGTAAGTGCAAAATCACAAGCTTTACAAATAAAGACACTTCCAAAAACAACTACAATGGTTGCATCTCCTTGGGAGGAAAATCCCTGCTGCTACTGCCAAGAACTTTTCTACAAACTGCAACACCAAGTCTTGGCTCTTCTTCAAATTCTTGCCCTTTTCATCATAGCCAACTTTCCCTGTTAGTGCTTCTTTGGTGTAGCACTCTTTTGGCAGACAAAAGCCGCTTGCACCAGCCCACCAGAAGTTACTGTGCCCAGCAGCCTGTTTTCAAAGTCCCCTTCTTGCAGCTTCCACACAAGGGAAGATTTAATTTCAAGGACCTGTCATCTAAAGCCTGTCATTTGATGCCTTTACATTTGCCAGATTGAGGAGCTCTGTAAACAGATGGATTAAGTGACATAGATTTTTTTTAAATTTCAAATACTGAACTATGATTTACATACTTATTGCCATGGGAACATCTCAACAAAAGCCCATATTTTCAAAGAAAAACACCATTTCTTCATTAGGCTAAAGGTATTCAGAATTTCCAAAAATGAGAGACCAATTTTGGCATCTAACAGGGGCTCATCTAATGGCCATAAATTTTTATGCACAATTCTGTTCTGAAAAGCAATTTTATATAAAGATAACAGCTTCAAAAACAATCAGATCTATCCTTTGTGTAAATTCAAGGTAACACATCCCAGTTTTACAATACTGTTTGCTGCCCTCATAACAGCAGACTAATTTACATTCTTTTGTCTTGAACGGTTCAGGCAAACCTCTGTAACCCCACTGGGTTACACATATGACACCACAGTGTTGTTTTTACACATCAGGTTTCAGAATAACCCTATTTTACTGCTAGCTGCTACATTCAAAGAACAAAAGATGCTGTAAAATACAAAACTCCCACGTTCAGGACCTAGAACATACACATAAATAAATTACTTATTTTTAGATTTAGGTCCTTCAAATTTTAGGTAGGATTACTATTTGAAAATTACACTCTTCCTATAAAAATTTTACTTGTATATTATATTTAGGTATTGAATAAAACATATCCAAAACCCCAGCTCCTCCTGTATTCAAGCTGTTTGCCAGCAGGATGTGTTTGGGTGCTGCATGCCCCAACAGGCTCTGCAGCTGCCATTTCCTGTCCCAGAGGTTTCACCTGCCCATACTCAACAAAAATAAATGTTTCAAAGACAATATGTTCTTGAAAGTTTCATCAAAAAAAAAAAAAAAACCAGCAGCCAGCGAGGAGAAATCCTGGTAGTGCTCTTGCTAAGGAAGGTGCCACGGCAGGTCTGGCACTGTGCAGTGGGCAGGATGCTCATCCCTGTTGTGGCAGCATGTGCTGCCTCCAGCTTGGTCAGTGTGATGGGAAAGGGATATGAATTAGGAGGCAGGACAAACTTTGTGGCAAACTGGGATGTATGTGGCATACACCTGAAACCTTCATCTGTGTTGTTGCCATACAATAAAACATGACCATAAACTGATAATTTAGTCTTTCTGTCTGGGCCAGCCTGGACATTGGAGCAGGTGCAGCAGCTAGTTTCCCTTCCTTGCTTCTACCTGCACTTCACATAATGCTTTGCTTTTATTCTTCCCAGTGTACAACGCAGACATTAACTCAGAGATACAGGCAGGATGTGATCAAAACTCGCAGATAAATCAATGGGCTCCGCATTGGCAGTGCAAAAGCCTTCACATGGAATGTGTATTTATTGATTTTAAATCATGTATGAAACTACTTGAACTCTTTATGAAATGTGAAAGTATTGTGCATTCTTCTTTCCAAAACTTCTTGAAACTTAACTGCTTTACAGTAAAATATGGGCTATGCTAGATTCACTTTCACTAGGTATGTCTGCCTTTGCATCCTGCTATATAGGCAAAGTCCACTAGCTGCATGCCAACAAAAACATAAATTGCAATGCAAAAATGAAAGCTAAAATTGTGCAGAGTTGAAAAAACATGAAAATAAAATTTTTACACAATCAACAAAAAAACCTCAAAACACCACCACCACCAAAACTAGCCAACCAACTGGAAAAAAAAAAAAAAACAAAACAAAAAACCACAAAACACCCCAAAAAGGGAAAGGGTCAAGAAAGAAACTCGAAAAGGCTAAACAAACTTCATGTGAAAAAGGGACTTCAAGAATCTCAAGGACAGAAGAACAGAAACCAGAGTGGGTTGAAAGACAGAACTCACTGTGCACAAATGCCTGAAACTGAGACAACACTGGAAACAAAAGCAACTCTAACTCCCCAAGTACAGGCAGCCCAGACCTTCACTGAGCAGCACAAATTCCCCTGGGAAATCATTCCATTCTGAAAACCCACCTTCATCCCAGCTGCAGCTGCTGGCCCACTGGGGTCCACAGCCTGGATGTGGCAGGGCTTGCTCCCCCTCACCACAAAGCCCCAGCCCACCGCGTCACCGACGATCTGGAAGGAGAAAAGAAGGACGTGATCATCTTCAGGCAGCTCCATGAAATTCAACAGGACAACGTCTAAATGGTGCAAGATGTAATTTCAACACCTCTATACTTCCAACACATTGTAGAGGACGTTGTCTACAGGCTGCTATGTCACTCATGGGAAAGGCTCTACTCAAATTATTCCTCTTGCTTTTAATGAATTTCTTTAGTTCGACTAGGATGCTGTAAAAAGGAACGCTTCCAGTGAGTAGGTTCCAAAATGTCTTTACACAAATACTCTCATAGTGTATATGAGTCAAATTTCTGTCACTTCATACAGAAATATCCCTGGCATATCCCTGGCAGAAACTTCATTTTGGGCAGGTGATCCACTCCTGCAGGAGCACAAAGTCTAGATAAGTTTGTATAATACAAATGCTATTGGGTTTATGTAATTTTCACTTGTTTTAAGTCAGCAGTACCACACTGGCATAAAGACAGGATAAACAAGTGCAGAATCAGACCTGAAATGTGTGGAAGTACTGATAACAGAGTCTGGGATTTAAAAGTACAAACCTCAGCAAACGAGAGCAAATAAGAGCAAATTAGAGCAAATAAGCTCTAATTATCCCATCAGAAAATGTCTGTTTGGATTGTCTTATGCATACAACATGCAGAAAATAAAGAAAAATACTGGAGACATACCGTGAAAGTTTTCCTTACATATGGGGCTCCAGGCATTAAGAGCTCATCAGCAGTCACAGGTCTCTTTAATACTGTGGAGGTATAGAAATTAATATTCAATATAAATATTCTTCTGGACTTTCTCCTAATAAATAAGATAGAGTGTTGGGATACACATCTTTTTGGTTCCACTTTCCACACACACTTTCAGCTCTTGCAAACTTGCTTGAAAGTAGTAAGAGAGCTAAAGAAAAGCCTACAGAATGAGTATAAATTATAAAATCTTTGGAAAATTGGGGCATTTAGCCAACAGACTTAGTTGTTTGAAAACAAAATCCCCTAAACACTGTAAAAAACATCAAAAGTGACTGTTCCTGTGTCCAGTGTTAAAAAAAGTGACCAACCTTCCTGGCATTGAGCAGTTTTTCTTCCCAGCTTGCTGTGTGCTTGTGGGTTGGTGGGTGCTCTCTGCTGTTTGATTTGGGTTTGAATCACAGAATCAAGTAACAAGAAAATCCTGATTGTGTGTGGAATTATCTCAAGAGATTTCTGCAGCTGTAGGCACAGACCTGTGTCTCCATCTGGTCCAGGGACAGACTAGGTAACCTATAGCTGCCTGGGATTTTACATGAAAGGAAACACCAGTAAGTTTCTGCAGGTGAGTCCACACTGCCTTGCTATGTAATGGCATAATTTTCCTCTGAACAAAGTAGATTTTTTTCTGTCTATAAATGTTTCAAAAGACAGAGGATGACACAGAGATATATATTGTTCATCCTACTGGCCTACTTCACCCTTAAAATTATGGCTGTTTTTCTTTTAGTGATAAATAATTTTGATGATGTCTGTCTTTCTAGTCACAGGTGGGAGACAAAATTTGCGACAGATGATATTTGAAAACATTCTTGAGTTTCTTAATGCCATTCATGGGAGCAGGGAGAATTGTGGCATACAAACCAATGCTTTTTTTTTTAATTTTCAATGGATTTTGACAAACTGTCATTTAGCCAGTGTTACACTTTGCAGAGCATGTCTGATCAATATAATAAAACTGAATGAACATGCTCATTCAACAACTCAGAATCAGGTTAAGCATCCATGCAGGGCTGCTTTATGTGCCTCCCTTTATTACACCTTCAGAAATTGTTTTTTGTTTGATGACTGTTTTTCTACATGATTGGTCAAGTCATGACCTGGGCGTTTTGGAAGTGTTTGCCTGCAAGAGAACTCGTCTGACGATAAATATACCTCTGCTTTGTGTTTATTAGCACGTAGTTCAGCAATACATTCTGGGTCTGGATAGCAGGAAACTATTTGTGAACAAAAACCTCTTTATCATCCAGCAGAGGATTAAGAATTCCTTGTAACATTTACATCTGACAGCCTTATGTTAACCTACACAAGCTGATGTGTGGATATGTACTTGCACTGTGGGAGAAACAACCCCACACTGCCAGTAATTGTATAATTCTTAAGGATCAGTCTGTTTGAAAACCCATCGCTGTCTTCTTTCAAATACAAGTCTGTTAAAGCTATTCAGAGTTTGAAAATGAGTCCTAAGGGGAAATTTAGTTTAAGAAAACAAAGAATTTATGCAAGGGCAACATCAGCCTATCCCTTTTCTTTCGGTGTTGTGTAATCAGCTGCATTAAAATAAACTTGTTCTCACAACTCATGGGTTGACACTTCATATAAAATCAGAACCATAAATGAACAGAATAGTTGGCATACTTCAGATAACACACATATTTAGGGACAATGCATGAATGCTGTTTTATCTGTCCCACAAAATTTTCCAGGATGTAATTAATGTACTGAAGACAAAGAACTACCCATACAAAACCCACCAGAGCATTTCTGTGGAAGTAGACCTGAGAGATATTTTGCCAGAACATGACACTGGGCCACTCTTCACATAGGGGCAAGCTCCTTGCATGCAGGGGTAAGCATATTGGCAGGTGGTGCTGAATGCCCAACAGCAACGTACTCCAAGGGTGCAGTGACCACCAGCACTGACAGTATTTCCAGGCTTCAGAGCAGGTCTGCTGTTGGGGGTCATGGCTTCTACACATACTATCCTACTGAGTCCTTCCAATTATTTTAATTCAGAGACTCATACTGAATTCCCAGTAGAGGCTAAGGAGATGGAAGGAAATGTGCTTAAAGGAGAGAGAAGGAAAATATCCCCATAACTATGCTTCCTTTTCTGATAGCCACTCTGCACAGCAGGAATGAAATGCACTTTAGTTCACTCCTCTCCAGAATGGTCCATGTTTTGAACAGCATTCATCTAGTGCTTGAGGCATTCTCTAGTAATCACTTCAAATGCCATCATCCCTCTGAAAGCAAAGATTACACATATCCACTGAAGTCTTACCCCATTGCACAGTGCTCTCCACAGCACCAGCAGAGACATGGTAAATTCAAAATAATAAGGAGCTCAAAGGGCAGCAAGAGATTGTGCTTTGGAATTTGTGGCTGTTTCTGAGGGAAACAGAGAGGCTGAAACAGTATCTACCTTGGTCTGTTTTCCTCTTCCCAGACGTACAGTAAGAAACAATTTTAAGTGAATTGCAGAAGAATCGGTGGTTTTAACCTTCCAGTATGGGATAAGAAATCCTTTCAAAAGGAAAATAAGCTTCAACACTATTTTTACCTTCCAAAACAGACCAATGTAAGATTTAAACAAACAAAAATGTTGAAATGGTCCCTGACAGACTGAAATAATCCTGCCTATTTTCTTGCTTTAGAGGATGCTGTTGTCTGAGTGGTGTTATTTCAGAGCAGCTCAAGCAGCCCCTGAATAGTTAAACTCTCCTCTGACTTCTGCCAAAGGAATGTCTCTAGGAGGAGATTTTAATTGGTTCAGAGCTTGGCAATGAAGAGGCAAATCTAGGCCTCTGACTGCATGTCCTCCTAAGAGATAAACTGCAGCTCAAACCACAATTATGGACTTGACACAGAGATTACTGGAGTCAGACGTCTGGCTTGTGATCAGTAGGACTTCAGGCTAGAAGACAATAGTTCCCTCTGGCCTACAAATCCTGTGACACTGAACTTTTAATGTACTCCTGAAAACACAAGCTTAGGCATGATGCTAGGCATTCTTCACATCACCTTCTCCCGAAACAGATTTTGCACCCTGTACACCGTAAGTGATCCTGGTGCTCACCAGATTTGGGGTTGCAGAGCACTGGGGGACTGCTGCTGAGTGTTGGGCTGCTGCTGAAGTACCCACTGCTGCCACAGCTACTCATGCTGCTCCTCCGCACTGCCGACACGATCTTTATCTCCTTGGTGGGACTCACTACAAACAGAGAGAAAACACAGACAAAGGGAACTGGTATCAGTCATTGAACCATTCCCCTGGTTTCTTTGGAACCAGAGCAACAAGCCGTGCTTTCACTGACAGCATGGGAAGGGGCTAGTGTGCCCTACACAATTAGAAGAGTCACTGCTTGAGTGTAATGCTGCAGCCAACAGTGTGACTGAACTGCTCCCATTGTAGTGTCTTCTAAGAGCCATTGCAATGTAGGGAACTCAGTTTTACCAGTTTTCCTTTTACTTCTTTCAGTTCTTACTAGATGCTGCTGTACATGAATGCTGCAGGGGCCCTTCCCCTCACTTTAACACTTCTTGAAAACTCCACATAGAATGTATGACACCACTTTGGGCTTGGGGGTTTTTAACCAGTTCTGTATGGTCATGGGCACCAAATTTTGATCAGCGTGTGAAATCTTATTGATGCAGTTATACCTCAGGGAGCTAAAAATTTGGTAAATTGAGCAAATGGACAATCCCTATGAACAGGGACACATAATACAAGCCCTACCCATTTTTTGACACTGACACCCCTCAAGTACAAAGGACTTTTGAACATTCCATGGAGTCACTGTACATACAGCAGAACAGTTGATGAGTTACCTGAGAGAAAACTGGTGTGTTTTCTGTTGTCATGGTTCTGTTTGCGCAGGCAAAATGGGCTGTCATGGCTTTCAGGCATCAAGCGGGATTTCTCAGTGAGGAGCTCCATTAATCGTCGCCGCCGGCGAAAGTTCATTCTGCACTGGTAGAGCAAGTTGCTGTCCATGAAATGGTGCTTGTTGGACACTAGGAGAAGAAATGGATAGCAAGTGTATGCCTGGTAGGACTGAAATCAGTGCATACGTACCTGCAAAGTGTGTACTACAGGCCTTGCTGTAAGGAAGCAACACTTTGAGCTCTCCTCTTCCCCTCTGCAGACTCAGAAAGAGGAGGAAGGTGGGCAGCTTCACACAGATTGCTTTGATATACACGCTTTTATAGCAACAATAACAAAGTAGGAACAGTAGTGGCCAGTGCTGAGAGCAATCTTTTATACTACCTTGAGTACTGACAAACACATCTGTGTGCTGTTTGCTCCTACTGGTCAATACACACCAGAATCAGCACTTTACACTGATTTTTGTCTAAATTCACCAGTACAGGGCAGCCCCCGGGAGCTCTGACCAGCTACCTTGTTCAGAGCTACAGGACAGCAAAAAATCAAGACCTGTGTGTTTCCTCTCGTCTTGTTCACCACAGACACCATGTCCCAGACATTTCCTGCAGGCCACTTCCCCTCTTCACACGGACACACAAGGTTCAGGAACAGGCACCTGGCCAAAAATCATTTCTTACATAATGAACAAAAGTCTTAATTGCAACCTGTTTTGGCACTGAGAGCAAATCCCAGGCTGCTGGTTTCAGAACAAGAATGTCGAGCCTACCCACAGCATGCAGCACTGCCACAATGTCTGCGTGTTCGCTGCCACTGATGCTGCATCTTCATAGAACATGAAAAACACAGCAGTTGTGGATGGAACTCTGCACCAGATCCTCTGAAAGTGCTCTGATTCCTGCAATCTGACCACAAGAAAGTCCTATGGAGAACTCCCTGAATTAGTACTGCAGCACCTTAAACAGCTGCAGTATACGTTTGGGCATCATTTTCTCCATCCTCACTCAGCTCCTGTGATCATGTTATACAGAATAATTTCCTACAGCTGACCTTTTCCATGAGGGGTCTAGATTCTGGGTTTATCTAGTTTACAAACTATTTCTTCTAATACTGACTTAGTCATCTGGCCTCCTACTGCACACACCGAACTTCTGCCTTGCTCCTTGCTCTGCCTGACACATGAGGTCCAAAGCCAGTGGAGTCCAAAGTGCTACAGCAGACCAAGAACCTGGATCCCTGCTGGCCTGCTTTTCTTTCATCCTCATCCCCAACACAGTCTTTCTTGTTCTCATGCCTTCTTAACACCTCCCTGCCTCTCAGATTGCTCTTCACAGACCCCACAGAACTACACCAGACACATGCCAACCCTGCAAAATAGGCTGTATTTAGACATAAACTGCCAGTATGTCATTTGATGGTTGTAAACTGAAGAAATAACCTCAAGGAGGAAAAAGTCCAGTCACCTTCTCCAGGGATGCCAACTCACCTAGACAATAAGACACCAGTCAGACATGTTATTCTCAGTGCAGTCTTCCATATGGATGCAGAAACTGCCACATGAGGTCAGACCATATATCCACCTTGCAAGGAAGAATGTCCCTGGTCTGCCTGGGTCACTGTCAGAGAGGCCACTGTCTGTACAAATGGACTTTTGCCTTTGGGACACAAGGAATAATCAGGACAAAAAACTTTCTGAACTGCACATGCTGATGCCCAAGCTGCCACACAGACCATCTGCCCCAGAGTCCTCCAGCATGGCGCAGGTGGTAAGGTATCCTTTGGAGTTCTGAAATGCTTCTTTTTGCACTAATAAAATAGAAAGGTTATGCCAGTCAAGCAGCATTTTTTTAAGTACCATCTACACAAAAGATTCCTGTTACCTAGATTACTTGGTTCTGCTGAAGGTCTTTGGAAGAGCCAGTGCCACTTGGCTTCTGTCTGCTTCACTTTGGTGCTGAATATGTTGTGTCCTCACATCAGCCACACACACCCTCTATGAGCAACATGGCTTTGCTAGGTCCAATTCAGCATTGCAGACCATTTGTTACTGTGTTCTGGCATGTAAATCATTGCAGGCACACACTGCTGCTGTGCTCCCCACTTTGGATATATATAGTATGCAATACTAATAAACAGTGCTTACTAATAATCATTCTTTTTGAAGAAGGGAAATAGAGGAGGAGAGATTTGGAGATTTGCCTACATTCCCCAAAAAGATTTGATTTCAGAGGCAGAGCCAGTACGTAGGTGTTTGCAGTTACCAGTCTCATTTTAAGATCACTGACAAAATAAGCAAAAGTAGCAATATCTACCAGTGTTCTACCATATTATTAGGATATCCTAATTTAAATGCCAAAAAAAAATATTTTGAGGCCATCTTAATCTTAAAAAGGCAAGCTCTACTTATGCAGAACAACTACAATTCATAATATTAAATGAAACAGGGCTCCACAAATACTTCCTTGGAAGTAGAATTACCATGGCCAACTATTTGCAATATAAGAAATAGCAGCATGGTTTCTGACTCAAGTTAAATATTATGACACTAGGGTTTTTAACTAAAATTATTCTGCTGTTTGTGCCATTAACTGAAGTGTTCTGAGAGTCTTCAAAAATTATGATAACCAGAGATCAACACACACTTGTGCTCAGACATTGCAAAACACTCTGAAATTCAGGAATTACTGACCATGAAACTAGATAATGTAAACGTTTTTCTGCCAAGATCCTGAACATATTTTAGAATAACAATACTTGTTTTGACTGAAATACTGCAATATTTATATACTTAAAATAGCAAAGCTTATGTTTTCCATTGAAGTAATTAATCTCTGCTGGACTATTTTAGTCTAAGAAAGGATACATTTTTATACAATAAATGAATGCAAGTGGAAAAGGTAAGACCAATGACTGTGTGTTGGAGAATATTTTTATATGCTTTACACGGCGAAGCATTTGCAGCCAGAATGCTTATGACAAATAGCATTAGTACAGAATCCGGAGTGCTCATTGACTTTCATCATTTAATTCCCCATTTCAATGGATAATTCATATTTCATGTGAGACTGATACAGTAACAGCATCCTCAGTTTGAGAAAATAATGTTTGTAGCACCATGTAACTTTTTGCATACTTCAGAAGCTAAAAATATAAACAGGAGTAGTACAGCTCAGATAGCCTCCTTGTGCATACATCATCGAATAAAATCTCTCACTGAAATGATTACTGTGCCCCTTGGGGCTTGTTTGTTTGTTTTCCTTTTTTTATAATCATCTGACTTATTCCTGATTTGTAAAGAAATGTCCAGGCTGTGATTCTGCCTGAGTGTATCCGTAAGGGTGTGGAAAAAGGGATTTCCAGACCACAGCTCAGAAGGAAAAGGATGAACAGGGGGCAGCAGACATGGGTGCTGGCTGCCTTTGAAACACTCCCCAGGTGCAGTGGCTGACTTTCAGCATGAACTGGGGAAGCTACACATGCCCTTGTCCTTGATAAATCACAATTATATGAATGCCAGATGCACAGCACACACAGAAGATTGGTTTTGTTACACTTAGCTGTTGCCGGGTGAAAGGTGCAGGTGCAGGCAGGGGTGCTCAGCTGAACTGCTTTAGCAGCCTGCATTTTGCTGCAAGCAGCAGATAGACGTGGGAGTGAAAAGCTTCTCCTAACTGATGACAGAATGCTGAGAGGGTTGCAGAGACTTGCTCAGGAGAAGGTTCTTCAAAAGCAATTTAGAGGTTGTTACCTCTGGGTGTGGACTCAGGAGGCAGTAGAAGATAAACTCGTGGCAGTTGACAGGGCTCTTGCTCCAGGTATCTGTACCTCAGCTGGAAGCTGCTGCACCCAGATAGGGATTGACGTAACTACTCCTGAATTAGTTCACTGACCTTCACAGGACAGCACAGCAAAACAAACTGGCACCCATTTCAGTTTGTCTTAAACAGTCAGGCCACGGCTGACGAGTGTCAGAACCTGTATTTGTGCATTATGAGGGTGATGCAAAGAGCAAGGTGGGGTGACTTCATGTGTCTCATTCGGATTTAATTCACTGCTGATCATGTGGCAACATGTTCATGTTACAATGTGCACTTTTATGCAACAGAAAGCAATGTACCAAGGAGAGTAAAGTGAAACTCTGGTGACTGGCAACCTCCAAAATTGTAAAAGTGCACAAGAGTGTCTGTGGTCTTGGAGGGAAAGGAACTAACACTAACTCACAGTCACTGATACCAAACTTTGGAGGTACTGTCATGGCCTACCAGTCTAATCTCCCACATACAGACCACAAAATTTCTCCCAGAAACAAAGTTTAAAAACTATCTTTTAATCTTACAAAAAGTTTAGTCTACTTGTACCTTATAGCAGCCTATAATGACCACTTTACTCTTCTCCTTACAAGCTCTTCAACCCTTCAGTTACTTTCCCTGACAGGCAATAAAGATTTTACTCAAGGCTGAATTTGTTTAACTTTGGCCAGTAATCCCTGTATTTTGTTACACCTTCATCAGAAAGTTACATAAGATACGGTCATAAATCTTTGCAAAGAAGTCTGCGAAGAGATGAAGCCAATCCTCATATCTTGTATCAACTGAATAAATAACACCCCTTAAATTCTGACCTTTTTTTACCCCTCCAGTCCTCCTCAGAATTTATCTTTCCTAGAAGTCTATTTATCAGAACTGCATGCCCACAGTTACAGCCTCACTCTACTGCTCTTTCTTGCTGCTGTCCTTTACGCACAACTTAAGCTCACATTTACTACAACTGTATTGCACAAATAGCATAAAATGGGAACAATTTCTGTCCTGCACATCCTTCTTTCCCTACACAGCACTGCTTCACAGCAACGAGTGAGCCTGCATTCTCATTTCCTGGATGTACTGCCTTATAGTTATACCATCAGTTACACAAAAATACAACTCTTTGGGGTAATGACCATTTAATTAATAGAGTTCAATTACTTGTTTACTGTCTCCTCTGTCCCTAGAGTTTGAAAATTTCATTGGCAAGGATTTTATCTGGTCATTCACCATTTACATTATTGTTAAGATGAGGAAAATGGGAACATTTATTTTGAATTTTCTCTAATCGGGAGCACTTAATGTTGCAGCTTTGGTGCTTCTTGTGCCTGGCTGCTTAACAGTTTCTGTTCAGATACATAAAATATAAATAGTAACATCCATGCAAATCTTCTTTCAGCTTCTGATTCTGACATAAAATCCCAGGATCTGCATGGAGCTCAAACAGCCTTTTCTTTTCCACTTTTTCAAGGAGGCTGATGCACAGCAGAGATAGAAATATTAGCTTTACACTGATTTCATAGCACTGAGGAGGCTTTAGAAAGTACAAAAGCCTATTTTAATAAACGGTATGACTCATGCCTTAAAAATCAGGCCATTTTCATAACTGGCTTTTCCCCTAAATCCCTCCCACCACTTCAATTCCCCATGATTTTTAGCGTTGATAATCTGTGTACATCTCCACCGCGGTGATTAATGATTTCTACCAGCTGAAAGCTGCAATCCTCAGCAGGCCACGTCCAGTGATGCACTCCAGCTGCTCTGCACGTCCCCAGGAACAACACTGTCACCAAGCAAACCCGTGGCTGGGGCTGGGGAAAGGCTGGTCCATGTCGAGGGAGCAGTGGGAAGGAGATCAAAGTCCCCGAAGGAGCCAGATGAGCAGCTTTTCTCAAGAGAGCACAGGACACGTTGAAGTGTGTGCTTGTTTGTTTGTGTGAGAGTGTGCTTGTGCTGGGGTTAAGAGGAAGAGGTTATAAAAGCATGAGCAGACTGTATGGAGTTTTCAGCATGGATATATCGTATCTTTCCCACTTAAACACAAAAGCAGCACTGAACTCTTTCCAGCAGTGCACAACATATTTCCAAGCCTTTTGCTCCACAAGGCAGCAGACCCAGTCTATTCAGAAGTAAACTTATCTTTTTAACGAGGTCATTTCCTCTATTACAATTATGTGAAATCCAGTTCAAAGCTGCAGGAGATTATTCTGCACCTTCACTGTTACTGGCTGCAACGTTCTGCACTTTCATACAGCAAGTCACAGATGACCATACCAGTTTTGACCTCTGGAGTGGCAGGATATTGTCCCAAAAGAGTTGACATCATACCAGGATAATGAGACATACTGTGGAAGGCTGCAGGGACTGACAGGGAGCTGCTGAGTTATCTGAAGGAGGACATGGCCTGAGCTGCTCCCACCAGAACCCAAAGTGTGCCCAGGGAAGGGTTTGGCTCCTGCTCCATCTCATTTTACTTCCTCACTTCCCCCTGCAAAGCAGAAGCAGTGTTCGAGGGAAGGAAACACTAAAAAATACTGGTTCCTTAAAAAAATGCCTCTCTCTGTGGATAACACACAGTTTGCTGAGCCTGTCTCTTCTGTGCCTTAGGCTTTTGGCCAGCACAGTTTTGGTCCCTTGCCATTATGTGTACACTTGGGCTTCCACAGAGCAATGGTGTGTCCATGGACTTGGAAAACACTGACCAGCTGCCTGCACAGGGTGACTGTGCAGCTTTTGGCAGTCCTGACCTGGCTGCACACCCCCAGCTCTGCCACACAGCCCCACCACTCCTGCCCATCCCTCTCCCACTCCCGCCTTGCATTGACACGTGTGGCTGGAGGAGTCACTGGTACTTTATCTGGCACTGGACAATGCTTTTCCCATTCCTCTCAAAGCCTTCCTGTTTTTCTGCTAATCTGGCACAGCAAATGCATTTTAATAATGGCACCTATTCAGATTAGTTTCCTTTTACACATCGATGAATTCCACCTGCTTGGAGCTCCCACAAATCCAGGGGGAGACACTACAGATGTTCAGTGAGCACAGGGCCCAGAGTTTCTGGTCTTGGATTCCCTGCACCATATAAACACAACACTTGCATTTCCACCCTTTATGAATGTTTATATGCTATGTAGACTGTAGATAAGCTCACCCGTGAATGCATTCAACTGGCGTGTTAAACTTTCAGCAGTGCAGCTGTACTAAATTGAATGTTTTCTCATTTGGATTGCAAGAAATTGACTTTGAACAGGGAATGGATCTAAGCTTGAACTGCCCTTGTTTCCACCGATCCTACAAAACTCTAAGGCAGATCCTGGCCCTGAAGCACAAGATCCAGAGAGTTGTTCCAGCTCATCCTACCAAGGGTGAAGCCATTATAAGCACGTCCAGAAGTTAAGTAGGTCCTGGAACTGTAAGTAGGTCCAGAAAAACGGGTGTGCTATAATTAGGGAACCATTTTCTCTGAGCTGTTTCAATGAACTGTGGTACATTCGTGTAGTGCAAAAAAAGTCTAGACAACTTTTATACTGGCATCAGGATTACAACAGAAAACTGACAAAAGTTCCCTGGGAACTGAAATTCAGAGTATCCTGCTCTTATTAGAGTGGTATGTTCAGTGCATTAACAGCTTATTTTGGCTGCCTTAAAAGAAGTATGTAGATAAGTGTTTTTATATACATTTAGTCCTTCCAGTCATTTCATCATCTATTTGCAGATACACTTTACTTACTCTAGCATGAAAATCCAGTGTTAAATCACATGCATTTCAGCAGTCTTTTCAGTCTGTATATGAGGATTTATCATCTTTAAATTAGTAAGTTTACAGAACATAGCCAACTGCTTTTCTTTGCTTCCAAATAAAGTATGGAAAGTAGAGTCTGTGGCAAGGGAAGCAGAAGATGAAAAGACCCATCTGGGTATGTCTTTTTTTCGTTGCAGCTGTTAAAAACTGAAACCCATTCTCTGTCAGAAAAATAGAATTCGGTAGTTAATAGAAAAAGAAGTCTTCATGTGTTATTTACATAAAGCATAGAGCATGTGACTCTTTCAAAAACAAAACCCATTCCTGCTGTAGATAAAGACAACTGCAAGAAGAGCACAGTGAGAAGCTGACAGACTAAGAAGCTGGGAGATTATACAATTACATATGAAGTTCTTATTATTTGACTTTCCCACAAGAGCAAAATCATGAAAAATATGCAAAGTGCTCTCCAGATTTAGAATAAGCAGCTGAATTACTGTGGGTTACTGTTCCTACGTATGGGAACTGCCAGGGAAGAAGTGCCACACAAACAACTGAGGGCTTCTGCACAGTCAGCACAGGGGTAATTTGGCTTATAATAAGAACAAAGTTGTGTTGCAGGACTTCAAAGGGCTAACTGAAGGCTTGTCTTTATTGAGATAAATCAAAGCATTATCTGTAAATATGTGATGTTTTATAATATTTAGCATAATGAAATCCTGGATATATCCAACAGCTGATGTGATCCAGGTGTTAGATCAGGTAGAAAAAATATATTAAAAAATAAACGTGTTAATTTTGGAGGAGAAAACCTATGACAAATTAAGTCAAAGATTTATGGTACGGTTCAATGATACTTATAAATTGCTACCTACAGTTGATATTTCCAAGAAAGGGGTTCCAAAGAGGAATCTTGAACTAAAGAAGTGGGTATTTCATATACATGGCAAGTTCTCTCTTACAAAGTATGAAATATCAGCTAATCATAAGCAGTTGGACATAGTTCATTATTTACAGGAATTTTAGAAGAGCGAGGAAGTTTCAATAAAAGTAAGAGAAATAATACTTTGTCAACTATTTAATATTGTTAGATATTTAATCTACTTCTACAAACTTTCAGCTGCATCATGTGTTTTGATGCTTAAAACTAAACATATTGATCATCTTCATAAAGGAAATTTTGCTATATAAAGGAACAGAGTCCTTGCAAATAATAGAGAAAATTAAACATGTATAAGACTTTTCTGTTGAGACAGGGAGATAGCATGTGTCAACATTTACTGTTCTCACTAAGTCACTACAAAGTGTTTTCATCTCTGAAAGTAATTTGCACAGTGAAGTTTTGCTGATAAAGATTAACTCTTGAGAGATTATAAACACCTGCTTCTGTGCTAAGACAGCAGAATATATGTCTGCCTTGAACACACTGGGTCTGGTCAAGTGCAATTAACTCAATAAAACTTATAAAGTTGAGGTATTTTAGAGGAGGGTGGGGGCAGAAGATACTGATATAAGGTCTAAGACATCTTACTCCATATTTATTGCCATTATAAAATCCTAGAACTGATAAAATCGTATAATCATTGGGGTTGGAAAAGACCTCTAAGATTATCAAGCTCAACGATTAACTCAGCACTGCCAAGTCCACCACTAAGCCATGTCTGTAAATGCCACATCTACACACCTTTTATACACCTCCAGGGGTGGTGACTACAGCACTTCCCTGGGGGGGTCTGTTCCAATGCTTGACAATGCTGACGTGAAGAAATTTTTCATAATATCCAATCTGAACTTCCTCTGGTGCAACTTGAGCTCTTTTCCTCTTGCTTTGCTTGTTATTTGGGAGAACAGGCCAACCCCCACCTGGCTATAGTCTCTTTTCAGGTAGTTGCAGACAGTGCTAAGGTATCTCCTGAGCCTCCAGGCTGAACACTCCCAGCTCCCTCAGCTGCTCCAGGTGCTTCCCCAGCTTTGCTGCCCTTCTCTGGACACACTCCAACACCTCAATGTCTTTCTTGTAGTGAGTGGCCCAGAACTGAACATAGGATTCAAGGTGTGGCTTCACCAGTTCTGAGTACAGGGGGACAATCACTTCCCTACTCCTGTTGGTCACACTATTTCTGATCCAAGCCAGGATGCCCTTGGCTTTCTTGGCCACCTGGGCTGGCTCGTGTTCAGCTGCTGTCAACCAGCACCGACAGGTCCTTTTCCAATGGTCAGCCTTCCAGCCACTGTTCCCCCAGCCTGTAGCACGCAGGGAGCTGTTCTGACCCACGTGCAGGACCTGACACTTGGTCTTGAACCTCATACCACTGGCCTTGGCACATTGATCCAGTCTTAATCCAGAGGACTCTGCAGGACCTTCCTACCCTCCAGCAGATCGACACTCCCAACCAACTTAGTGTCATCTGTGAACTTACTGACATTGCCCTTGATCCCTTCGTCCACATCGTTAATAAAGATTTTAAACAGGACTGGCTCCAATACTGAGCCCTGGGGAACACTCTGGGCCTGCCCATCCAGCCAGCTTTTTTACCCAGTGAAAAGTGCACCCACCTCCACCATAGGAACACAGATTCTCCAGGAGAGTGGTGTGGAAAACAGTGTCAAAGGCTTTACTGAAGCCCAGGTAGACCACACATTTCAAAGAAGATAGCTGCTAGCCTGCCAACTTCAAAAGAGACTTTTCCACCCCTCACTCATTCAAGAAAGCAAAGCTTTTCCCGAACTCATCACATCTATTCTGCTGTTGGTCTGAGTCTGGGAATCTGCATCCCAACCCCCTGCAGCTAAGGAAACAGCCATGCAAAATGCTTTATGCTGAACCGTGCTGCGGTCACTGCCCAGGGAAGGTCCTGGAGGGATGTCAGGGGGGAAATAACACCAAGCACATGGGCTTGAAGGTCAGCAGCAGCTTGGGAAACAGCAAGAGCTAAAGAGCCAGAATGTGATCTAGTGCGGGAAGGGGCAGGGCTATCACTGTGTGTTTATACTCCACAATACACTGAGAAGTATTTCTAAATGTGATATGGTTTGGTCGCTGCCACAGAGGAAAGGCAAATATTCATCTTGCAAGATGCAGATGTTATCCTAAGAAAGCATAAGGTCCTCTTAATAGTATTAATCAGATTTTAAAATTGAAATTATTTATCACTAGAGATTCCAGACCTTCAAAATTTCTGCAAGGCAAGTGGATGTTTGTCTATCCCCCAAGCTTCCAGTGAGTCCTCAGAGGAGGACAGGACTCAGTCTGTTATGTCAGTGGTGCTCTGCTGCTGGGGCTGCAGTTGCAGGACAAGCTCTGCAGCAAGTGCCATAAACAGGTATGAGCCAAAAAATACTACAGAAAGAGCTCTGTGGATACCCTCTTTCATCCTTGAACATAGCAGGATCTCTGTTTTCCAGACTGAGAAAGGGCTGTGACTGTGTGTGGATGCTCATGCTGAGCTCTGCCTGCCCCTGGCCCATCCTTGCTTAGGTCTGATCTACCCTGGAACTGGCAGAGAACTTCCTTCTTCTCTTGCTGCAGATGGATTTTGATTGCGGCAGCTAATCTGTCCCACCATTTCCATATGACAAAGAACTAATAAAGATCCAGTCTCCTGGATGAAAGTTTTATCTGTTAGTATTACCAAGCTCTACCTCACTATACTAGAAATGGGCTTTTCTACAGCTGAGAAATGTGTTCTGTACCCCTTTTGTCCCTCATTGGATGTGCATCACCATGTTTAAAATTCTTCACAGCCTTCATTCCTATATTCTGGATGAAGGCCACCAGAGTTTGCAAATGCAGAGTAACTACTGGCAATTACACTGCCAACACAAGCCTTCCAGAAATGTACATGCATAATTCACTGCTACTTATATTTTTTTTATTCCATATTACCTGGGGGTACCAATCCATAGGAAAGGACATCTGTGCCCTATTTGTGAAAATGGTGGTTTGTGGGTTACAATTTGTGTGCACCAGTGGGATTTTGGAAGGAAGCAATTCAGCACTTAAGCACTTTTCGTCATTTTCATACATGGGAGGGGAAATATGCATAGTTATAGAGGCCCAAAGAGATCAGGAAGATTAGTATACAAAATATTGTAGGCCTTTACAGCATTTATACAATTCCTCTTAAACCACTGTCTTCCTTTTTAAAATTATCATCAGTGTTTGTTTCCTGCTTGAAACTTGGTTTGTGTCTGACCAATTAAAGTGAAGATAAATGTGTCAGGAAGCTGTTTTGAATACAGTGCCTCAGCTGCAGAATGCAGCTTCTCTAAGTAATTGAAATGAAAGTCAGCACTAGAAAAAATAAATTGTGTAGTTCAGTTGTGGCTGGAAAATTGAGATTGGCAACTTGATGCAACTATTTCTATTACTTTCCATTGCATTAGGTAGAGTAATAAATACTTCATAAGAATAATACAGCAAGCTTTATTTTATTCCATATTGTGATATCAAACAATACTGCTAATAAAAGATTGCCTTTAGGGCAGGAAATGTTTTATTCTCCACTCCTGTTCAGTCAAGAGTCTTTCTGCTAGTTCTGCCAACAAGGATGCCAATTAGTGTCAAGTACAATTTTAGTAGTACTGATGAAAGACAAAATAAAGGAAATACAGTATGGTGAAATCAATTTACTGTACTAAGGCACATAAAAATGTATTTCTTTTGGTTTTAAATTGGATCTAGAACTCAGTAAGATGGATGGGAGGGTGCTGGGGAGAGAATACTACTCCTGCTGTTTCACAGTTTATATCCCCAGTTCTGTACTAAGAGCTCTCATTTTGAGATCTCGTTTTAGGCCAGCATTACATGAACTTTCAAAATGCACAAATCATATGCAGTTTCCAAGAACCCCAAATCAGCTCTGTGTTAATTCTGTACTTTTGTCAATACTCTAGAACTATCTAGAAAAATTGCGGCAGTGAAATCCAGAGGAGAATGAAATCTTCTGTTTAGGAATGTGCACAAAGTATGTCCACCCATAAAGATAAACATCCAGGACATCACCTAGTTTTACTTTAATTATAGCTTTTCATCAAGTCAGTGTGAAATCTCCACTGAGATACCTTAGTCCTGATAGAAGCTGAGTGGTTTAGATGAAGGTGCCCTGGAGCTTGGTCCTGGTATTGAGAAGTGAGAAGGCCACTTCCTCAGAAATCAACCAGTTCCCTGTGCCCTGTCTTTACTACATGAGCTTCAAAATGCTTTCTAACAGGGCGCTTTGCATGTCTCTTGACTCTAGAAGAGGATGGGCAGACAATGAATTTGCAGAACTGGCCAGGGCAATCCATGAAGGTGAGCAGGGCCAGTGTCACTCAGGAATGCCCCCAGAAATCTGGCTTGACCAGGCAAAATTATTTCCCTGTCAAGAGGCAGTGCTGAGCATTTGCCTTAATTAATGAAACAATTATTGATCTACATATACATGATTGATACACACAGCTCTTTGCAGATCTGAGTAGCAGAGTAAACTCAGCTTTGCACCAAGTGTAAGGAAAGTTTAGCACATATCTAACACACAGAAAATGCTCAGGTAAAAATAGGAATTAAATAATTGTTGCTATAAAGAGGAGAGGTGGCATACTTTTCCTGTCCATCAAGCTCCAAGCAGTTGGCACCCTATAAATCATAGGAAGCACAGGAGTAATTATAGAACTGGAAGCTGATTACTGTAAATATTCAGAAATAGCTCCTGCTAATTGCAAGTTAAAGATAATGTGAGCATGACTGCAACCATGACAGAACTGTGCAGGTCACTTACATGCCCACTTTTCTGTATTCATTAAAACTAGGTTTTCTCACAAAGTAAAAAGCAGTACAGTCAATCTAGCACCTTGTATACAAAAAATCTGTTAATACTGTCAATTTTTTGTTCTTTGTCAGAATTACGGTTGATGTGACAACACTTAGACCACCAGGATCTGATTACTTTCCCACTGAGAACAGAGCAATTTAGCTAATAACTGCCAGCTTGTTCTGTCATCTCCTGGCACCCCTTCACTGCTCCCAGAGGCACTGCAACACATTTATGCTGGGAAATGACTGGTCACAGAAGGACAACTTGCACTGAGAGCAGATGATCACAACATGCAAAAGTGGGTTTACTGTCAGGGGTGTTCATGTCTTCACCCTTGGGGCAGTATGAATAGAAAACTCCATCTGAAAACTCTGTCTCCTCCACCCTTAACAGAAAGAGCTCTTTGGGGAAGGTGAATCCACCAGACAGATTGTGCTGGGCTATGGAGTATTTAATTCCTGCCTCAAAGAAGTTTCACCACCAGGACAAATACAGGTAACACTTCAACCAAAAGTGAGATCCTCTTTCTTGCCCAAACATACTAGAACCACTCTGACACATGACCAAGGGCAAAAGTAGCTTTTCTGGCATCAGACTGTGCTCTGCTCCTGTCTTCAAACAGGGAGATACACAGAACCTCAAATTTTCATTCTGCATAGAGAATTTAGCTTATTTATGGCTCTAATCCCTATTTAATCCTTACAAAGCTATTTACCTCAATAATACACATTGCAAACAGAAGTTCTACAAGTTAATTACCACAAGCGTAGGAGCACTGATTTTTATCCACATCCGTATGTTGTTATTATACAATCTCAAATTCTAGCTGTCTTCTGCATTTGAGGCAGAATTTTCAAAATTAACCAAACGAGCTTTTGAAAAAGCCACCCTTTTACTAAATAAAGTTACTTAGAGTCCTATCTAAAACCATTTAGATCTCAAACATACTATGATCAAGAAGACAAGGACCCCTCCACGTGATTTGACCAGAAGGAAGTGCTGCAGTAAGTGTAGCTGTTACTACTTGGCAGTAAATGTCTCACCATGCTGTATAATGCCGTGCTCCAAGAGCCTGCGACCGAGCTGCTCTGCTTCAGTCCGTGTCACGGCCTCTCCTTCCTGGATCAGCCAGTCAAGGAACTCTGATGCTACAAAGGTTCGTTCGTACTTGACTCCTTCCTCTTCCCTGGCTTGCAGAAGGGTATTTTCAGAACTCATCAGCCTGGTATTGGAGGGGGAAAAGATTGGTAGGGAAAATGGTTCTTCAGAAAAGCAGTTCAAGATGTATTCTGGCAAATCAAACTGATATTAAGCAAACATGTCTGAAGTTTTCACTGACTTACTAAATTTTTCCGCAAGCTATCAGTCTAAACTTAGGAAGTGAATTATAACTGCTTAGTCAAAAAATTTAGGTTTTAGATCCCTGTGTGAAGCTAATGCTTTCTTGTGTCTTCACCCAAAAGAAAATTAGATTTTTAAGTTTTACATTTCCCCCAGTCAGTCCTTTAGGTTCTCAAAAAGTTACTGTAAAATTAACTTTGAAACAAAATTAGCTTAAAAGCATCAGAATGTGACTAATGCATTCAAAGCTTCCCAATTAATATTTATTCTTAGTAGGACTATGCCCCAAAGTCACTTAGGTGACTTTGAAAATTATCCCCATAAGCTCTAAAACAGCTACAGAAAAATTCAAGAGGAGGAACAAAGGTAGTTCTGTGGTTTGGGTGGCTGATAAATACTGCATGTCCAACGCGTAGGTGCAGCTGCAGACAGTGAGTTACACACCTGAACACATTGTCACATCTGAGGCTCAGAGTCTCTGTGCTTCAACTGGCTCTGTGTATCACCAGAGTTCAGAGGAATATCATGACATGTCTCTACATACTCTAGCAATTGGCATGTACATAGTTGAAGGATACTAATAAAATTCTTCTTTATTCAAGTTATCTATGCAAATGACACAGTATTAAAAATGGAAAAAAAAAAGGAAGAAAAAAGCCACAATATTTTGTTAATGAAAAAGTCAGGTTGAAAGTTTAAAAGAGAAGACAGTTTGAAAGAAGAAGTCAGAGTTGTTTCTTTTTAACACAGAATTCCACCTTTTTTTTGCTTTGTTGGGAGACTGAGCACCATAGCATCCTTAGTTACCAATCTGATTTTTCTTCATAATTATTTTACTTATGATTTTACTTATTATGGGCTAATTACAGGACTAGTGGTAAAACTTTCAGAGTAACAGATCAATAATAGAATGGTTATTTTTTCATTTCCCTTCACTAATTCTTCTGAAATTAAGGGCACAACTAAACAACAAGAAGCATATTCTGGAAGTGCTTAATCTTTGCCCTTCTGATAAAGGAATTGAAATTCATGTAAATCCATACATGGGCCATCTGCTTCTTAAACTGCCAGTGTGTCCAGAGATTATGGAATATAAATTCACCTCCTTTGGGAAGCATCAGAAAAATCTGTGCCACAGGAACACAGACAGAAGTTTCATTTGAAATTACACTGAATAGGTTTGACAGGATCCAGCATCTGGTATTTCACCTGAAATATTTCTTCTTTTGACTTTAAGGAGCACTAACCTGAAGCCTGAACGAGCCGGATCTGACCACCAGGTAGCAGATCACCAAATCAGGAAAAGGCTGCTCAGCCACAGCTGTGTCAGTGGCAACACAATGAACTGCTCCTTTAGGTGTTGGTATGTCATTGCAGCAGCTCTGAGCTGAGTAAGAACTAAGAAAGTCCAAATAAGCTGAATTCAGGGATGAGGTCAAAAGTAAGAGTATGAGCCACAGGGGACAAAGTATTGACTCCAGCACCCTTGTACACTTTATTCTTTTTTAATATTTTGATTTACAAGCATATGCATGCAAGGCAACATTTTGTCCCCATACTAACCACACCTAATACAGACCTAATACACTCCAAGAGACTATCTTTAAATGTATCTCGTTCATGAGGCTCTTTCCTTCCCCGAAAAAAATGCAGAGCCAAAGCTTGTGTCTTTCCGTACCATCTGCTACATGGTTACCCAGAACTGGTTACTTAGACTCTGCAGGCACCAAATAACAAATCCTTAGGATTATGTTAATTGCTCTTTGATGAGTCTATAATTAGTAGACCAGCTCACTGAAGTCACAAATAGAGAGGTCCTTGAAAAAGCAAAGCTGATTTTTAGATTTTTACAGAGACATGAACGAAATCTGGAAAAATATCGAGTGGAAAAACACTCAGTTTGACATTTCACACCCTCCTGCAAGTGCCCAGAATAGCACTGCAAAGGATTCGGACTTGTGAACAAAGAGACATGAAATTGCCAGTTTAACAAACCCAGACACAGCAATCCATAGACTTCTATCGTCACTGAAGTAAATCACTGTAACTCTGTGGCTGTCAACAGAGCTGTACCAGTTCATGTAAGTAAAAAATCTGGCCTTTCATTATCCAGAACTGGAAACTGACTCTTACTCTTCCATTTTCTCCTTGTTTCAAGAAAACATGAGGTTATCCATGTCAAAACATATTACTTGTTAAAACTGGTGTTATCCTACATTAAGGAAATACATTTGGCCAAACACTGAAATTCAAACTCCTTTCAAAAGCAATCTTTAACCTTGTTTTATCAAAATAACTGCACCAGAGGATAAATGAGACTTAACCACTGATGAGTTAAAATGAAAGTGATTCAAAGAATGCAGTCTGAAAATTATCTGAAAGATTTCCTGAAATTAAAACCATAAATCTGCACTTCTTTCTTTCACTGTGAAATCTGGTTGAAAAATCTCAGTTGATGTCAGCATCATGAAATGACTTACAGCTCCTAAATCCAACAGCACCAAAACCAACAATCTTGTCTGCCTGAATAAAACCTACTGGGAATTGCAAACATAAAAATAGGATGTCTGCACAATGTTTTTTTTCTTTCTGTTTTTTGTTTGTTTTTTGTTTTGTTTGGGTTTGGGGGTTTTTTTGGGTTTTTTTGTAAAGCTATGAAAGATCTGTGATCAATTTATTTAAGATTTGCAGGGAGGGTTTTGCTGAACAAGAAATACGTTTACCTCATTCAATCTATCTGGTCAGTCCTGTACAGCTTGAAAACTGATAGCAATCTCAGACCTAATAAACCATTCAACAATTTCAGGCAAGACTGTAGGAAATCCGGTAGGTTTCATCTCTAGTTATAAACTTGAAATTCAAAACATGTTCACAGAAAGGATTACCAATGTTTGCAATGATGGGCGGGGAATCTGAACAGCTTCATGATTTTCAGTGCAAATGAAGGGACGATACAATCAAAGATTGACTTTAAGTCTTCTAATCACAGAGGTACAGTGACCGAAGATGTTCATAGCAGGTGAAGGAGGCAATGCCACAAGAAAGAAGAATCCAGGTTATGAGGAGCTTTAGGGCCATGAAGAAGAGAGACAGGAGAGACAGAGAAAGGGAGCTCCTCAGCATGGGGACAGTCCTTATGTTCCCATGTCCCAGGGCAGACAACAAGGCATTTACCTGAAACAACTCACTGAATTCAGGGAAACTGCCTAATGCATCCTCTTCCCATGCCACAACCTTCTGATCCTCCTAAAGCATTTGGTTCATTTTGCCCACTGAGGGCACAGATCTGCATGGACTGCTACTGGGTAACGTGTCTGCAGTTTTTGGAAGCACAAACTACACTGGCTTCTGAATGTGGCAGTACTCCTGCCCTACTGCAGAATGGAGAAGAGCAGGTAATAGTTTAAAATATCCACCTTACGCTAGCACAGCCTAGTGAAGCTCAGCAACAACCACAAAATTAGACAAAGATTTTCAAAATGTGTTGGATCCAGACAGATTTCTTTTGGTATAGTTGCATTTCTCTTGCAATTAGGTCCACAGGCATTTCGATAAACAAGTTGAATATGCTGGGAAATTACTTCATGTTTGTGCATGAGCACTTTTCTCCAGTTGTTGCCATTCAGTAATTATTTTAACTGCACTGAATTAGTATTTTCTTTCTCAGCACTATCAGCAAACTGATACAACAGATATATTGCACATTTTATTACAGAACTCTTTCTGTAGTAGTCTGATTTTCAGCATTACATTTTGAGCTTAAAACGTAACCAATGAAATTGTGAAGGTATTGTTAATAACCCTCTGCACACTGGATTTGCCAAAATAACCAAAGTGAAGCACAGATACGCCAAATATGCTTTCTTATGTCCCATAAATATATTTCTGATGATCCATGGAGAATTTTTATTAGCTTTGACTGCCACATACTAGTTTTGAAATGCCAGGTATTTTTAATCTATACTATATTTAGCACTCAGGGCTGGTTTTAAAAGTTTCTGAATCCTTCAGATATGTTGCCTAGGAGCAATCACCTCATGAGGATGCTGTTATATTTAGATACAGGTGCTGATTTTGGCATTAGCTCATTTTCTAAGATGGGAACAATATCTACGGTTATGAACATTTTTCTGCTAGTACCACGTTGGACAAACTGGACACTAGACATGGGTTTGGGGATGGTTCTCCATGCAGAGAAATGGTGATGAAGGCAGACACTGGTAGAAGAGAGTCCTTTGTACCACAGCTCCTTTCATGCAGAGGACTGGAATCAGCCCTACCAACAAAA
Organism: Formicarius rufipectus; assembly: GCA_013399695.1. Taxonomy (NCBI): domain Eukaryota; kingdom Metazoa; phylum Chordata; class Aves; order Passeriformes; family Formicariidae; genus Formicarius; species Formicarius rufipectus. Next base: position 117,372 of record VXAU01004445.1, read on the forward strand.
AATTATTTTTCTCATGCAAGAATTGAAATGTAGACAAAAAAAAACCCACTGTAGATGCTCTAATCAGCTTTTTATAGCACGGGTCAGGCTTGTAGGCACTGCATGTTACAGAGTCTAAAGGAGCAAACACTGTGCTTAGTAAGACACAGAAGTCTTTGGAGGCAGCTGATTCAATCCATCTGTTCCAGGGAAGCGAATGGAGGTTTTTTTCCAGTGGTGTGCTTTCTTATGTCTTATACATTTTATTATTTTTTTACTTTAAATAGGCACAGTAACTGTGCTTCAGGGAATTCAGTATGATAGGTGCAACACAAGGAGTAGCATTTACAATTATTTGTTTATATTTTGGTTTCACTGTTCCTTCACCAAATTGATCTTCAGAGGCAGCTAACCTTGAAAATAATATCAGATTTTAAACTTGGAAGAGGGAAAAAAATTTTCTCCAGTAAGAAAACACAGCATGTCTCCTGTCTGCTGCATGCTTCTTCTCCAAGCAAGCAGGAGAGTGGGTGGTATTCAGTCTAGAGCAATGCTTGAAGCTTTTTGGTAAACAACACATCTCAACTTTTGCATTAATTTGTAGCATATGCCAGCATGCATTTTATTCACTCTGCTTGAAAGTACCGTGTCAACATCTCTACATCCTGAATAAAAATGTCATTAACTTTATATTAGGAAATATGGTTAAGCTGCCCAGTTATTTGACGGCAGTAATCCAGCAGAATAGTCAGTATAGGCATAATAATCTGCCTCAAGTCATAACTAGATGCTTTTAGTTGTTGGTTGTTTGGGGTTTTTTTCTGAAACTACTTTTAAAATAAGTTTTCTGATGCTGAAACTTTGTATACCAGAACACTGAAGATTAATTTCACCGATGATTTAAAATCATACCTCCTTGTGAAGACATAGATGTGGAGTCTACACAGATAAGCAGATGCTTGCTCAATGCGTTTTGATGTACTAAAGCTTTAGGAATTATGATTATGCTTTTACATGACAAATCATCCTTCAGTAATTATTTTTGCACAATAGATTTCAAGGGCTTTGATTTACATTGAATTCTCCTATAGGATCTATTTACAACCTGAGACATCTGAAGATGCTATTTCTTTTTATACAAAATCCCTCAAGTGAATATGGTAGAAAAGCAAAAGAAATATGGGAAATAGAGGCTCCTAACCAAAGTAACAGAATTACCCAGACCCATTCCTGCATGACTTCAAAGCCCCTGACTATTCAAAAATTGATGAACAAGTATCATTTGCATCACATGGCACTAATATCAACATATTATGCATACTGAGTGTGACATACTTTTCATACAGTCTCTGTCCTCTCATGAACACCTTCACCTCATTGTCCAGTGGAAACGTCCCATCATCCTTCCTGAAGCGGTAGAACAGTTTGACATCCTTGAACTCTTTATGCTCATCACAGACTGCAACATAAAATAATTAAATAAATTTAAAAAAACCTTCACAGACATGTTAAGGAGTTGGGGATCCATTTATCAGGTACCACTGCTGCATTTAAAGCAAGCATATACAGAGTATAACCCCCTGTATTTCTGAGCTTAAAACTTTGCTCAGTTCTAATAACCAGTAAAAGGCTGGAGAAAACTTTCAGGCAGGTAACCAAATTTCAGGGTGAGGGAGATAAGCGTTCATCAGCTTTGTGAGTATCACTGCAAAAATAAAGAACAAAAAAGCATCCATCAGCTACATAACCAGAAAACCTTTTGATGAAAACAATCTGTTGGTTTGTTTGTTTGAAAGGCCACCAGAGTAGAATGCTCTATAATTTAAGGTTTGCCAAACTTCTTAAAGTTATTGGTATCAGTTAGCAATGCTGTAGGAAACCTGAGACTTGCTGAGAAAGACTCAAAAGCAAAGCCTTCTCCCTCTTCAAATTGCCTCAACTGCCCTGCCATGCCAGCTAGCAAGTGGTAGGTACAATAAGGAGCACACTGAGAAATACCAAATTAGGTCTGTAAGGCAACAGCTGATAGTGGACTCTTCTAAATGCAGAATAGAGCCCCATCAAGGGCATAGACTGACTGGGAAAGCTACCCCAAGCCAGCTGCTCCTAAGAGAGTTGTCAGCCCATATACATGCGGTACCTTCTGCACCACAAAGCACGAACTGGTACCCCCTTCACTTGACACTGGAGCTGGAGGGATGCTCTGAGCATCCTGCAGAACCTGATTGAACCTCTCAGAATTTACCAACCCTAGCTCATTTTGCAAACTATTTTATTAGAGTGCAATACATGAAAATTTTCAAGAAACTTGTTCCATGTGTCATATATATACACACATATGTATGAAATTTTTGTGGAAGCTACAGTGTGCAATTTCCTGAGGTAGAAAACACTTGGAGGTTGTTAGAGCTTTAAATAAGGACTCAGCAATAAAGCCTCTACTGCTCAATTAAATTAAGTCACTCAGGCATCCACGCAACTCTTCACTGACATTTTCTCAATAGAGGATTAAGTAGTCAGATTTGAATACCCTATAATTACTTTATTCTTTAACTATCTACCATGAGTTCCAGTTGCCATAACTACCCAGAATTTTCATTTAATAGCCGAGCAGAAGCTGTAGAAGTGCCACTCATTCAATATGTGCATTTCTGACTTTAATTAAGGTGTTGTTAATGTACTACAGATAGCAGCAGCATTGCTGCACATACAAAGACCCCTGCATAAAGTCAAAGTTTGTCTGTTCACAGTCACTCAGCTTTCCCTTAAAAAAGTAACAAATGGTACATTTGCCTTTTTGATATGGGTAATACTGTGGGCTTGAAATCGAGGCCTTGGATCTTCTTTGCTAGTGTGTTTCCCAGCCTTCCTGTGCCCCAAAAGGCAACTAAATGCTACCAGTGAATTGGAAGTCTTCTTTTCATCAGCACCAATTGTTAATTCAAGAAGCTGAAAGGAACAGATCTCAAACAGACAAGTTTAGGAGAAAAGTAATCAGGGCACAGCCGGACCACTAACTTCTTGCAGCTGTACCAGCACTAATGTTTGTGCAGCTGGTGTGAGGGACAGGGCCAGGGAACTAATCCACGTGAGAAAAATGATCTTTTATTTGCTGGATGATTTTTCAGATGGATTTTTCAGCTGGAGAACTGTGTTCCTGGGGACAGGATCCAGCTGGGGCAGCTCTGGAGGCAAAGAAGCATCACAGCCTCCAGTAACTTACCCTGCTACCATGGGTCACTCCACACCTCCTCAGCCTCTCATGTCCTCCAGGGCACAGGGGACCTTGCACAGCAGCACGGCTCAAGGGAGATGCTTTGTCTCTGGCAGGGAAAGGATCCTACCTGTCCTATACTTGGTTGAAGAGCAGGAGTGAAATTACCCTTTGTTTCATAAGCCCTCAATAAAATTTAGCTTGGAACTTTTTAGCAGCTGATACGGCACTTACCGTGATGGATAATGCTGTGATCCAGCAATTTCTGCACCAGTTTGATGGCTGTCTCTCGGTCCGAGGCCTCTTTATGGTCAATCAGCCAGTCGATCAGCTCTTTGGCAACAAAGCAGTTCGGGTACGTTTTGAGGTGGTGCCGTCGATCTTTAATGACCTTTTCTTCGTGCAGTCGGAGCCTGGGGGTCAAATCACCTTGTGAGCATTATTTGCAGCAGCACCCAAGCCCTGCTCAGAGGACGGGCTTTGAAGGTGTTGGGTAGACAAAATACTCAGCTACACTTCCACTGTTGGCATCTCACAACCAGGCAACCCACAGCAACCTGTTACAGCTTTAAACTCCATAATTGGAAAAACTTGTTTTCTGCTCAGTGGAAAAGTTTAAAAATTGAAGAACAGAACAGCATACTAAATCCATTAAAATACTTCCCGTAGGTCAATTAAACTGTCAATAATTTGGGATTATTTTTCCCACATTACCTCTAATATGTTCCATATTACTCCTTTCTTTTATAGTATAGTGATTCTAGATTCTTTTTTTCTTTTTTTTAATCTCATTCATTTTTATCAGCTGCAGTTTCTCCCTTGTTTGGGTAACTTCATTTTGCCTCCAGCTGCACAACAAGCATAGTATTTATGATTTAAAATTCATGTGTGAAGCTGTTCTAACATAATGCTATGTATCATTAAAAAGTTGCCTTCTATTCCAAATCAAGGAGAACTGATTTCTCATTTGGGGACCTGTTGGCAAATGCTGTCTAGCTGCAAAATCTCCACCATCACCTTGAAAGCAAATTGGTTGGCTCTTTTTGAGACGTTCAGGTGAGAAAGAAAGATCCTGACTAACACAGGTTCTGGCATTCTGCATCTTTATGTTTAGTTGGTTTTTTTCTAATTAAACAAAAAATATCAACATTACCAATAAATTAATGGTTAGGGGCCTCTAAAGTTTTTTTTATGTTTCGTGCTTTCGTTGCTCTATTTTAAGGAATCATATCAGAAAACCTGGTTTTGTAGTACCATATAAATACCACGGTTCTGAGGAAAGCACAAAACCCACAATACTTGTGCTCCTATCACAAAGAGAAACACTGCTGTCCATTTCCAAGTGGCCAGGATCCTACCTTGTAAAAACTCTCACCGACTTCAAAGAGTCCTGAGAAATGCTACAATGACTGTAGGGGGTACAAGGGTGATTACACAGAAAGGTGTTAACATGAGCCTCAAGAAGCGATTTTCCTCTCAATGGGATTCCAGTAAAAAACAATGATTTTTCTTTAGAATCAACAAAAGGGAAAATATTTGGCCGAAATCAATGAAGAAAATAACATTAGGGCATTAGACAAGGTTTACATAGGCTTCTACCTAAAAATACTTCCTAAGCAATGCTTTTGTTCTGCAGCATTTAGCCTTGAACTATGCTAGAATGGCCAATCTGTGATGTGAACTCAAAACCAGCTTTGTAAACATAATTTTAAAAATGTAAGACTTTTACATTAAAAATACTGATAAATCAGATTAGTATTCTGGAAAGAAATGCTGGTAAATATCCCACGCATTGTGAAATTCCCTGAGCTAAAATACCTTTGCTTATAGCATATTTTCCAGATGTGCTCTAACAGCTGTTGCCATGCTTAGAAAGAAAAGCCTACACAGTTTTAATTATAGAACATGCAATTATCAGTATGTCTGATGGAGCTTCACAACTAAAATGCATTCCAGGTTCCGTTAATGTTCATCCAGTCTTACATTACAAAATGATCTGCAAGCACAAAATTAGAAAGAGAATGTATAATACATATCCAGACAGTTCAACCCAACTTTCAGTCAGCAGTGTAAGTCTAAATGGATGGAGTTCCTCTGATAAGAGGGAAACCCCCTTCTCTGTCCACATGTTGCATAGGAGTGTGCCAGGACTGGTCTGGCATTCCACAAAAAAGTCAGTAGTCAAGAGCCCCAGAAATGAGCATTTATGTCTTAAATTCTGACTGCAGGCTTTCCTGCAGTTGGTGCTCTTATAAATATTTCAATTTCTCTGTCATGTCAAAAGACATAGGTTCCCACTGCAATCTTTGTCCTCACTCAGAGCATTTATAGGGTCTCTCTATGTACCTTGTCCCTATATTCATAAAACTCGTAGGAATTTCGTATCTTAATTACTTACTCACTAAAGTGGATCCAAATTCACTAAGTTGTTACAAAAATTATTAAGTCCAAGAAAGCACAACCACATAAGCCTCAAGAACTCTGTAAAAACAAATTTAACTACAATTTCCAAATAGAACTTTTTCTGCCACCCGTACTAATTGTATCCACACTGACTTATCTCCAGGCTATTTATTTGGAATAAAGAACAGAAAGAGAATTCATATTTTCTCCTTGGTGATGTATACTGTTCTCCCTGAAAAGGCTCCCTCACCTCTACATACCTGCTAAAAGTCAAACTATATGGAGCAGTAGCTCAATAAATTGACAATACAGAAAACTCAGGTAAAGTTATTTAGCACATATTGCAGTGTGCAAAAGTTTAGGCAGGAATTCAGAAAATGTGTTTATGTTCATAAGTATTTGTTAGGAGACAAATCAACTGGGATAAAAAGGAAATAAAATGCCCCAGTTAATGCAATTATACACTGGAGCCAATGCCCAAGTGGTAAATTCTTTATCCCTTGGCACCGGGAAACAGGCTTCTCACTCCAAGTCCTTGACGCTTCCCCTTTAAGTAATGTTAATCACTTTACATCAGCTAGTCTGCATGATGACTGGAAAAGACCTAATTTGACATCAAACACATTTCTTTCACCAGAAGAAGTTTTTCTCAAGAGCTGCTTAGGAGAATTAGCTGATCGACAAACCCTGACCAGTTTGAGAGGAGAAGGGCAAGAAGAGAGAGGGCAAATAAAAAGGGGTGATGGGGAGACACTTTGATTCAACGAGCCTTTGAAAAGCTGACCCTCTTTCTACAGCTTAATAGCTGGACACCAGAAAACAATCTTGTGTACACCAGTACATCATCCCTATATAATTCCATGTATTATTCAAGATTACCTGCCAGATTTTGCACATGGGGCCACAGTATGCCCTACCTGTGAGATCAAAAGCATTTGAGCAATTGCCTGTGAACTGTAACAGGCATGTGCACCCTTTAATATTTACAAACTGATATCCATGACTCTTACTCATGCTTGCAACAAATAAAGACAGGCTGTATTTAGAAGAACGCATGCCAGAACAGTTTTCTGGGGGCTTGTCTAAACAGGAGTTGCTCCTAATTAACAACATGTAGGGACTCTTGCTCCAAACAGAAGGGCCTTCCTTCTGCATAGCATGGAATGGGATAACCTGGAACACACGGCTCCTGCTTTGCAGGAATGCTATCTGCAACAATGTTACTTATTAGGAGTCCATTAAGCATTTTCTTTGGTAACTGTCAGAAAAGTCAGGATAATGCAAAAATCTAAATCTTTGTCTAGAAATGAAGGATCAGTTGCTAACTTGGGACAAATTGCCCTTGCAGCTACATGAAACTTGCATTTTGTTTCCAGCCAACAGGGATATTTTTATTTCCACCAGGTACATTACACAGTTTGAAGTTTCTTGCATCTTTTTCTGGATCCCTGGATATGGATTTGTGAGAAAGTGCCTGCACAGGAGTTTTACTTTTCTTTTAAATCCCAGAAAAGCCCAGGTTGCAGGATAAAGACAGTAATTATACAATTAACTGGACCACAGTCTAAATATCCTACTCAGCTACTTCCCTCTATTAGGTCTAGTAGTTTGTGTGGCTAACATAGATCTTACAAAGCACTACCCAATCCTAATTTCTATGCATGAAGAAAACTTAAAAATCTCCTGCTCTTCTTGGCAATTTACCGAATCTGTCGTTTCCCAGTATATCCTGTATAGTCCCTATGTTTATCCTAGCAAGGCTCAGAAACAATGTGCAGAGAACAGGTTGGTCCCTGACACTCTAAACAGACAACATTGTATGAAGACTTTCATATGGAGCTCCACTCATTCACCTCTTTGAATGTCCCTGAAACAATCACACACACACATAAAGATGCATATAGCATAGAATCAGAGCAGTTTGGGTTGTGTTTTGTGTGTGGCCTTTAAAGGCCATCTAGTCCAACCTCCCTGCAATAAGCAGAGACATCTTTCATTAAATCAAGTTGTTCTTAAAAATCCTCGACTCTAACCTTGAATGTTTCTAGGGATGGGGTACCTTGCATCCCTCCGGACACCTTGTTCCAGTATTTCACCACCCTCATCACAACAAACTGTTTTTATATCTAGTCTGACTCTACCTTATTTTAATTGAACCTATTACCCTTACTGTATTGCAACAGGCCCTACTAAAAAGTCGCTCCCCATCTTCCTCCTAAGCTCCCTTTAAGTATTGAAAGGCCCCAGTAAGGTCTTCCCAGAGCCTTCTCTTCCCCAGACTGAACAGCCCCAACACTCAGTCTGTTCTTCTGTTTTCATGAGAGGCCCTCTATGCCTCTAATCATCTTTGTGGTCCTTCTCTGGATTGACTCCAACAGGTCAATGTCTTTCCTTTGCTGAGGACCCCAGAGCTGGACACAGCACTCCAGGTGGGGTCTCACCAGAGAAAAGGGGCAAAATCCCCTCCCTCGACCTGCTGGCCATGCTGCTTTTGATGCAGCCCAGAATATGATTGGCTTTCTGGGTTGCAGTCACACATCATGGAATCATAGAATCACAGAATATTCTGGGTTGGAAAGGGACCCATGAGGTCCAACCCTTAGTCCTGACCAGGACCATCCCCAAGCATCACACCATTGCCAGGTCACATTCAGCTTTCCATCCACCATCACCCCTAAGTCCTTCTCAGGCGGGCTGTTCTTGATTTGTTCATCCCACAGCCAGTATTGATGGCAAGGGTTGCCCCGACCCAGGTGCACACCTTGCACTTGGCCATGTTGAACATTATTAGATTCCCATGGATCCACTTCTCAAGCTTATCCAGCTCCCTCTGGATGGCATCCTGTCCCTCATGTGTGTCATTTGCTCTACCCAGCTTGGTGTCATCTGCAAACTTACTGAGGGTGCACTGGATCCCACTGTCTATGTCAGTAATGATGATAATAAACTGTACTGCTCCCCAGACAGACCCTGAAGGGACACCACTTATCACCTAGGTCCATCTGGACATAGAGTCATTAACCACTACCCACTGGATGCGACCATCCAACCAATTCCTCATCAGCTGAACAGTCCTCTCATCAAATCCATCTCTCTCCAATTTAGAGAGAATATTGTGGGGGACTGTGTTAAAGGCCTTTAAAAAGTCCAGATAAACAATCCCCGCAGCCCTTTCTCTGTCCAATGATACAGTCACTCCATCACAGAAGGCCACTAGAATGGTCAGTCAAAACTTGCCCTTGATGAAGTATATATAAATATATTTGTGTGTGCATACATATATATATGACCAATAGAAATAGATCATATATATGCAAATGATATATGATATTTTCATGATGATTTTTGCATATATAATCACCTATATGTCATACATACAAGATACATATATCATCTTCATCACAGAATACATAATTATTTAGATTTTTTTTTAATGGAAGGACAAAACGCCAGTGAAGAGGTCATTTAAAATGGAAATTCTTAGCCGAATTTACTAATTGTTGAACAATACACACTGATGTAATTAGTCATGGCATGAAGCATGTCCTGCCTCAGAGTACTCAACTGCTGCTGATGAGTTCTAGCATGCTCATGGGTTACTGCTGTGTTACACCTTGCTTTTGGTTTCAATGACTATCCCAGACTGAGCACTGCCGGTCAGTTTTCATTGAACTACTACAATTTTATCAAATTTAGTAAACTCTGAACAAAACCATATTAGATCCCTTAAAAATGAACAGTGATATGCAGAGAGGCAAAGCACTGCAGGTGATTGCTCTCACAAGTTTCATGTATTTGGAACTTCTACAAGAGAAGAATTTACTTACTTCTGAGGAAAACAAGTCACAATGCCCTTTGTGACAAATATTTACGGACAGAAAAAGTATCTCGCCAAAGATCAGGACAATTCATGGTAGCTAAAGAACATGGGGGTTTCACGTCTCTTCTCAAGGGATATCATAGGTGCTCCACTGGCAGGAAGAATTGCCTTTCTGTTGGAAACAGAGCAGTTTTGTACCTGCCCAGAGGTCACAAAGTTTGGCTGGTTTCTGAATGTAAGCACATGACCTGTCCACAGCACATCTTACAGGAATCTTACTAAAACGTGACATTTTTCAGAGTGTCTCAGTGACTCAGCCTCGTAAGTCCAAATGAAATGTAAAATTCACAAGTCAGTTGCAAAATAAATGAGCCTAAGGTGGCATTTGTTTATATATACACACTCAGGAAAATACCGAACTACTTGAAATGTCCTTTACACTACATTTTTGCCTCTGCACTGTCAGCAAAAAAATAAAATAGGTCATGAGGATATGAACTTTGTACACAGAGGCGATCGTGAAGGTACTCTGTGAATGCAGTGTGTATTGCTGGGACAAGCGTTTCCAGCTGGGCTTGCCAAGTCTCAGCTGAAGTGTCAGCATTTCACTGCTGCCTGTTCCTCTTTCTATTTATGCTCCAACTCTGCAATCACTTGGTTCTGTTACTTGATATTCACAGGAGCTAGAGTACCCTTTAAAACATGGGGTCATAATGGAAATAGGATGAAGATATTTCTGTGTCGATAGCTGTAGCAGAGAAGAAACTCTTAACATCTCAAACAGGGTTGGAGAGAGTGACTTCAAAGCAGCTCTTGATATCATTTCTCATCACTGTGTTTATCTCCACTGTTTTTGCTCAAAGCCATGTAGTCAATGTGAAGAGACGTCAGAACACAGGGCCAGACAGACTTCAAGTAAACCATCTCAGGGTGCACTGCAGAGGAAATCCTGAAGCTTCCAAAGAAGTGATGGTTCACCTGTGGCTTTAAATAACACACTGGGGATGCCTCTTTTATGAGGCCTTTTTTTTATACATTCAGACAGTACTAAGGTCACTAAGCCTAGAACCAAGCATGCATAGGGACACCCCAGTGCTCATAACATCTTACTGTCAGGGATCAAAGCAACTCTGAGGAACAGACACAGGCATGGCTCAGGGTCTGGGATGAAATCAAAATGATGCCTATTGGAGACACTCCTTCAGCCCACAAATTCAGGCCAGAAATTCAGAGCCACAGGCTCCCTTTGAGTACACCAGACTGAAGAGGAAATTAGATCTATGTGTTTGTATCGATCTGTCATAAAACTAGAGACTCCTTGTAAAATCAAGGGAAGCTGTGAAGTGGCTAATTTCCCTGCCTGCCAAGCCATTTCACTTTCATTTCACTTTTAAGGAAAATGTGTACAAACATGAATATCTAATTGCCTATGCACTTGAACCTTGAGAGCTTCTGTCTTGCTGGAAAGCATAAAACTGCATTTAACAAAGACAAAAACACAGAATACAGGCAAGTTATTATTTCACCTGCCCCTAGTCATAAGGAAAGTGGAACTCTGCCTGTCTCTGGCTGCTTGCTTTCTGGGCTGAAGCTGTCAGAACACAGCAACTCACAGTCCTCCTTCTCTATATGGAAGTCAAATATAACTGTGCTTCTCATTCATGTATGGATGAGTTGGGATGCACGATGGGATGCATGTATGCAGATCCAAGTTCATGTGATATTACTGTGTGAATCCCATAAAGAACTGATGTACTCTCCACTAAAGAACAATTCATCTTTGCTCATATCCATCAACTACATTTCCCCCACATTAATTTTCTGTGTCTCCATTGCAAGGATATTCTTAGATTTCCTAAGTCAGTATATACTTCGGGTATTTTCTCAAAGATGTCTTCCCAAATATAAGCTGAAGTCTTCTACCATAGACCATCAAACTTTCAAAATGCAGACTAGAAACCATAGAAGAACTATTGTTAGAGACATCCCTTGACTGGATTAACAAGGTAGCCATAAGCCCAGCAACTCTTGTAGGCTTAAGCTAAAATGCCTCTCAATAAAGGGATTATGTTATGGATAGCAAACTTAGGAAGGAGCAGTGTAGGTCTCAGGGGAGGCCAGTGAAAAGCAATTAAATTTGTGTCAGGGAACATAGACCTGTTATCTGAGTAACATGGCTGGAAGAGGAGAATGTTCCTTTGAAATGCTAAATGGGCTAAACAGGACAAATACAGGTCAGAATCCAAGCCCTGATGCTACAGCTATTCCTGTAGCACTGCCATTCAGGAACTTGAAGGGACAGACCAGGATCTGGAGAAGAGGATGCTGAATTACAGGTCTGGATCACTGGAGTCAAGAAGAGGGGCTGCAACAAGGACACAAGGGGCTGTGAGTATCAGACCTCCCTGCTCTCTTGGATGCACCTTGCACAAAAAAGCTACAGGCTGAGGTCCCTTACACAGCAAGGCTGACATCTTTTTTACGCTTATCCAGAGGGAAGAGCTGAGTATGACCTTGGCAGGCACTGGCAATGCATGCAGCAAATTTCAGATCACTCAAGAAACAAGGTCGTTTCACCCACCCATCTCTCAGCACATCTGGGGAAGAGCAAACCTGTAATGCCCAGAAAGCACCACAGTACTGAACAGGTCTGCAGTGCAAACAGTAAAAGGGGTTGTTATCTGCCAGAGATAACCCCAGAAATCCAGAGGAGAACTGAAATTAGCCAAGTGCCTAATCTCAAGTGCAGTTTGGTATTTCTCCCACTGTCAATAAGTGACAAACAGTTCTGCTGGAATGTTAAATGACTTTGGACAACCTCTGAACTCAAAGTCCTTCCACACATAACTGCTCTCAACCCCTAGAATTGCAGATCTGCAGGAGATCTCCCTGACATTTTATGCTTCTCAGAGGAGCACCAACTGTTTGGACTTCTTTCAGCAGTCCTTGGCAACCCTGCTTAAAGCAAGCAAAAAAAAAAAATTCTGCCTTCATCATTAATAATGGTTTATACTGCAGTAATACCTCAACTACTTTTACCAAGTGTTTTCCATTTTTACACGAAACTCGTATCCAAATACTGCACTGTGTAATCATGAACATTGTCAAGCACAGATAGCCAGTACTTGACAGGTAATAAAAGGAGTAATAAAATACTTACTGTTATGCAATATTGTTAACAAACACAACTTTATACTGAGGCTATGACTCAAGACTTTTTACTCATTTGTAACAAATAAGTAGGTTCATCTTAAAATGACTATGGATGCAATACTGTTTCAGTATACAGTAGCTTGTATTAAAACCATCAAACTTTGTTTCTCTCTTACTGCTCTAAATTAATATCTTCATTTTTTCATGTTTAGTATAACTGCATTAGTGGGATTTATTTTTATTTTGAAAGAAGTTTTGATAGCAGCATGTGGAAAAGTACTCCCTAAGAAAAGGCACTCTGTATTGAATTCTTTTTTTTAAAAAATCATACAATATTCTGGCACTGATACATGTTTTTTTACCTCCTACAGATGGCAATACCTCAATATGTAGGATGTTACACTGACTGAAGAGGGAGTTCTTTTCACTGCCTTCCAGAAGTGGTTGAAATCCAGTGGTTGGCCACTAAACTGCAAAATAAAACTGGGACTGATTCAGACCTTTAAACACTGAAAGTAACGATCCATTTGAGTGGATTACCTAGACGTGATTAAATTGTTAGTGGATGACCTTCACAGTGAGTAAATACAAATGGCTGAACAGGTAAGACTATGAAATGTAAGGCTGTGCACCACCAACAAAATGCTTTGTTGAAAAGTGAGAACTCAGACTGAAAGCAACAGAGAGTAAAACCAAAGCCAGCCAAAGGTTGTACTAACTCAGACGCCTCAAGAAATTATGGGAAATCCAGTTTTCCATGTCCTTGTATATGATACTACAGAGCATCATCTAAAATATTGTGTTTTATTCCTTCCATGTCATTCAAGAACAATAACCTCAAACAGATGCAATGATGTAGCACTACTCCTGTATGAGAAATGACAAGCCAGTCTCATGAGTAGAGAGAAAAAGATACTGGCTTGAGAGTCTGGCCTTATCTACACAAAGAGTGAGAAGAACAGAATTTCTGTCTATAAATTTTCAGGTGAGCTGAAATCAGAAAGCAAGAAAACCTATTTAAGTGATGATGAGGGAATGTAAGAATTAGTCAAAGCTTTTGAAAAAAAAATTCTAATTGTTCCCTAAGACAAGGACAACTTTAAAAAAACTGTAATAAATATATCAAAGGATTATGTGTTACAATATTCTGCAGGAGACTTTCCAGTCTCATGTTTTATAATTACATGATTTACACTGACATTAGTATGCACAACATTAGGAGTACTACAGGAAGGAAGAATATCAGAGGCTGGCATTTGAATGCAGTATACCAGGACTCGCAGCCTTTCTAAAGTTCTAAAAACTGGTTCATGTCAGTTGCAAAAAAGAAAAACTCAAATACCGCTTATATTATACGCTGTTTCTATTAAAGCTTTTATTACAAGTGCATATGCAGATATACAGACATTTGTTGTATGTTTGTCAAAGCTCAGAAGCTTCAGGCATAATAAGAGACATCCACATTTGGGAGCATGTCTCCTTGCTTTTGCCACAGGGTGCTCCTTGGTTTTAGTTTTCATTGTGCACATATGCAATAGTCCTTCCCTGTCTGATTGGAAGGATAGGGATTTAACTGGCCACTCATTACCATACAGTCAACACTAAACCAGTGGCACGTTTTCCTCCATCATAAGAAGGAAATCCAACAATCTTTATGACAGACAGCTGTGTCACGACATGCCTGGGGATCTGCTGTGAGGAAACCCCATCAGCTGGGTAGCAGCATTCAGAGAGGCCAAAGATCTGCTCTGCTTCCTTGCTAAATCAAAGTGTAGCAGCCAGGAGCAGCTCCAATAGCAGAGGATCCCTTGCCAACTCCAAAGCCCAACTCTGCAATTTACCCTTGGCTGAAGTCTCTACACCTCTGCGCTCCCTTGGCTGTCCTGCCTCCACCTGCAACATCCACTCATCCTGTTGAGACCCAGATCACCAGGTTTGCAGGAACCTCCAGCCTCTAATCTGAGATCTTCTAAGCTACCACAAAGAACTTGTCTATATAGTCACAGTCACCTTGGTCTTTTTAGCCTGAAATTTGTCTAATTTTATATAGTGGCACATGATTCTATCTTATTTATTGTAATAATACAGAGTATGCAATTATTAAAGTGAATAACTCAAAATAGGACAGAAGTCTAAATAGAATGATGTTACAGCCTTTTGAGTTTCCTTAATTTGTCTTGTTTGCCTAAGAAAAGCATTGCTTTAAGAGTAAAATATATGCCAGTATGACCTTCACAGTCAGCTGGAGGCAACAAATCAGTGTACTCTTAATTAACATTCTGCTCATTTATACATGTTCTTCTTAAATAGAATCCTGTAAGATCCAATAAGGTTTCAGTGCAAATGCCAAACAAAAAAAGAAGATGTAAATCACTGTCTAGAGACAAAAAAATGAAAAATGTCTTGGAAATCTATTGATTGCCTCAGACTACACAGAGTGAGTTACAAATGCATCTATGCAAATGATGACAATGATTTTACTCAACGATTTTGCAACATAGCACTACTATATTCATTTTTTAAACACAGAAAGGATTGCTTTCTGACATAAATATTTTAATGACAAAAAACCACACTATCTGCATTAAATCTTTCTTTATCTAGGTCATACAAACACATAACATGAAGAATTATGATACATGAATTTAAGGAGATTAATGTAATGGCATGAAATTGCTCACTGCCGAAATTCTGATGGGCTAACAAAGAACTTTATTATCAAGATAAATGTTTTAATAAAAATCCTAGTTAAATACTAATTCTATTTAAAAGACTTTGTTTTTGCAAAAATCTAGCCCGGGGATGGTTTTGTTTGATTACCTCAGCATTTTCCTGCATCTCATATATGATATGAACAGATACACAGCTGTGGCATAACCATTCCTTATGAACAGTTCCTTCTGTCACGATGCCATCAAGGATCTTGTCTTGTTTGATTAGGCCTTGTCAAATGCTCGCAAGTAGACAAGCTTTGAAAAGATAAATATTACAGAAGCAATCTTCCTCTCAAGATTAAATGGAAATTTTCTTTTAAAATAATAAATGAATCCACAAGGAACCCAAAGAAATTCTGTTGCTTTGCTGAACAGCTTGCTCCCATTGCTGGGCATGTGTTCGCCATTTCTCTTTGTAGGCACAATTCTCTCTCCGCACATGCAGAAAGGTCAGTGAACAGGTATTTATGTGCTCTGACAATAAATGCAAACTGTGACTTCTTACTGCCTTAGTAACTCAGTACATGCGTCCTGACCCTTATTCACCAAGTAATGGCATCAGCTTTACACACATATCAGCCTCAGTAAATGCTGCTGGATTCAAATTACAACAATATGGTTATGTTTATAGCATACTGCAAACTTTGTCATAGGCCTCAACTTGAATCCAAAACACATGTTGCACAGACATTGTAGAGATAGCCTTTGTATGGGCAACTGGACGAGAGGAGCTGAGTGGTTCAGACTCAGGTATCTGCTTATCATCGGTGTACATGGCCCAACACTGTGTGTTAATCCATTTACTGAAGATGACCCCTGACATCATCTGTCCTGAAGAAAGGTAGGATCTGCAGGAGCTTGGCTATGGCTGTTCCTCAGATGGTTTCAACAAGCACAGTTGGGCAGACACACCACAGGCACTTTTTGCTGAATCTGCCCAAGCATGTGGATACCAGAGAGTGTGCCAAGGTTTAGTCCATTATTCGCCTGCCTATAAAAGTACAGTTCAGTTATAATTAGGTCTTAATTTGAAAGTAACCAAAATGAGCTTTATGAATCTTGAAATATAGAATCATAGAAATGTTTATCTTGGCAAATACTTCTAAGATCGTTGAGTCCAACCCTTAACGTGCCATTGCCAAATCCATCACTAAACCGTGTCCCTGTGCCACATTACTCATCCTTTAAATACCTCCAGCAGTGACAACTTGATCACTTCTTTGGGTAGCCTGTTCCAATGCTTGACAATGCTTTCCATGAAGAGATTTTTCTCCATGTCCAATCTAACCCTCTCCTGATGCTACTTGAGGCCATTTTCTCTTGCCCTGTCACTTGTTACTCGGAAGAAGAAACCAATCCCCACCTGAACACACCCTCCTTTCAGGGAGTTGTAGAGAGCGACAAGGTCTCCTCTGACCCTCCTCTTCTTCAGGATAAACATCCACAGCTCCCTCAGCCTCTCCTCATTTCAGCTGTGATACAGACCAGCTTCACTATCCTTCTCTCAACCCTCTCCAGCACCTCAATGTTGTTCTTGTAGTGAGGAGTCTAGAACTGGACTGAGAATTTGATGTGTGGCTTCACCGATGCTGAGTACAGGGGGACAATCCCTGCCCTGGTCCTGCTGTTCACACTGTTTCTGATACAAGCCAGGATGCCCTTGGCCTTCTTATCCACCTGGGCACACACTGGCTCATGTTCAGCCTCAAGTCCTTTTCCAATGGGCAGCTTTCCAGCCACTCATCTCCAAGCCTGGAGCCTTGCCTGGGGTTGTCGTGACCAGAGTGCAGGACCTGGCACTTGGCTTTGTACAAAATTTGCCTCAGCCCATTGACCCATCCTGATCAAGTCCCTTTGTAGAGCCCTCCTACCTTCCAGCAGATCAACACTCCTGACCAACTTGGTGTCATCTGTGAACTTAATGAGGGTGCCCTTCATCCCCTAATCCAGACTGTCAACAAAGATAAACAAGATTTCAGTCCATATGTAAGTAAACTGTGCATATATGAACTGCTGAAACTGTCAAAAGGCTTGTGGCCGCTGAACACGTGAAACCACTGATCAAGTGGCCAACACTTCTCTGTGCCTTTTCCTACAGGTCTGTCACTTTCTGAGGTGAAATACTGATATCTTATATAAAAAGATGCGCTGTGTACAGTTTTGAGCCTGCAAGCAAAACTTCACAATTTCCAGTCCATTGGAACTTTTCCTTAGCCTCTATATGTTTAACTAAAATCTTCTTTCCATGTTTATTGTGCTTCTCCTGAACAGTTTATGCAATCCTTTTTTCTTCCTCCTTTGGCCCAATAATGTGTTTCCCTAGGGTACTGTTGTTATTGGCCTCATGTAAACTCAGAGAAGAAAGCAACAGAGTACAAACATATTTTATGTGAAATTATGTAGGATACACTGTTTCAGCTGGTGTTGATTTACAGATTCAATGACAGAAAAAGTCATATGAAGTTCTTAATATATTAGTTGGAGAAGCTCTATCCCCTCTGTAACCCAACAAAGTGAATGCAAGCAATTACCTTCCACCCACCCATGTTTGATTCATTACAGTAGGCCCAAAGTATAGCCCTTGGAAAAACCACCACTCTATAGAAAACTGAAATGATTGGATTTTTGCCTGTTATGAAATATTTTTAAAGGATCTAGGCTTGCAACGCTGTGATAAAGCACAATGGCATACAAAGAAAGCCCAAACCCCATTGTTCTCTGTGTGTGTTGTAAGAAATACTATTTTTAACAAGGTGGGATAATAGTTGGGCACATGCTTGATTTAACTACATCTTTGATCTATAAAATCAAGGGAATATATCTCATTGCATTCCAAATGGATTACAGGACGAGACGTGCCACTCCAAGGAAAGAAAATGTTAACAGCTCAAATCCTTTCTTCCCTCTCAATATGTTACTGGAAGTCCTCTTTCCACAAGCACAGTCAGAGCTGCAGGACCATGTACAGGAACCTGTACACACAAATGAAGTCCCAAACTGGTCCCTTTGTGCACAGTGTGAGAGGATCTGAGAGGGCTCGATGCATCTCTGGAAACACTGTGCAGGTAGTGAGAACACAGGAGCAGGTGGTTGGCCCTGTGATTACTGTTCCTCTTGTAATGCCAACACTACACAGCCAGCAGGATTTCTGGCACTGTGACTATTGGCCTTCCAGTACATATTACACTCTACACTGTCTCCAATCTCTTCTCTATTCTCCTCGCTCAAGGACTGATATAAAACCACCATGTTCTATGAGCACTTCGGCTTCCGTTCCCCAAGTTCTTAAGAAATGAGTCTATAGATAATCTCACAGACACCTTGAAATGCAATCTTGATGGTGGGAAGATTTGTGATGTTGGAATCTCATGAATCTCACACGATCTGGGGTAAAATCCTGGCCTAACTTAAGACAGTTAGGACATGGGAATCAGGTTGCCACCATCACATCTTCCTAAAAGTCTCAGGTGAAATAGAGATTTCAAAAGTTCTTGTGCATTCATTTGGAAATGGATACATTTTTCATCCTTAAATTTGCTTGAAAAGCTGGACAATATAAGAGTGGTGAGCAGTGGTACGAACTAACTTGGCTGATTTTGCACTGAAGTAGGTTAAGAAGCATTCTTAGAAGCCCTGTCACCAGTTCCACTGAGTGGATAATAATCTCAGGTTATCAACCAGTAGCAAAAAGCTGATAGTATCAGCCACCACAGCGTCAAGAAGGCATCACACTATGCCTTCATGAAACATTCAGCTGGAAGGGATCTCTGGAGGTCATCTGGCCCAACCTATAATGAAAGCATATCCAGTTAGTACAAGTTGCTCAGGGTCATGTCGAGGCAAGATTTTAATATTTCAGAGCTTCTCTGGGCCCCTATTCCACTTTTTTTACTTCCTCTTAGAGTGAGTAATCCTTTCCAAATATCTAATTAGAAAGTCCCTTGCAAATTTTGACTGTTGCCTCTTGTACTATCCCTTGGAAAAGACCCTCTCCCCTTTTGCCTACACCTTCTCATTTTAGTAGTTGCAACCAGCAGTAAGATGCCCCCAGGCCTCCTCTTCTCTAGGCTGAGCAGACCCAGCCCTCAGCATCAACTTGTACATCACACACTCCAGCCAACCCCACCATGAGTGCTAGCCTTCCTTGGGCTTGCTTCTTGTCGGAAGACACCTTTTTGTTGTCTATTTTAGAGAGCTGTACAATTTTACACAAATTAAAGATAAATAAGTAAGGTTTATTAAAATAAGCATCTAGTAAACCTTGCTTTATTTCTTCTGTTCTGTGGACTTTAGAGAAGTCCCTTTCACTGCCTCACCTAACTAGACATGCATAGTATGATACCAATGGCTCCTATTATGGGCCCACTCTCCCAGTCAAAAAGATCTACTTATTAATCTCATTTAACCTCATCGATTTCTGCCATTTCCCAAAAGACTTGAAAGGTCTGAGTTTGTCCAAATGCTTTGAGTTTTGAAAATACTTTAACTGTCCAAGACAAGTCTTTAAGGTTCTAAACCCAAATCACTCTCAAAATGGTATTTGTACAATCTCTTTGGGGATTTGTACATGATAATGCTACTTTGAGCTTCTTCCCATCACAATCTCCCACTGTTTGCACTTTGGTATCAGTTTAAGCTAGGAGTTACTCTTTCAGCATCTTAGTAAAGAGAAATTAATTTCAGATAGAGGAAAGTATAAGTTAATTACATCCTGAGCATCAGGAAATAATTAACAGCTTTCTATTATACCACTCTGATTTCCAAGCTACACAATTATATGTTAACTGCAGAAAAGGATGTATGATTATCAAGACAAGAATCTTTTCTGAAAAAAATAAAAGGAAATTGTTCTACCACTGACAATCAGCACTATAAATAATGCTTAGCTAATATCTTCTCAGAATTCATTTCCATTATTTGCAATCCTAACTGAGTGGTGTGTCGGACATGTGTTGTCAGATTCGCCTTCCAAAGAGGATGAATGTAAATAAATGCTGGACTCATTCCTCAGATAAGCACTCATAAATTCAACTTCCTGTGAATATTTTGGAATACTCATTGGAATGAAATTAAAAATCATTGTTTTTACTAACCATATTGTAATTATGCTTTACATTTCCTTTGCCTCAAATCAGAGCTGAGACTGGCTTATGAAAACACAAAGGAACATGCAGACTTGCTTTAAGTAGCCCCAGTGCTTTGAAGACAAGAGCCACAATGTGAAGAGCAATAGATGCAACATACAGAAACATCTTTTTAATTGCCAATAAACTCACTTGGCCCAATATGCAGGAAAGTGGTGCAGACACAGAGCCAGCGCGTTGTACAACAGCTCAGCTGAACACCAAGGGAAACACCACAAAAAAACAGCCATTGTGGCAACAGCACTTAGTGTGAGAAGCAAGGAAACAAAACCACACAAAACTCCACAATGGTAAGTCAAAAGCTACTGTGGTACGTGGCCTCTGTGTTACTGGGAGTGGGAGAATCTTCCAAAATCAGGTACATAGGATTCACAAAGGATAAATATTACAGTGCTGCTTATCAACAGAAGAGCTTTGCTCTCCCCAGATGCCTCACACAATGTCTCTTCCAGGACAGCTATACCTCTCCCCCTGAAAGTTCTGTTCCACATTCTCCTTCCCTATTATTTTCCACCTTAAGGGTTCTTCTATGCACTGTCCTTGGCAAGCATCATCTTGTAAAAATAGTTGTTACAGCTCATGATCAAAATAATGGTGTCCATCTCCAATTCCTTCCACTCCCTATTCTGTCACACCAATCACAGTATTACAATACTTCACTCTCAAGCTCCCATCTTTGCTATCACCATCTTAAGTGTATTGGCTTTTGCTCTGACCAGACAGCTGCAGTTTTGTCATTTGACTTTTTATCTTCAAGTGAGCATCTCTGTGCTTGCTGCATTAATACAGGAGGCATCCTCACCCAAAGAGCCACAGAGCTGTCTGGATGGAGTCACCCAGATCCTGTCCCGCATTGCTATGACCTCCACCAAAAACCTGACATGTAAACAAGGGTTGAGCAGGGGAAGACTGGATGAAAGGGGTGAGAAGGGACTCCTGGACTGCCAGAGCTGTACTTTAATATCAGGAACTGATTCCCTGAGAAACCAACCTCACTGTGGGGCCAGTGGGATCTGGGAGCTCCCCATTCCCTTATCCCAGGTGAGCTGACCGTATCCCTTCCTGCCACTGGTGCTAGTTTGACACAATGATAACCTGCCTGAGCTCCCCAGACTGTTCAGCACGAGCTCACACACACCAGTGCAGTGCACCAGACAGGTAGCAGGATCCCCAGTCCAAGGGAATTGGGCTGTCCTTTCCTGCAGCAGCAGCCAGACACATCAGCTCAACACCACTGTAAAACCCACAGTGTGACGTATCCCTCCTTCCTCACAGAAACCAAAAAACTCTCAGCTGCCTGCAGAGCCCTGTGACACAGCTGTGGTAGCTCAGGTACTCCACACACAATTGCAAGGAAATGGAGAATTACAGCCTTTTTATGTGAAAACCCACTTCTATATTCACTCTGAATTAGCAAGCCCAACCAGGAACACTTTTTAATTATTCTGAACTACACCTTTGAGATATGAATGCATTTATTGGATTAAGACACTGCTAAGACACAAAATATGAAGACTTCAAAAGGCTGATAGTCAAGGTCAGGGTTGCATTCTGAAGTCGTGCTGTCATACTGGTCGCACAGTGACATGCTAATCATACGAATTACGTAGTACAAATTTCAAAATGCATGAAATGTCAGTATTTGTATCTCCATTCATGCACAGTTCTATAACAAGAGTGCAGAAGTAAAGGTAAAATCCTTGAAAAAAGAAAAAAACCTTGTTACCTGCCTGGTAACAACATACGCATTTGGCATCTAAATTTTTTAATGGGAATCCAGCAAATTGAGCCCTGAAAGGATGGTCAAGCAAATCTAGCAGTGACTGCTGCCACTGTTTCCTCTCCCTTTGACCATGTGTTTCTGCCGGCTCCCTTACCCCAGTGCTGGCACTGGTTTGACTTCATGCTGAACCTGTTCAGAAAGTTACATTTTTCTTATTTGACTTCAGCTGCTTCAGTTCCCTGAACTTCTGATGCCAGACAACCACCAGAGCGAAGTGCAAGGGAAGTGATAAGAGCAGGGCAGTAGCAGCCTGCAGTTAGATCCACTGTATCAGTAAACCACAGCCTTAAACTGCACGTGGTTCACTGACATGGGGGAAGCCAGCACCCATTTCTTCCCCTGTACTTCTGCAGAGAAAGCATTTATGTGGCCTTGTGGTAAACTGGTTTATAAAACTGACCCAACTGAAATACCAATCTTCCAAAAACCCTGCTGATCATTCCCCCAGCGCAGGTCACCATATAGTGATTGTCCAGAGATGCTTAAACCATTTCGAATGAGGGGATGCACAGATGAGGGAACCAGGAGGCAGAAACACCTACTTAATTCCAGTGGTTTACATAGTAAAATTATTTAAAGTACATGGCTTATATGTCCTGATCGTGCTCAAGAAAAAAACACAAAACCCATTATTACCACATGAAATGCATCCTTCCCTCAACAAATGCCAGTGGTTCTGCTGAGACCTGAAGATTTGCAGTTTCTGTCTTTATTGTCCTTTAGAGCCTCAATGCAGTTCTTCTTCAAGGACCAGCTACATGACCCAAATCTGATTAGCTCTTGCTTCTTCCCCAGCCTTTCATCCCCCTTGCCCATTCTTCATCAGTTTAACTTCTTCCCACGTAAGTTTATTTAGAAGACATGACTGGCCTTGCACGCTGGAAAAAAGAAGTGTCTTTGAGTCAGTGAAAGGACTCACACAAGTTTGCTCCACCAGAATGGCAGAGGCAAGACAGTTAGCAGAATCACAATACAAGGGTTATGAAAATAAAAAGCAGAAGGTCAGGGAGGGCCTGGAGCCTCAGGAGGGAAGGCCTCTTTCTGAGAGCAGACCCCAAGGCCGGAGGTACCACCAAGCCAGCACTCAGTGCCTGGGCACTTAGTGATGGGGTGGAAGAAGTCTATGTCAGGAGATCGGATGGACTACAAACAGGGTAATATCTGCTGCTGTGACAGTATCTTTCAGTTTCTTAAGTTCTACACCACAGAAAGCACTGAAATTCTGTGAATTTTATGCTTCAGAAAGTACTGGAGTCTACAGATACAAGAAATACCTCAATTAAAAACGAGATACACTGATTTCTCCCTAGTCCTTGTCCATCTATCTGATAGTGAAAGCTGGTTGACCTCCATCTTGGCTTCAATCTGGTCTCTAACTTTACAGATGTGATTTTGGAGGGAGAAAAGAGCAGATCCATTCCTGAACACAACATCCAGAAGTCTCTATCCATCCCAGAACACACAGTACCCTCTCTTCATCTCTACATCTGGGAGCTATTTTTCTCTACGATTTTGGGATGCCACTTTTGGGTTCAGTGTCCGACCTCCCAAACCAGAAATCCCAATCCAAACCGAGTCCCACCTTGGTGGCTTTACACAGACCAATCCTCACCATCCAGAACACACCACTGCTACAAGAAACCACTACCACCTGCAGCAAAGATTTATGTTGCAAGGGCTTCATTTTTTGTCAGAGCACACAGTGGCTACCCCTGTTGGGACCTGATAAATAGCTCTGATCCAAGGCGCTATAGCTACACAAGTAGTAAATAATAATGCCAGGTGATAGGAGACTTCTCTGTCACGGTGCCAACCTGTGGCCACTGCTCCCACAGAAACAGGGGTCATGGAGTAAATGCAAACCTAGACTGATTTTGGCACATTCATTCTGCCTTCCCTGCATGACCACCAACATCGAAACAAGTTCCCTTTGCTTCTCCATAGGCAGCTGCTCAAATGTAAAATAAATAAAAAATATTCTTGCACATGCTACACACATCAGCCTGCCTGCTGATCTCTGCTAACCTGAGACAAAAGTTAACGATTGACTCCATCTGGAATGAAATACATAAAATATCCCGTACAACATTTGCCTTCTTGTGTACATACCAAAAGAGCGATCACTGTTTGCACAGGCATTGTTAACTACTTGATCTCTGAGCTGTGCTTGAGGAAAGTGGCTAATGGGAACAAGTGAATTATTAAAAAGTGTAACTAAAAGGAAAGAACTGAGCACATAAAAGCCTTGCATCTTCATTTCTAGAAAGGTTGAATAAGCCACAGTTTTATCAAAGAACTTGAGAAACTGTGATTCCTGGACCAAGAATCATATATACATGGGACTTGTCATTAGAATCAGTACAAATGGGCAAGACTGAAACACATGAGAGGGTGCACCAGGTATCAAAGATTCTAGGAAAAATGAACATACAAATCTGAGAAACACAAGCTTGTTATAAAATTACAATAATTTATACTAATTCAAATATATAATTGAAAGTGTTGTGATAAGGTAGAGTCAATGAGAAAGCTTGATTTCAGAGCACGTTGTTTTGTAGCTTTACAAACCTTCACTTTGAAACCTTTTCTTTCAACGTATCACTCTGCCGGAACCTCACAGAGAAGACTGCCAGTTTTTGGTTGCTCGAGTTTGGAAATCAAATTGATGAAAGTGAAATTATTTGAACCAAGAACTCTGACGCACTCTACTCCACAGAGATCTGATGATATAATCTCCTGTGCTCTAGTCCCCTTGAAGAAGTCAGCAGACAAGAGCTTTCTCAAGTGAGACAACTGAAAATGACTTCCATCAGGGTTAGTTTTGAACCCAGTCAGTAACTCTTGGCTATGCAACCACCAGTGGACCACTAAGGAGGTTGCAAGAAAAAGATGCATGGGGGAGAAAAACATATCATCCCCTTAGGGGGAAGTACAAAGTACAATATTGGACTGTCTTAGGTCGATTACAAAATCTCAGCTTAATGAATTCTCTTCAAATGGCATAGACATTTATTTAATATCTAAAGATCAGTCAGGACATGATTTGAGAAGTGACCTCCTAGACAATTGTATATCTCAAATGTTTGAATTCCTTTCAGAGTCTGAGCTTATCAACACTAGAGTGTTAATACACTTTCAAACACAGTGATAGCATTTAATGAAGTATGTAACTACACAGTGTACATAAGTCTATATCATAGCAATGCATTAACACTAAGACTCTTTTGACATAATTGCTCTAGAAACTGTTACTGTTCTGTGCCCTGCGCTCTTTGTGCCTTAGAGTGGTCATTAACAAAAGTTGACTATTTATTACTCAGAATAAGGAAAACGTTACAGACCCTTAGGTCCATGACTCTGGAAGTTATTCACTCTATTATGTCTACTTAAAGTGATAATGTTCCTGAAGTGAGACCTTTGGAAGACGGGTGAAAACTGGGTTTCTCTTGCGGCTTCAAAATCTGTAGCTGTTTACCATGTAAACCTCCTTTGTAAGACAAAACTCATAAAACAAACTCTGGTAAAAAGGCAAGCCAATTTATATTGAATCATCTTGTCTTCTGTCTCTTTTGAAAGAAAGACAAATTTCTAGGAAACCTGCTTCATATTTCCCCAAGCAGAAAGAAAGATGATGCTGAATTATAGGAACTATTTTAACAAAACCACTGGCTCCTCTAATAAGTCTCATAATTATTTACTCAACTCTTAACACAAGTGTGAACCGGGAAAGGTGTTGCTTCTTGTGAAAACTGGTGATAAAGAAGCATTCAAAATCTGCAGACACATTAAGTGTTATTCAAGTTACACCTACTACAGAGAACTGCACTACAAATACAATGGCAATTTCTGATTAAAAAAAAAAAAAAAGAAAGAAAAAAAAATAAAAGAAAGGAACAAAATAGGTATTCTTTCAATATGGCTATTTGGTCAACTGAAACCTGAAGATCCCTGAATTACTAAGCACACTTTGTGCAAGAAATGAGGAACTCTTGGGAGATAAATGAGATTTTGGTGACAACTTGGCATCAAGACACAATTAGCAGACAAGGAAGACTTTGCACACCTCTAACTTGTAAGACAGACAGCCAGCATGTATATCAAAACATGCTCACTGAAACTGCTTTTGGTTGCCAGAGGCCAAGATCAGCTCTAATCAAGTTAATGCTCAAACCCAGCGAGAGATAACAGTTTAATCCTTCTGCCAAACAGTGCTGAAATGGGCACAACCTGTTGCCTCCGATCAGGAGGGAAATGAGTTTGAAGTTGCTCTCCTTCTGATAAAATTCTTAGTGACTTCAGTAGTGCCTTTGTATGTTCTCGTTATTAAGCTTCCAACAAGGACTATCCAAAGAATTAAGGACATGACACCTTCCTTCAGGTACTCCTAGCAAGGCCAAGGAAGCCCAGAGACATTCACTTCCCAGGGCTGTAGAAGGTAGGGATTTGCAGGTAGGGATGTAGCAGGATGGAGGCTTTAAAAGGCTCTCCCAGTTCCAAGGAAGCTGAAGGCCTCTGATCCTCTCAAGCACAGCTCTCAGTTTCTTCAGGAGACAGTTCTATGCTCATCACTCTATGCTCCCTCAAAAGGGAGAGCTCACCACTGAGAAGGTATACGGCCTCAGAATGTGCATCAGAACAAAGGGAAGAGCTCGGGGTTTGGATGTTTGGAGCTGTTAGGCAGCCAGAGCTCCCACAGTTTGTCCTTGAAGATCCATTAGTGCCTGCAAAGCCCACAACTGGATCATGCCATTCCCAGCTCTCACATGGCTCTTCCTAGTTTCCAGCATGGCAGCAGAAACTGCAAACGGATCCATTCTCATGAGTATCACTGATCGTTTGAAGACCCAAAGTTCAGAAGTCCTCATTTGAAAAAATATTAACCAAAGGTAAGGGTTACACACTTGCTCAGACAGCTATTTGGTATAGAGGCAAAGGACACTACTGGATGTAAAAATTTACCATGTTAGCTAAAACACAGCTCAAGATCCTGTTTCTTTTTCCATAAATCACCCCACCCATGGACCAGTATTTACATCACAGGCTGTGCCAGCAGCCAGCTCCCCGGGTGCCAGCTGACAGAGCACACATCAGGGCAGAGCTCCTGACCTCCCACAGGCAAAACACACAACACAAGCAACTGAGGGACAAAAACAAATAGGAGGGAAAAAACTCTTTGGCTTCCTCATCTCCCTCCCCTAGTCAGTATGCACTTGCCTGGGAAGAAGAAGGGGACAAAGGACTTCCAACCCCACCGCCATCACTGCCAGCGTGCAAAGCCAGGCTTGCCAACATGTGCCTCAGGGACCTTTAGCCCTCACTGCATCAAATCCCTGCCACAGAGGCACAGATGCGCAACAAGCACAGCAACAAGAGCTATGAGGCAGCACATAAGGGTGGGGTGAAACAGGCAGTAGAAATCTTGCAAGCAATTTAAATTAAGCAGCTCTGGTAAGTATTTGAGTTTAGACACACGTGCTGTTTGGTCTAGTACAAGAGTGCTTTAAATACCTTCATTCATTTGGGTTTGTATAAGTAACACCATGCTCACGGTTTCATTTTACACTTTTACTCTGAAGTTATGTGTTCATCTTGCAGTATGCAACACTTGCTCACATGCACTTTCACCCAAATACACACATAATCACCTGTCTGTCTGCATCACGCCCGCTGGGGGCTTATCTTGCAGTTGTAAGCATCACTAAGAATAGAGTACAATATGTTTCCTTGAGTGCATTTATGTGCTGGTTTTCTATCATCTGTTTGCCTGCCCCAAAGGCTGCTGACATAGCCTGTCTTTGATTCTGAAAACCCTCCACATTTTCATTTAACATTAACAGTTATATGCTTATCTTGGACAGGGAAAGGAAAATTTCTAGTGGGGTTTGCTAAAATGCATCTTCTGGCCAGTCTTCTACGATTTATTTTGTGGCTTTTATTGTCTGGAAAACTGCAGAAAACGTACTTTTTGCATAGAGTGTCCCAACAGAGAAACAGAACAAAGTTAATAAAAACTTGGAGAAGGAGAAGACAAGTTTGAGTGCAGTTCACAATACAGTTTCTGCTGACCCAACAGCTCCCAAATGGGAGATTTTGCCTCTTCTACACCACCTCCTCTTCTTGCTCCTGGCTCCACATTCCCACCACCTATCTTCTGTGGGTTCTGGAATTCAGGAGATCAGAAAACTAACCTATCCACCCAACCACCACATTGTATCTGCTTTCAAGAAGTACAAGAAGCACACAAGCAGGCACAAGGGAGATGGGGCTACACTGCTGGTGAATAGGAAAAGGAGTGGATTCCCTCATTCAGCAGCAGCCACACATTATACACACTGACTTGATCATGCACCCACAGTTCCAGTAGATCTAGGCCATTGCTAACATATTCACAAAGGAATATCCATAGGGAACCTCAGAGGATCTGGAATAATTATTTTGTGTCTGCAGATCATCCTGCCCAAAAAGACCCCCATGTTGCATGACCTTAATAAATAAAATTACAAATATCATCCTTGATTGTGACACTAACGAGCTGATTCCAGGAACCAGATTTGTAGATGTCTCCTCAGTCTTCTCCTTAGGGAAAGATTGCTAAGCTTTTGCTTTTCCATATAATTATGAGGTATACAGAAAGATTACTGTGATCTTACTACAAATTTTATATTAGCCTTAAATCTTCAACTTCTAGTGACATAAACTAGAAACAGCAGAATTATGATTCGGCACTTGGATGAAAAACTTTGCACCAAGTCCACCACGCAAAGCCTGTGCCAGTGCATTCTGCCATGCTAAGTTTCCCGTCAGGCTACTTTGAAGCAGAATCTCAAGCCTGGAGCAGACACTGGTGTGTACTGGAGCCTGACCACCAAAACATTTACTTTCCAACCACAGGTATCAATGATGTGCATCATAAGGCATCAATGCTCCTTACCTCATGGATGCAAAATGTAACAGTGTCTGTACTAGCAGCAATGATGGCACCTCCCAAATCAAGGAACATTTCTAACACTTTGCAGTGTTTATCTGGCATTTGAGCAAAAAGATTTAAAAAACGAACAAACTAACTAACAAACAAAAAAAAAAAACAAGCAAAAACTACTGGGAAGTTATTTTTGCAATCTTCTAGTTACTTGTTTAATACATTACAATGGGATTTTTCTTTCTCAATCACAAGCTGTTCCATCACCAAATTGAAAGGATTAAATTTTATTTTTTGCCTCTCTAGTGTATGGGTACAGCTGGCACATTAAATACATCATAGAAGTTAAAAATTAACTGAGTCAGGCATTTTTGTTCAAGGTTCCTGTGCCTCACAAAACTCCAGTCACAAAGCACTGTTAATTACTGCTGGCACTGACAGTAGGGATCCCCTTCCATCTGCCGGGACCAGCTGATCCAAAATAAAAACAAGCCCTCGGAGTCGGGCGCAGCGCTGCGGGGTCAGCGCCGGTCGGCAGAGGGGCTGTGCGGGAGCGGTGCCTCACGTTCGGCTTGGCTCCCCGGGGGTGCTGAGACACTTTAGCGCTTACGGTTTCTTTGGGGGCTTTAATCTTTAAAGACGCCACACTCCATCTGCATCGCCTGATGCCTTCAGTGACGCGGCAGCGTCTCCCCAGCCGCCTCCCGTTCCGCGCAGGGGAGCGAAGGTGCCCGCGGCACAACCCCCCGAGCGGTGACACCTCCTTGGGCGGCTGCGGACCCCGATCCTCCTCGCTGCTGCGAGCGGGGCCGGAGCCCGGGGACGCGGTGGAAACAGGGCAGGTGCTCCGGTGCAAGGGAAGCTCTCGGGGACAGACCCTCAGGGACAGACCCGCTCCCTCCGACCCGAACCCCCCTCCCCACCTCGCCGTCAGCGGGGCTGCCGCTGACCCCGGGTACGCGTCCCCGGCCAAGCGGGAGGAAGGCACGGCTTACCGGAGCTGCTCGCCGGTGAGCAGGACCTCGGCCATGTGCTCCAGCTCCGCTGCTTTCTGCTGCATGCTGCTCATGCCCTCCTCCATCGCCGCGGGCCTGCGGGCACAGCACGGTCGGGTGAGGGGGCACCGGGGACCCGCGGCCCCCCAGCCGCGCTGCCCCCGCCCGCAGCCCCGGCGCTCCTCGCGCCCGGCCCCGGCGGCCGCAGCGCTCGTCGCAGGGGTGGGAGGCAGCGACAGCCACCCCGCGCCGCTTCGGCTCACCTGAGCAGCTCAGGTCACTTTTCCCCTCGGCAGGCTCGGATCCCTCCCGCCGCTTCCCGTGTTATTGTGTCACTGGCAGGNCGAGGCAGCAGCGTCCCCCCCCGGCTGTCACACGGCAGGGTCGGCGCTGCCCCCGCGGGCAGGGGCCGCATCCCCGCCGGCGTCTGCGAGACAAGCGGCTGCTACCGCGCCGCTGCCTCCCCGCCAGCCCCGGCCCGGGAGGCAGGAGGCGGCCGCGCACGGAGCAGGGCAGCGCTCCCTTCCCGGAGCTCCCTTCCCGCGGGTGCAAAGTCCCCGGGCCTTCCTCCAGTGCGGGGCTGTCGGGAGGACGGACAGCACGGAGGGGCAGCGCGCCGGGGAGAAGCCGAGCCGGCTGCGCGGGCAGGGATGCTGCGCCCCCCGCCCAGGTAGTGCGGGATGCGCCTTGGCAGCGACCCTTAGAGATGCAGCGCCGGGAGGGTCGCAGAAAGGGAGCCGGAGGTCTGGGGTTTCACCTTCATAAGCTGCTGCTGCCCTCCTGTTGTCCACATTTCAGCTTATTTGCTGCCTAGGGGTTGTTTTCAGAACCCAGTCCCCTGCCCACCTCAACTCTTTGTCTCCAAGTGACGGAGGATGCGGAATTCTTAAGGGTAGAGGAACATTTAGTCTTGCCAATGGGAAGTAAATTGCAAGGTCATGAACACTGTCAACATTTTTGATGGGGTAGGGGAAACCCCAGCCGTTTTTAAAAAAATCCAGAATGAACCATTTTCTGTGGTGGTTTTTATTTACAAACACGTGCAATACCTTGCTTCGCTACTCACTGCCTTTATTTCTGCCTTCACATACTCTGTGTGCATGCAAATTGCATCTACTGAAACACTTGCAATGCTGTCATCGATTCAGGACCAAACCGGTAGTTTCAAAACCACAAGAAGAACTAAGAGAGAATCAGGTCAACCTGGTAGAAACCAGACTGCAGACAACAGGAAGAAGGATTCTTTGTGTGGCCTATAGTAGACTTGTGGCATCTATTACCAAAGGGACCTCTGCATGTAAAAGAATGGACTTGGAATCAAGGGAAAAAACACTTGGAAAAGAAATCTACAGAGGGTTACTAAGCAGAGAGCAGTCACATCCAGCTCAGGAAATTCTCTGTTCTAAAAATAATTGTCTTACAAGGCAAGCACTTGTGTGACATTTCATATATGCTTTCTCTTCTGTTCCCTAAGCACCTGTTTATAGCTACTGGGATCAATTCAGGACTAGATGGACCTTTGGTTTAATCCAGTAGAGCGCTTTTAATGAGCACCTTTTTGGGTCTCAAAGAGCAGAAGAGATCCATGGATGGCAAAGGGAGAAAAACTCAAAATCTGTCTTTGTTCCATTTGTGGAATTGACCAGGAGAGAGGACACATTAGGACTGTAAGCACTACATCTTGAGATGGCTTTTTTGTGAATTTGGGATACATGCATTTAATCTGAATATTTGCAAACACCCTCTAATTCCACTCATACTACAAACATAAAAAAGTACAGATTCCCAGAGCTGGAAACAATAAGGGAATTGAAACAACCATCTCATCTGTCCTGACCTCAGGAAAAGAATTTACATAAGTAGTTTTTATCAAGCACTTTATCACATGACTGAAGGAAAGACAATTCCTTGTGAACATACATTGCAAACCATTTCTGGGTAACTCCTTGGCTCTGTCACCTGGGTTTGGCTGATTTCAGCCATTCAGCATTGCTGGAAGGAGATACACTGTTCTTCCAGGCTCTGGCAGCACAATCTGCAATATATCTTATGCTAGTTATCTCACTTTTAGGACCACTGCTTGCTGCAATTCAATTCATTAAATGGGCAGAAGTGCATCAGAAAGTGGACAGTTTCTTCTGAGCTAGTGAGTAGAGCTGTGCAGATGGTCACAGGGTGCAATGAACAGCAGAGCTGACACAGTGGGCCTTGGCAGCTTGAAATAGGAATAAAACAGGTGGAAGAGGGAGAAAAATCTTCCTGCAGTGACAAGGTATTGTGACAAGGAGTTTGTGGAACTGCAGTCTCAAATCTATATCTTACCAGTTTTGCAACTTGGAAAATGTAGGCCAGTGCAATTTCCTGTATTGAATTATTTCATTATTATAGACATCCACGTTGGCCTTTGCACACTGGTATCCCATTTTTAATTTGTTCCACATGTTCATACTGAGATTTTTTACAGTTATCTTAAGAGGAGGGAACTGGGTATCAGTCTCTCCAAGCCTGGTGTCACCCAAAAAATTGTTAATTAACGTAACCTTGAAGGGTCATGTTTCAGCCAAGAGCCAGTAAAAAGCTACACAACATAACCTAGTCAGATGTTTGTATTTTGCTTTGCATGTACAGACTGCTATATAGCATAAGATCGAGCAAAAGATTAAGCTGCCTTGACCCTTCCTCCTAAGGAGGGAGACTGATCATACAGACAAAGACACTCCTCTGAGAGGTGGGACAGCATGTGTATAGTCTGAAATCATGACAGCAAGAGAGAGAGAGACATCCCTTTGAGGTAACCTCCAGGAAGCAGACTGATTTTTCAGAAAGAGGATCAGTTTTAGAAGTTGGTGCCTATTTTATATATGAATACACGAATTTTACCTTAGCATAGCTGAAGATAAGTGAGATGAAGGTAGCTAACAAAAAGTAAGACATTGCTCAGCAAAAAACATGATAGCTGGAGCCCTGGGACACTTCAAAACTCATCCTCCACAACATCAAGAGAGTAACAAAAGCTACATAGGTCTGAAGAGTTGGTGCCACAGGTATGAGGGGAAGCTCAAGTGTCTTCCAATGGCTTTTGATGATGCCAGAGGCTCTCTGGCATGCAGTAAGCTATGAGGCTGCACACTTGAACCACCAAGGTCAAAACACTTTGTGGAACATCATGCATGAATAGGCACATTTTATCACAGCACTGAGTTCAGAAAACATGTTAGCAAGTTTTATAAACTTTCTTATCTCATTTAGTAAATGCCCAAGTGGTGAAACACTAGATGTTTACATTGTGAAATAAGAATATTGTTTTTCATGCTTTTATTGCATGTGGCCTACATTTTAACTCAATAAATTAACCTGAGGTTTGAGAAATTAATTTTTTTTGTCTCACTAATAAATTTTCTGTGAACTTATTTTAACACAAGACATCCACATGAAAGAATTACCAATATTGATGCATATATTTCCTATTTCTCCTATAGCCTTGTTCCTCACTCCCATATAAGGTGGTTTGTCTTTCCCTTGCTGGAATGACTAGAGCTTTTTAAACAGGAAAACAACACACATGCAAAAGATGGTGAAGCACTTCAGGGACAAAAGGCTTTAGCAGGTGAACTGTTCAATGGGTTAACAGCTTTATTTTTACTAACATCTTTTGTATAAGCAACAGTATTAAGCAAACATCAAATTTTAAAATACCTGGCCCTTCTCTTTACTGAGGAAGACATGTACAAAATGTTTTTTGGCTTTTAAGTTGACCTTTCATTTAAGTAGCTCTTGCAATATTCATGGAAAATTAGTGTGGAGGGTTTTTTATCTATATTCCCATACTTACTTGCAAAGAGCGTTCACTTGTCTTTGTGTTTCAACTGGCTGACTTCCTTAGCACTAGAGGCAAGGGGAACGATAGGAACTACCAGGTATTGTCCAATCTCCCCTCCTCTTTTAAGGCTATGGACAATAGTGTTTCCCATTCATGGCAGTGCACAGATTACATTCATTGCTGCTCTAAGTTTGAACAATTGAAGTTGCCTGCTAGGAACTGGTCAGAAGAATCAGTGCTTCTGTGACTCAAAGGACTGAATGCATCTGGTCAAGCTAATTTTAGTCTTATGATAAACCATAGGAAAAATTAGTACGTTTTCAGGAAAAAAAAATGGTATGTTTTAAACTTCTCTTTTTCTATTATATCATTCAAGTTCTCCTGAAAAAGCCATCACAGTGAGATTACAGGAGGAATTTTTCACAGTCTGTCCAACTTTTCAGCACTGGTTTAAGACTAAAATCTGTTTAGATTCTTACATTTCATGTGTTGCTGATCTGGTAGTTACAATAGTGAGCTGAAGTGCAGAGAAAAAGGCATTTTGATCCTGAGGGGACATTCAATGCCTGCCCTTCTGCAGCTTTTCCATTTTGCATTAAATGTTCAGACACTTACTAGGCCAGAAAGAGACAGTGAGATTCCTGTGCAGACTGACAGCTAAAGCCCGACCAGGAGATGGACATGTTTTAGTTCTTGCTCCCGTGAACAGATAAATATTTTATAGAAACAAGTAGCTTGAATAAGATAAAAGATCAGAAATTCACATCAGACTGGTAACCCAAATAATGCCAGCTGACGGTGTACTCTGTTGAAACAACATTTTGCACTACCCAATGCATGATGCCATTTGTTCTATTCACTCAAGTCCCCCTACTTTATTATACCTGGAATATTTTCTAATTCCTCTTATTTCATATATTCATTTGTTTCACAATAATTTTTAATTTTGAGCATCACAAAAATATTTAAATGTCAAAAAGCACCTGTAAACCTGTCTGAAACCTCAGGTTTATCTTCAAACATTTTGTATGTATTTCCAGTAGGCGTTTTTTGTTTGTTTGTTTTTTGTTTTGGGTTTTGTTTGGTTTTGGGGGTTTGTTTGTTTGTGTGTGTGCGTGTGTGCTCTTAATTTTATTCTGCATTTTACCAATAGCTATTATGAACTTGTTCAGCAAAAGTTATGTCCACATCATATGTTTAATCCAGGTTTTTGTCCTGGACTGGTGTAGTATCCAGCTATGGACATGCATAGACTGGGAGGTGTGAGTCAGCTAGGAAGTGTGACTAAGAGCTGAAAAGCAACTGCTTTCTAAACCACTTCTCAAGTGTGAAGACAACACCTTCTAGCTAAGTGGCAAAAGCCAGCTTCTTAAGCTGGCCCCCAGCTGTATCTGTGTTAATGCACTCTGATGTCTGGTTGCAAGACCTAAAACGTTTGCTTAAACCACTGTGGCTTGAACTGACAGTTTGACACCCAGTTGTGATCAGCCCTGAGCCCTCAGGCATGGGGTTTGGTTTTGTTGGTTTTTTTCTCTCCTTTGAGCGGAAACACCTAAGAGCTGAGATTCCATCTAAGATACCTGGTTGTCTTACCTGTCCTTTGCTATTTATTCCTGCTTCTCCCCCCAAGTTTCGGTTCACTATTGCTCTTTCCACACTGGCCACGATGAACCAAACTCTGCCTTGGGTGATCTGGCTCTTCCATTTCCTGGGGTGAGCATCACAGCCAGGGTTTGGGGATAGGCGGTTGGTGCAAGAACACAACGCGCATGTGTCTGGGGATATGTGGTTCTGGTGGCAGGAACACAGGCAGTTTGACAGATGCCAAACAGCTGCTTGTATGAAGCACAGAATCATAGTCCTCTTCATAGATTGACAAGGTTTTAATAAAAGCAAAATAGTCTTTGTCAAACAGTACTCTCCAAAGCAGAGGTTTCAGCAATGTCTCTATCCTTAACCACATCCCATCCTGTCATTAGGTGAGACTGTGCAGCACAATGAGACATCCTGTGGCTGAGGGACACCCGCCAGTGGAGCTGCTCCTCCGTCTGACAGACCTCTCTGGGACACACTGCCCTTGTGCCACCTTTGCTGAGAGACATCACAAACACTGCAAACCGATGGCTCTATTGGGATAATCACCACCAGCAGCTACTCTGGCTCACCCAGCTCTAGTCTGCTCATTTCTGCATAAAGAACTGTTCCCGGTAGATATGTGTTTAATTGTTCTGCCACCTTGTGGTCCTTTCAAGAATTTAAGTATGAAAATACATATTAGAAAATTGTTGTCGTTGGAATGAATAAAAGAAAAAGACTCTTAAATTAAGCTAATGGCACTTCTATAAGGGAATAATCTTGAGACAATACAATCTTTGCACACAATTAAAACCACAAACATATTTGATTTCATAATTAATTTTGCTCCACAATGAACACCAAAAATAACTCCCCAATCTAGTCAAAATGAAAAATTAAAGTCAATAAAACAAAAAATTCAATATTCTCATCTATGAAACCACCTTTCATGGAACTGTTTGTCTGGGACCTCCCAGGTTCTCAAAATATTCTTGGGTCTCTAGAGTGCTGAAGCAAGGAGATAAACTCCATAGAACATTATTCTAAAGTAAATCAGTATCTGCATTGTGCTGAGATACAGCAAGATGAACAGCTACGACCAGTCCCTTTATTGAACCAAAGAGAAAGTATTTTTAGTGCTATTGAGAAGCTGAATTCTTCATGGAAAAAAGAGCTCTGCTGTAACTTTGCATCACAGAAACTGGATGCCAAAGGAACTGCTGAAGGACAGTACAGAACAGGAATGAAGCAGAACCATATCAAGGTTTTCTCATAAGAACAAATTTGGGTTTCTTGAAATAGAGAACCTAGTAACTATTGCCAAAGGCTGAACTGTAGTGGGAACACTGTTCTGCTCTCATTGCCTCAGCAGAAAAAAAGCATCAGAAAATCAGTCTGTAGTTGTGTCCAAGTAGAAAATTTCATGAAGGTGCATTCACCCAGGGAAGGGGGGTGAAGTGAGGATAAAAAGGTGCAGGAAAGACTGGGAAAGAGAAAAAGACTGGGGAGAAAAGTCCCCCACTAAGAACAAAAGCAGGACTTGAGCTGAAGAAAACAGAGGGAAAGAAGATGGAACAGTAGCAACAAAACCAGCCTGAGGTAGGAATGGAAGGAATAAATTGTCTTTGTGATGTCCCTCAGAGCTTTCCCCTCTGTATTACACTGGCTTCACAGCAGGACAGTGCCTGTCTCCACAGCAACTGTCAGAGACGAGACCTCCCCTCCCTCTTTGCACTGACTCCTCTCTGCAGAGATGCCCTCCAAACTGTCACTCTCCCATGATATCAATAGAGAAAACTTGCCTGAAATCATCTCAGAAGTCCCACTTACTGCATGTCCCCACCATGAAATAGGATCAGTTACACCTGTGCTTTTTCTATAACCCAGCTGGGCAGACCCCAGCACCCACTCCCTCAGGAATGGAAAGTGCATAAAAATTTTAATTTAAGCTTTCTAAGTAACTTAATTGCCGTTAGTGTTTTTCTCATTTAAATTATTAAATTTGTGAGGAAAAACTCTTTTAGCTCACCAAATAGGGGCCTGAAGGGCACTATCTCCCTTTATGCCTCACACAGCATCTCTTCTGAAGCAGTTCATGATGAGAGCAGTCCCATCACCCACTTACCAAACAGTTTCTCAAGGAAAGACAATTCTCTTAGGTAAGGTCTGCCCCAAACCTGAAGATGCAGTCTCCAACACTTAGAAGGGAGAAGATGAGAGGACAAGGGTCTTTCCTAACTGTACAGGCAGTGAATTTATTTTTCTGAGTCAAGAGTTGATTGCATGTCTGAGATGCCAAAACATCCAGTGAATGGAAAGTTACTTCCCTTGTCCTGGTTATAACTTACCACATGATGTCAAATTGCTCAGTGTCTCAAGACATTGACAGCCCTCCTGCTATACTCACTACTACTCATCGCTCACAGAGTTGTAACAAAAAAATTCCAGCTACTCATTGACACAGTTATTACAATGGAAAAATGTTTGTCCTCGTGACAAACTGTAGTATCTAGCAGCAGGAGAAAAAATACAGATGGTTAGGAACTTCACAGCAAAATAACAAAAAATATAATAGATGTGGGATTATTCATGCTTTAGGCATAGGCCCCAGTAATACCTGATGAAGGGGGTAGATAGAAATCTTCAGGACAAAATGTTTCCTGCAGAAATGTCTGCAAAATTTTTTCCACTTTCATGTCAGGTTGATGGTTTGGGGCTACAAAGGGCATGGGACTGGAAGGGCTCCTAGTTATATTGGGGAGAAAGGATGGGAAGAGTACAGCCTCCTCATCTAACACTTCAGCACTGGGAGGAAAGTTAAGAAAGACAAAATCAATTGAACTGGTAATCCTTGGATGGTTACAGCCTGAGATCTCATTATTTGTCATGACTGAGAGTGAGACTAGAAGGCCCTACAAGCAAAAACAAGAGAAACAACCTAGAATTAAACAGAATTAGATATTTGTTCTGCAGTTTATAGTTCATTGCAACATTAGGTTTGTTAGATAGAATTTTTATGATGTGTTCATTTGTATTGTTGTTTTATTTTTCCCCTTTGTAAGATTTCTGCTCCTTTTGTTATATGACCTGTTTCTATACTGGCTTCTTCCCATTTATGTTTTCATCCTGCTATTTTTCACTGTCATTTTCCTGCTCCATTCTACTCCTCCATTGTACTGTCTTCACAAATAAGAGTACTTGATGCATCTTCCTATTTGAGGGGGTTTTTTTATGTTGCCTAATACAGCTACAATTTTCACATTAATTTGATTAATTTATTGTTTAATTTTAGATTCATACAGAAAGTAGTAGGATGTAGTTTGTCTCAAAAGTTAATAATTAATTAAGTAAACAAGTCCCCACTTTCTGAGGTTACTACTGTGCAGATCATAGCTAATCAAGAAGTAAGGTGATGTGATAACTTGCCAGATGACCCATACTAATATTTAGGATGTCACTATTACTAAGATCTCCAGACTGAGCCTCGAAATTAGCCACAAAACACTCTATACAGTATTTAAAAACTACCTTTAATTGCATTTATCTCATGTAATTCCTAGATATTAATGGCAACACTGTTTCAAATAATTTTAGCAGCAGCTGCTTTATGTGATTAAAGTTTAGGACCTACAGTAAAATATTGCTGTTAATTTGCCAACTAGCAAAATCTAAGTCTGAATTACAGGTTTTCCTGCGGTCGAAGCACTCTGGAGATCTATCCAGAAAATTATGTACAGGCAAAAGATTTTCATTATGTACTCATGCATGAAATAACATGACTGCCTGACATATACTCTAAATCTAAAAAGGATCATGTTCCTGTAATTAATACATTCTTGAATAAAATGTCCTCCTCTTTCATGCCCATGTGAACAGACATCGTAGCACCTTTCCCTCCACTGCACCAGTGTTTACACTGTGAGGACATGCTATTTAGCCCCATATGTCCTAGCTGACTGGCTGAGACTGGGGGAAGCTATGAATGCAGGCTGGGTACCAGCTTGTAAAGATTTACCCCACCTTACCATGAAATCAGTGTGGCACGACTGATCCTCTGGCTTTCTTTGTAATTACACATGCAGTCCTTGCAGAGAAATAACAACAATGAAACAGGTACCTAAACACTAATTAGATCATAAGCATTGGGCATATGGGTTCTTGCTTGTCACAACGGTGCACAGTGAAATTCTCAAAGTCTTTTTAGAACCATATTGATCATGTTTATGCTCTGGCTTTCCAGCTTTGTGGTTGAGGGTTTCTTCTCCAGTATTTCTAGGCCATAAACAATTTTATGTGACTGAGATACTCCAAGCTGTTATATAGTTTATACAAATATTTGGGTTTGGTTACGGGTGTTTATTTTATCCTAATTTGGATATAACCATTTTCCATATCTCTGTTGGCCTGTTAAGACTGACAAGGCAGCCTTATCTGAGGTAGCAATGAGCTATCTGGCTATTCTCCTAATTGGTTGAAATTTTCCCAGTTTGAGTCTTGGACTCCTTAGTTCCTGCAATGGGGTGCTTTTCTGGCTGATATCATCAGGTATGACAGTTTTACTGGGGTATGGAAATACAAATGAATCAAGGCTGGGAACACAGAATATGCAAGCCTCTGCTTTGCTATTTAAAAGCAATTTATTAATAATAAATAAATAAATATAAATTGCTATTTCATTTAAAAAAAAGTTTAAAAATTGAAGTATGCCCGACTCAATAACCAAATACAGTGGAGAGCAGAAGAGTGTGTTCTTTGATGATTTAGAGAGTCTGAATTTATTTAGTGTCCTGAGCTGTGACTAAAACATTGTGATTAACAGAGACAAGCTCATCTAACCTTCATGAATTTGTCTAATTCTTTTGTGGATCCCACTCATTTTGACTTTCATCATGTCTCACAAGTTCCATGATATTTTACATAGAAAGGTCTTCTCTCCTGTTATCCACTACTATCTGTTCATTTCAGCAGTATTCCCCAGTTCTTACATTTGAGACAGACTAGACATTCATTATTCAAGACAGCTGTGCACCACGGATTTATACAAAGGCATAATAATATTTTCTGATTTGTTTTCCTTTTCTCTTTCTTGTTTTCCTAGGAAGGAAATGTAACATATTCATTGTAGACAGTTATTCTCACAGTGTCTCACAGGAGTCTCTGATGTGTTGAAACAACATTCAGAGCTCTAACCTTAGTCACACCTAGAGCTCCAGCTGTCACCTTCTGTATGGAAACACAATGAGCACATCCAATGGCAGGTGTTCTAGACAGTAACAGTCATTTAATGACTGAAAATGTGACACACATGCTAATTTTAAATATTGCAGATGCCATTCCAGCTGAAAAAAGAAATCCTTGAACTAGGGTTTGTGAGGCTTTGATCAAAATGAGCCTCTCTTGTGAAATAATCTCCAAGAACTGTAACTGGGAATTGTGTAATTATCACCAGACTGATAATGTGTTGAGGTATTCAACTTCAGTACTTGTGCCAGTTTTTTCAGAGTTGGCTTTATCATCTATTTTCACAGCTACCTCTGTTGTGCTTTGAAGGACATCCTTAAGTTTCTAGAGTGTACATCTTTGTCATTTAAATGCCCCATTTCACGTAGCCCAATTTTCTCACTATATTTTACTGCAGAGGTCCCAATCACACCTGAGAAGTCATCCTCCTAATACTCCTAATTGTGGAGAGTTGTGAGGTAGATTCAAACAATTCAAAGGATCGCAAGGAAGCCAATTTTAGGCTTAATCTTACTGAAGAAGAATATGCTATATGGAAAGCGACATATTGCTACGATGAAGAATACCATCCTTTTAAGGTTCCTGAGAAGCCCCGTTGGAGCGACCACTTTTGATTATGGACTATTAATTATTTGGGTTTTTTCTTGTTGTATTAAATGTATTACAGTGTTGTATGACAAGTTATTTGAATTATTTGTAATGATTCATATACTAGTTATGAAAACCTCCGTTTCTCTTCTCAGGTACTGTCACGTACCTTATTTTTGATTGGTTGTCATGTTCCGCAGTATTCATATTTCTTGTTCTGCCCCTATTTCCCTTTTATGGTATGTTACCCACTCCTGTTTATAATACTCCTCCCCGTTTATTCCTTTTATGTTAAACCATGCCTT
Organism: Formicarius rufipectus; assembly: GCA_013399695.1. Taxonomy (NCBI): domain Eukaryota; kingdom Metazoa; phylum Chordata; class Aves; order Passeriformes; family Formicariidae; genus Formicarius; species Formicarius rufipectus. Next base: position 159,025 of record VXAU01004445.1, read on the forward strand.
TTTTCTAGTACCTTCCTTGGCAGCCCTATAAAAGGGCTTGCTGAGGAAGAATAAAGGGTTTTCCTGTTTCACCCAACTCTGTTTTCGTGTCTTCTGTCACTTCGATCCCCTCAGCTACCTTAAAGGTAGCTGACCCTCCCCTTAATGGGGGTTACCAGCATTTTTACTTTAACCTCAGTTACCTAGTGACTCGAGCCAGACAGTGGTAACGTGCACTGTTCCATGTTATGTTATCTCCTGGCTCATTGTTTTATGTTTTAGCTGTGGAGCTCTGAAGTTATTTGAACTTCCTTTCTTTGATTTGTCACAGCTGGCCTTTCATTTATTGAGCTGTTCACATCCTTGATGTTTGAGTCCTGGGAAACATTATACAGGGCCAAGAACTTCAAAGGCAAGACTATAATAATCTTCAACAATCCTTTTTTTGTTTCACTAACTTCACTCAACATTAGTCAACCACATTCTGCTAACACTAATTTCTATTAACATTTGTCAATTGAAAAACTACACCAAAGCTTATCTTGGTTGAGACCTGACTTGATTCCTGCCTCTCATCCCCAGCTCAGCTGAGGATCCAGGCTATTTAGTGGTTCAGTGTGCTTATCCTTTGTACTGAGAGATGCATCTCTCAGCTGTACTCTCACAGCAGCCATACAGAGCTTCCAACGTGCACCTGGGCAAACTGATTGCAGTTGGTGAATGGTTAAGTTGGGATGGCTGAATTAACTGTTTCCTCAACTCTTGCTTACATGCTCCTAGAGATGAGTTTCACTCCTGCTTGTACTATGATGTTACATGCTCCTGAACTCCCACAGCTTCAGGGTTCACCAGACAAGCTCAAAGTGAAAACAGAAATCATTTTTGCTACAGCAACTCCAGGGCAAATAAATAATCCCAAGGCATCAATATAAAATAATTTCAGATCGTACCCAGCTGCCTTGCCATAGCATGCATTTCCTTCTAAATTGACAGCAACATTGATAGTTCAGCATCTCCTCATTTTCTCTGCAATTCAAAATCATTATATGATTCATCCATGTTTCAAGAAAACAATTTCATGAGTTCCTAGAGAAACCAGGTTTTGTCAATTAAGTCATTGTTCTAAAGCATTATCAATGAGAACAGAAGCATTATACCAGTTGTTTCCTAAGAAATGAGACAGCTCTGTAGATTTATGTCCATGTTTTTACTGATAGGTCAGTTGCCTCTCAGAATGGATTACAGCTGAATTCCTCCAAGTAAGGGCTTCAATATATCATCCAGCTGATGATTTTCAGCAAACTTCTAGGAAATTTACCTGCCAAATTTGCTTGAACTTGAACAGCAACTTTCAGAGTGTTAAGCACGCAGGGAAAAATGGGAGGTAGCACAAGCAGAACAAGCATATACATACATTTCAGTTCCTAAGGAAACAATACAAAAAGCATCTTCAACCAGAACCACTAGAATAAACAAAACTGACCGGAAAAATTAATAACTATGACAAATGTTCCTGGCAACAGATCAATGCCAACTTCTGAATACCATCCAGTGATTTAATTCCTATGGAGTTTCTGTTAAATAGCAGAGCTCTTAAGATACCATCTTCATGAACTCATGCCTTGCATGCTGTTCCTCGGTTATATCAGAATGTGTTGGGTTTTTTTTATTTCTCAGAATGAAAAGGAGAGAGAAGGAGAAGCAGGCATGCAAGGTCATTGGAAAATTGCACAAATTAAATAAATAAACCCCAGCATAATTAAACTGCTCTGTAAACAGTAACTGAGTGAGGATTTACTTGGTAAAAAGTGATTTTCTGGTTTACTTAGAGGTGTGCAGGATGAGATTTACATTAAAGCAAAATAAAAGTCTGGAATAAGGCTGTGCACGTATCTGTTTGCAACTACACGAGGAGAAATTAGGCAATGCTGGAGTGCCTTTGGTTTCCTGTGTACACAATGAATGTATTTCCACCTTCCAATAACTGAAATAAAACATGAAAGCATGATAAAAAGCTGAGTCTTTGAACAAGCCCATGCACATGTGATAGAGGTGTCTGCTTAGTAAGTTCAAAATTTTCTCCAAGGTCAATTGCCTTGCTGGCATGATTCAGACAAAGGACCTTCTGAAGGCAGAGGATGCTTGACTCAGCCACATATAACAACAGCTGGTCTCTGCCAGGCCGGGTACTGGACCCAGCCAGCTCCGTCCCACTGGCTCCTGCTTCTGGTTCCCACAGGAAAGGGCTACAACCTCCTTCTCTGGGTCATTTGGTACCACCTTATACCAAGCACAAAGGGACCCTGCAAGTGCATCTACATGGCTTAGGAGTGCAGAGTAACTATTTGTTAGCTAATGCACACAGCAGACAGCTGGAACTAACACACTGCTAGGCTGAGTGTCAATATGTTCTGCAGCAAAAATCAGTGCATGTTTGGAGAGCCAGTTGCCCTGGACAAGGCAGGGAAGAGGAACCTTGTGCTGCTCCTTGCAGAAGACTCCTGATGCTGCTGGACCATTGTCTTCTGAGTCTCTGCTTTTGTTTTCTTTTTATGGTTTAAGGACGTCAATAGACTTCCTCTTGAATCCCTGAGCTGCATGCTATTTCCATTGCAATGTGCTTTCCACTCATCTCTGTCATGGCTTTTACAGCTTCCTCTGGCAGAAGGAGCCCAGATGAGGACACAGTGGGCAGCCCAGCTGAGCACTGAGTCACAGGCAAACCTCTCGGTGAAGCCCTTTCCTAGGGCGTCATGTGTGGATGAGGTCCTGCAGATACTTGCCCTTGGCCTGGCTGTCCCCACAGCCTCAGGACAGAAGGACCTGGAGTGGGGATGCCGGTGGGTGGCAGCTGTCCCACCCTGCACCTTCCCACCGACAGCCCGGCCCCATCGTGGCTCTCCTGCTCTCCACACTTACTGTCATGCTCTGGTGTCCAGCAAAACCTTAGAGGGTGCCACAGCAATGCTCCAGGCTTGGGAATGAGTGGCTGGAAAGTTGCAGAGTGGAAAAGGGGTGCTGGTCAACAGTGGCTGAACATGAACCAGCCCAGATGGCCAAGGGCATCCTGGCTTGTATCAGAAACAGTGTGGTCAGCAGGGCCAGGGCAGGGATTGTCCCCCTGTACTTGGCACTGGTGATGCCACACCTCAAATCCTATGTCCCGTTCCAGACCCCTCACTACAAGAAGGACATTGGGTGGCTGGAGAGGGTCCAGAGAAGGGATCAGAGCTGGGAAGGGTCTGGGGTACAAATGTGATGAGGAGAGGCTGGGGGAGCTGTAGGTGATTATCCTGGGGAAAAGGAGGCTCAGAGAAGACCTCATCGCTCTCTACAACTCCCTGAGTGTGTGGCCCGTGGGGATCGGTCTCTTCTCCCAAGTGACAGGACTAGAGGAAATGGCCTCAAGTTGCACGAGAGGTTTAGATTGGGTATGAGGAGAAATGTCTTCATAGAAAGGGTGGTCAAGCACTGGAGCAGGCTACCCAAGGAAGCGGTCAAGTCACCACCGCAGGGGGTATGTAAAAGATGTGTAGATGCGGCACTTGGGCACATGGTTTAGTGGTGGACTTACCAGTGCTGGGTTAAAGGTTGGATCTTGGAATATGCATTTTGCAGGTTTTCAGACTACGGAGTCAGAAGCAGTTTCCAAGACAGAGGACTCAGTGGTAACAGTGGAATCTGCAGGATGACCTTGGCTAAAAGGGACAAAAGAAGCCTGCTAATATCCTGCAGAATGATACAAGAGCTCTATTAATAAAGATAGATAAGAACTGTGTGAATTCACCAATTTTACAAAGTATCTTAGTTGATACTTAGCTATAATTGTGTGTTGTTAGTTTTGATGAAGCATATTAGTTTTAGAAATATATATAACTGTGTGTGAAGACAGTTCCTTCCTGTACTTTTGAAATCCCTGCGCAGTGGATCATAAAGATGCAAGAATGTAAACAAGANGTCTGTGTTTCATTTAGTTCATTGTGCACATTTTTACTGCATTTGGTTGGCCCACCCACAGCCTCATCCCTGCGGCCCAGCCGGGCCCGCCCGCCCGCGCCGCTCCCGCCCGCCCCACCCGCCGCCAACCGCGCGACCAACGCCGCCTGCGCCCGCCCGCCCGCGAGAGCCGCCATGTCTGCGCGGGGCCGGACGGAGGTGGAGGCGGCGCTGCGGAGCGCGAAGCTGAACCCCGCGGAGCTGCTGCCGGCCGTGCACTGCCTGCGCTTCGGGCCCCACACAGCACCCGGGCCCTGCTGCCTGCTGCAGCTGGAACCGGCGCTCTGCGCCGAGCTGGAGGCGGGCCGCAGGTAGGGCCGCGACGCGGGAACGCCCCTTCAACGCGACTCGGTCCCGCCGACAGTCCGAGGAAGGCGGGAAGGGGCGCCCCAGGGAAGGGGTCCTGGGGCCAAGTACAGGGGGCATTTGGACAGCGCCATCAGGCACGTGGTGCGGGTCTTGGGACTGTCCTGTGCGGGACTTGTGGGTTCCGTCCAGCTCGGGGTATTCACAGAATCATAGAATCGATTGGGTTGGAAAAGACCTCTGTGATCATCAAGTCCACCCCTCGGTCCAACTTCAGTCTGTTTATTAGATCATGGCACTCAGTGCCATATCCAATCTCAGTTTAAAAACCTCCAGGCATGGTGAATCCACCACCTCTCTGGGCAGGCCATTCCTCATTACTCTCTCTGTAAAAAATTGTTTTCTAATATCCAACTTGAACCTCCCCTGGCTGAGCTCAAGCCCGTGCCCTCTCATTCTATTGCTGACTACCTGGGAGAAGAGACCAACCTCCACCTGGCTCTTAACTTCTCTTCAGGTAGAAGGGAAGATGAGATGAAGAGGGAGAGCCTCCTCCAGACTAAACGACCCCAGCTCCCTGAACCTCTCTCCATAGCACTTGTGCTCTCGTCCTTTTATCAGCCTCGCGCTTCTCTGGACCTGCTCCAGTACCTCAATATCTTTCCTGAACTGAGGGACCCAGAACTGAACACAGTACTCAAGGTGTGGTCTCACCAATGCAGAATACAGGGGAAGGATCACTTCCCTGGTCCTGCTGGCCACGCTATTTTTGATACAGGCCAGGACACTGTTGGCCTTCTTGGTCACCTGGGCACACTGTTGGCTCATGTTGAGCTTCCTGTCAATTAGTACCCAGTGATCACTGATCAGATATAGGAATGTAGGTGCTGAAAAACGTGGATTTGGAAAGGAGATTATGTCTCTAGAGGAATCCTGCTGACAGATTTTCCTGCCAGAGCTCTCAAGCTCTGATGGATGGATGGCAGGGTGTCTGCAGGACAGACAGGCTGGCATTGACACAGAAATGTGGTAGGATGGTTTTGTTGACACCAAACTGGACCAGGAACAGTCTAGATAAGCTTTTGATATGGTTTTTAAATGCTTTTGCTGCAATGCCAGTGACATAAGAAAAATGTTTTAATTATACAGTTTGAGAAGATAATTCTTTGAGATGAATGTTCGTAAACCCGTTCCTCTGGAATAATATTGATAAAGTGTCATTGGTTAAAGGCTTGAATCACGCTGAGGGCCCCTTGGGGCACAGCTGAGCTTTGCCCATGCAGGCAACCTTTGGGAAGCGAGAGGCGCAGTTTGATTAAATTGAATTTAGCACTTAGTTTAGTGTAGCCTGGGAGGAACTGAATGTTCCCCTCTGTGGTTGTGCTTTGGTATTATCTTCGTTTTATTGTGCCCTCGTGAAGAATCTCTAATTAATCAAGTATGTAAGCTCAAGAGGAGGCTTTGCATTGTCTTGTTGTTTTGAAATGTTGTAGAAGATGATTTTCTTTCCTGCTTGGAAATACTTGCAAGAAAATAAGTTTTTGAGAGTGAATTATCTGAAGGACACTGCTCCACAGATTCAATTTCTGTTTGCCTTTTTTTTTTCTCCACAATGGGCCAGTTTCAGTCCTCATTAAGGAGTAACTTTGGTTGTAATCTAATTTTTACGTTTAGTGAACTAGTTTAGGCATTAAACATCACTTAATCAGTGTTTTATGGGGGTTGTGTGAATAGGCATATGAGGGGGTTTGACTGTGATCTATATATAAATTTTGAATGCTTGTCCTTTGATTTTCCCTTGCTGAAATGAGAAGAAAAAAGCACAGTCAATTAATTGACAATTGCATCTTTGTATTTTGGTGTACTGTGACTTCTACCACCAACCAGAACTTCAGTTTATAACTTCTTTGCAAATACAAAAATGTGAAAAAGTACCAGTTTAATAGCTGTTTTTCCTGAAATAGAATTAAAACTACATCTTTATTTTTGTGCATTTTTTTTCCTCCAGCCTAGTAATCCGTGGCGAAAAGGATGAGCACGCAGTGTTGTGTAGCAAAGATAAAACTTACGACATGAAAATAGCAGATACCTCAAATATGCTGCTGTTTATTCCTGGTTGCCAAACTCCAGAGCAGCTGAATGCTGATCCATCATCTTACAATGTTATTCATTCACAGGTATGTATGTCTTTGTGGGTTTTTGTTTGTTTACTTTAGTTCTCTGCTTTCTTACTCTCTATAATTTCTTCTATTTTATCCAAGATGCATATCTGAAACCCAGCTGGGATTCAGTTGCATGAACACAGGCTTCTATTGCCATTGTAAATGCCTTGTAGTATTGCTGTAGCTGCAGTCTGCCACTGCAGGAGGATCAGTCTCCTGTAGGTTCCTTGTATATTGAACAGCTCCGGGAGGATGTCTTTATAAATATGTTTTATACACAGGGGCATGCTATACCTTAGGGTGTCTAAAATGGCTCTAGGGCCCTTCTTCAGACAACTGAACTTGTTCCATAATGTATGATCATTATTGTTTCTAAGAAGTTAAAACTTTGGTTTATTTTCATTGCATAGTAATTACTTTTGGAGGGTATTAAAAATGTTTGAAGAAAATCTAATTTCTCAGTGTTAGCAGTTGTTTTTAAAATAAGCTATTTACAGGTTGATTCTTAGGAGTATTTTCCCCACCAGGCAGATTTTACCGTGTCATGCCTGAATATAGTTTTTTCAATACAAAAATTATTTGAAGGTGTCTCTTTCCACTCAATCAAAACATTTGTTGGAGTGAATGATTTTAGAGTTCTCCCTTCAAAGAATTTTTTGTTCTCTGCTCTTCTGAAGCATAGCTAATAAAAGGATATTAAGAACACATAGGCAAATATTATTAGTTAATTTTTTTTGCTTTAATGGATATAATGACATCATTGAGGGGGTACTCCTGCTTGTCCTTTAATGAACATTACAAAACAACACAAATTTTTCCATAAGGTCAGCAGTTCAGCTCATATAGAAAGTTAATTCAAACTCAAATAGCTTATTGAGAAAGAAGTCTAATAAAAATGTTAGATTGTTGCTTGCTTTACATTTGTGTGTTGAATCAGGGTAAGGAGCAGACATGTCTTGTCAGCTGTGTCAGCAAGTGTAGCTTACTGCCTCTTTACTTACTGTCTGCTTTACTTGAGTATAGGGATATGATGATTCATTAAGGCATAAAAAGATCATGAAGTAGATCCCAAGCACGGGAAGAAGGGGAGAAGATAGGATAATACAGGAGGGGTTTTATATCAGTAAAGTAATTTACTATTAAGACAAAAAGCAGTGTTGAGGAGGATTGTGAGGAATATATCCTGTGATGATTTCCTATCATTTGTATTCAGAGATGAGTTGTTACCTTTGTCTTAGGCACTATGAACATATTTTTATAAGCAACAATGGATTTTTATTCTTCATTGTCTGGTGATTTTTTTAATTGAAAACATTACAATGATTGTTTTGTCTCTAAAGTAGTAACCCTCTTAATAGATTCTTGTTTTCAATGATTAGATTAACACTTTCTGCTGGTAATTTTTGGTGAGCAGCTTTGAATCCAGATAGTGTATTAAAATGTTTTAAGAGTTGCCGCATTTTCTTGTAGATTGCTGGTTTCTCCAAAAACTATTGGGAATTAAGGAGATGTCGACCAAAACTGAAGAAACTGAGGAAGCTATTAATGGAAGACCCATATGAAGGGCCTGATAGTCAGAAAGATCAGGCTTTGACATGTTCAAGGGTAAATCACCTAAGTAAATTGCTTTCTTGAAATTGGTAATGAGCAAATTAAAGTGAAGATACATTCTTAACTAGAAAAATGCCTTTCCTCACATGATTCAGTGTTCCTTTGAGTTAATTTTTTAACCCTTCTCTTCTAGACAAGCTGTTAATTGTTAGCACTTCCACTGAGTACAGGTAAACAACCTTTTCATTAGTAAAAAGACAAAAAGGAAGGACACAGGAAAAGACTGGGAATTTCCTTCTTCATATAGGAAGTTTGGTGGAAGACAGTTTTCAGACCCTTTACTAAATTGCTTGAGAGTTATATGACTACTAAGATATAATCCAGCCTTCTTTGGGTCTTTCATATATGACATATTACGTGTGAGAGTAGAACACACTCGTGTGCAAGTCACTTGACTATCAGTAATTCATGATGACAAAGAGAAGTGAGTTACGGAGAATCACAAGGATAAGACAAAGAATAGGACTGACATTAGAAGAATGGAAAACACAAAATTCTGATTTGCTGCCCTTTTACGTTTCCAGGAAATTCAGTTTAGGGTCTAAGAAGCAATGAAGAGATCTGGATTGTGCAGCATATGATATCAGATAAAAGGCTGATAAAAATTCTGGGGTTTGGTTGGTTTTCCTTTTGACTTTAAAACCAGAAATGGTTACTCCAAAGTATTTTCTGGTGAGGCTTGGTTGAAGCTGACACCAGCAAGCAATCACTGTGTGCTTGGATGTGCAAATGTCGATGTTACTTTTCTCCCTTCAGAGACACGCTGCCTCTCTTCCAGTATGGTTAACAGTCTGATTTCTGATCAGTTCCATAATCTTGCCCCCAGAATTGCCTTTGCCACCTACTCTGATTTAGGCATAGAGAGACATAGGGCAAAATAAGGGTTAGCAGAGGTAGAAGGGCTTAAATCATCCAGAAATTGTACGTTTTGACAAAAGGTAGCAACACAACCAAATGTCACATGCAATAACATTTATTCATAATATTGAATGAATGTTATAAAAGCATGTCAGTGTCTCCCAAACATCAGTGCCTACTTTGAAGACTGATCACCATTTCATCATCATGGCTAGACTTCACAAACAAAGATTTGGGAGGGTTTTATCCACGCTTGCTGCAAGCACACTGATGGCTGATAAGGCCAATGCGAGATAGGCAAGTCCGGTTGCAAAAGGCACAGCAGAAAGTCTCCATAGGTGGTACTGTTAAGGCACGGTTCTTTCTGCATTGTCTTCTCTCCTCCAGACTGATTCTGCGTGCTGTTTCAAAGGAGACCATTATAGATTGTGTCTCCACTGATCACCATTTACTTTGAAGAAGAATGTATTTCCTCTATGAGCTTGCTGGAGAACCAGTGTATATTCCTGATATATGTAGACAAATCTTCCCTTTCCACTGATGGAACTCTAAATGAATGTGAAATCTCCTTTCTATGGGGCTAATTCTCAATGGAATCCTAAACAATATGTGTGTAGTGAAGATTTCAACTGTATTGTTTGCTTACACTTTATACTTACCATGTGCTGGCAACCAGTAAGCTACCTTTAATCTGTTTGAAAACAACTGAGTCTCTTTTGGTGGCTTACTGTAAGCTTCTCATGGTTTTCAGGACTATTTTGTACACAGAGAACCCCAGCAAAAGAGCCATAGGGAAGCCTGTTGCATAGTGATGTGATTTAGCAAACTATAGGAAAACATAAATAAGCTAGTACTGAATTTTGCAGTGAAATGACAAGGAATACTCCGACAATCACAGACATCTGAAAAGAATAAAGATAAGAAATATATACACTATCTGGAAGTTGCTGATGTGGCTATGATGCAGGTCAACCCATTCTGTTTTATGTTTGCGAGGATGATGCAGATGATAAAAACATCAGAGTTTAGAGCATTGATACCTTCAAAAAAAGCTGTTGGAAGTGCTAGCCAGGCCCCAAAGCAGGGACAAATGACAAGGACTCCTTTGTAAGGCATATGAATGGAAGTGTCTGTCTTACAAACACACATTGATTGGTATAGTTTTGCTCTCAGTTGCTAGCAGTGTTTAAGTACTGTGTAATATGGTTGTCCCTGGTTGACATATTGATGGTAGCTTGATCTGATGGTATTATAACAAACTAATAGAAATGGCATAGAAGGAAGTTGAGACCCTTCTGTATATATTTAATGCTTTTTCAACAAGTGGATGGATGTTCAAATAAAGTGTTGGTTTGGTCCATTTGTGTTCCTATAGTATAATAGATCTCAAGTTCTTTTAATCCAGTGCTTTTCTTTTTGATAGGAAATATTTGTAAGCTATAATCAACAGAACATTAATATTAGAGTTGATTAAATAGGCTATAAAGTGAATAAAGGCATTGATGAAGCCCTATTTCCGATGGGTTGCAGTCTGGTATTTCTTCATTTGCTTCACTCCTCATGATACCATCTGTTCCTGCCATGTCTTTACCACAGTGTCCACAGCACCTTCCCATCTCACCACGTTGCTGTTCTGGAAGGAGCTGTATGTTTTGTGGCTGGGTCTGTGCTACGTGTCTGCTGATATGTGGGCAGCAGACACCAAAACACAACATGTAACTGTTGAGGTCATGGTGTTGGAGGCTTTTCCTCAGTGGAGGTACAAAACTGGGGTTCTGTCTTCTATCCAAAAGCAATAAGTGATTCTTGCTTTGCTTTTTCTCTGAATCTCATGGATTAATATATGTGATTTTAGGAAAGCCAGAACATGGTCACTTTTCATTCTTGCTGGGATACTGTACTTAAAATGTTTACTTGTGCTAATTTGACATCCTGGGAATACTTACTCCTGACACATAGACTTTTGAATAATGCTATCTAAAAATGTCTTAAGTTACAAGAAAAGTTTCAGAGAGTGTGGTAAACCTTAGAAAATTCAGAGTCTGGAGAAGAAAACATGTCTTAAGTCTTACCTTCATTATACCTTAGAATGCATTTAGCATGCTCACCAAAGCAAAGAAGGACCAAGGTTAACCTGTTTTTATTTTCTTTTTTTTTTTTTTCCTCCCTCATTGCAGTATACAACAGAAGATTTGTTAAGTCTGATTCAAGCAAGTGAAGAAGAAATACTCCACCAACTGCAGGTTATAGATGCCTGCAAAATTGAAGGTATTCATCTCTAAATAATATTATTGCATATGAGGAAATAACCCTGCTGTTCTCCCCAAAATATGTCTCTTATTTCTAAGGCCCATTCCACATCCTCAGGTGCAAGTTATTTTAAAGTTTTGAGATCTGCTTCTATAGTTCTATGTCCTCCACTGCTGTGAGGCTGATCAAAAGGATTGTCAGGCAGGCAGTCTTTTCCCAGGGTAATTCCTTCGTTGCTACAAACACTGGCATCAGAGTATCCCACCCCTAGCATGAATATTTCTGGCCGGTTGCCCTCTTCATGAATGAAAGCTTTTTGGAGTTCTAGAGGCAAAACCAGCTGATCCTTAGGTAATCCCAGCCTTTTCCTAGTCCTTTTTAAATCCCAGACTGGGTTTATCTCAGTGTCTTCTGACCTTGGGACTAGTCCTATTCATCCTTTATTTGGCCATGCCCAAATCCACACTGGGACACCAGGTGACAGCAGTCCTGTAGTCATAAACAGATACAAGAACAGAGCTCTGCAGGTTATCAGGTCCAAACTGATTTAGAACAGCATTAATTTGGAGCTGCTCAGGACCTTGGCTGATTGAGCTCTGAGCATTTTCAAGGATGGAGATTTCATGCCCTCTGTCAGGCTGTTCCAGTGTCTGACCATCTACATGGAGAAAAAAATTCCAGTAACCAGCTGGAATTCCCCGTGTTTCCTCACATCCCATCACGATGCACCACTGAGAATAATTCCGCTCCATTATCTCTGTACCATCCCATTATGTAAGCAGAGATGTTAGGGATGGCTTCCCTTGCCAGTGGCACCTGCATAGCACCATTGTACCACAGCTCTGTTTTGTCACATCTGGATTTCTGTGGACATGTTGAGACCTGAACTGTAGCTTTGAAGGGCTAGTACAGGCAGTTGTGTGCCTGAACTAATTATTAGGTCTGATTCATTTTGGGATGGGATTTGTGTCTGTGGCAGTTAATCTACATGAAGAGTTACAAATATTTGAGAAGATTAAATTTCATTCTTCTTTACATTTGCTCTTACTATTTAGTTCTTTTTCTCACTTTTAATCCCAGAAAAGCCAGAATCCTGATCTGTAAAGGTACAATCTAAATGTCCAAACTCCTGTAATATATCTTAATGGGAATGGAATTGAGATGTTAATGTTTTCCTTGTAACAGTATTTTTTGGTCTTCTGTTTGGCAGGATATTGGAGAATTCTGGAATTTGACTATGAGATGAAACTCTTGGATCATGTGACTCAGCTAATAGACTCAGAATCCTGGTCTTTAAGTAAGGTTCCCTTACGTACCTGCCTGGAAGAACTTGGATCTCTAGAACCCAAGTAAGCTATTTTTAGTACTTAAAATTGCTTACAGTCATTATTAACTAATAGTAATTGCAGTAATCATTAACTTTTTATTAGAATATAGTCTTGCAAATCTAGATTCCATTTACCATGGTGTTAATGATACATTGTCTCTAAAAATATGCAAGGGTATTAGTTGTTCAGACAGATAGGTTACTAAGGTGATTTTAGTGTCTCTTGGTAGTATTTCCATTGATTCAATAGTAGAAACATTACTGCCGAATTGTTAATGATGGAGGTAGTATGTACTTCAGCTGTAAATTGCTGACTACCTTGAAATGTCTGTTCTGAAGCTATAGCTAGTCAAAAATGTTTAGTTTATATGTTTTAATACTGTCTGAGATAGGGGGATGTTTTCTGGTGTAATACTGAATTCACAATATAAAACTTGAAGTCATGAAGTAATTCAAGATTACCGTTGAAAGTCTTAAGTTTACAATATGTTGCATTTTCCATTTATTTGTCTTTAACTCAAAAAGAGATTCCACTTTAGTGTCAGCAGTTACGCTATAATTTTATGCCAGAATTCTAGAAAAATGTCTACTATTCAATGAGGGATAATTAACTGCCAAATTTTAATTGCATCATGGAATCATTTAGTGTGGTAAAAAACATTGAGATCATTGAGTCTAACTGTTAACTAAGCACTCCCGAATCCACCGCTTAATCATGTCCCCCTAAGTGCTGCAACTACACATCTTTTAAATACCTCCAGGGATGGTGACTCTAGCATTTCCCCGGGCAGCCAGTTCCAGTGCTTTACAATGCTTTCCATGAAGAAATTTTTCTTATATCCAATCTAAACCTCCCTTGGTGTACAACCTGAGGCCATTTCCTCTTGTCCTGTCACTTGTTATCTGGGAGAAGAGACTGATCCTCACCTGGCTATAACCTCCTTTCACGAAGTTGTAGAGAACCATAACATCTCCTCTGGGCCTCCTTTTCTTCAGGCTGAACACTTCCAGCTCCCTCAGCCTCTACTCATCAGACTTGTGCTCCAGACCCTTCAGCTTTTTTGCCCTGCTCTAGACTTGCTCCAGCCCCTCAATGTCCTTCTTGTAGTGAGGGGCCTGGAACTGGACACAGGATTTGAAGTGTGGCCTTACCAGTGCCAAGTATAGGGTGATGATCACTATCTTGCTAGCCAGTTTCGGATACAATTCTTTCTCATTGGAAAGAAGTGATATTGCAAGAGTCTCCTTTTCTTATTCTCCTTGTGTATTTTAGTCTTTAATAGTTATAAAGTGAAAGAGACCTCTGGGGTTGACAGGCATAATTAACTCCCATCTGATATTTCTGTCCCCTTCTGTTCTTTACTTCTAAGTTATCAGCTTCATTTCACCCATGAAGATCTGTCTCATCCTCTATTTCCTTTGGTTTATTTCTTTTTTGGTAACTGTTTCTGTAATGTCCTAATGAGCAGTGTTAAAACTTGATTTCTGGTTTGTTTGTTTGTTTTGGTTATTTTTTTCAGAGAGATGATAGAACACGTTCTTTTAAGTTATGGGAGGAAATACGTTGATGATGGTAAGTTTGGGAAAACTTTGCATAAAGGAAATAGCTATTAAAGAGGAAATGCAGATTTTGGGAGGATGGCCCAAATAAATGTTTGCCACAGTGCTAGTGAAAGGAGGGAGCAAACCGAGCTAAAAATCAATCCAATTGTTAAAGGAGGTTTCATATGAAAAAGGACTATTAAACTGTACAAGATAGTAGGGAAAAATTTGGAACTAACAGAGGTACTGAAAGTTTTTTATTAGATGATTTATTAGATGTCTACAAGCCATAATTTTGTGACTAAAGACCACCGGTAAAATTTAGATGGCATCTCTCCTTGAATAGGTCTCGGATATTTAAGCAACTAATTGTGCTATTGTTAATTGTCAGTGGCATGAATTCTGCTTGCCTGAAGTAGGTATCTGCCTTTTGTCCCTTGAACTGCACCACAAGATCTGCTCCTTGTACGGATTAAGTTTCCACTGCCCATCTCACACACAGACATAATACTGCAATGCTTTTATTGCAATCAGAATTCTTCCCTACCGTTGCTTTCATCTCACCTTTGGCTGAAGTAGGAGTTGCACTCAACCTTAAAGGACATAGAAAATTAGCTGAAGTGACAACAGACTGTCAGGTTGAACAAGGAGCAAGTCTGAGTTACAGGAAGTCCAGGTGACTGAAAAAGTGGAAGTATTTATTCCTGATTTTGTTCAGAGAATTTTAGCCAAATCATTGTGAGAGAAAATGAAGTTTCATTATTCCCTTCTTCATCTCATAAGGGTGATTGAAGAAATTAAAGTTTTGTTAATTGTTCAACCACAAACAGCAAATGCTTTAATACAAGCCATTCAGACATTGGAATGAAAACTGTAGGAGAACAGTGTAATGTGAAAGGGGAAAATATGGAGGGCAAATACATTTATTGATATGAATTAATATTGTAGCTGGGACAGTGCTGCTCTATTTTGCATAATTCATCCTCGAGAATGAGAAGATGCCATCATTTATCCAAAGTAATATCAAGTCAGATTGCTTCCTGCTGAAAAGAAAATAAAAGTATACTTGGTTTATAGCAGACTGTAGAAGAGGATGGACATACAAGGCTGTTCTCTGTTCATCAAAAAGCAAGAACCTAAGGTAACCTCCTTTTGTTTCTCAGCAGGGGAGGTTTACTTTGAAATGCGTGAAGATAAAATATGCAGAGCTGTAGCACAGATGCTTTTGCGAAATGCAGTGAAATTCAATTTATCAGAGTTTCAAGAAGTCTGGCAACAAAGTGTCCCTGAAGGAATGACAACAAGGCTTGATCAGCTTAAGGTAAGCACATAAAGAAGTATGGATTCTTTTGTGAGTAGGCTGTAACTGACTTATGTCAAACAGATTTTATCCATTCCTGGGTGTTGACTATGTTGTTTCTGTCAGCTTTTGAATTAAAGTACACTTTATGATATCCTCTGTGAGCACCAGTAGTCTGGCATCGTGATAATTCCTGTTTCTGTAACTCTGGCATGTTTCACTGTTCGAAGAAAAGTTGCAGCTGTACAGTTATTACTCATAAATGTAAGTAGAACAGGAGCTGAAGCTGTTGTTGAGCAGATTGTAGTGACAGTAGAGTAGGAAGCGCTACAGGAATCCTTTTGCTCAAAGGAGGCACAGAGATGTTGGAACTCAGTGGATTCCCCGTTCCTTCTCATCATAAAGAAAATAAGTACTGCCTATAAAACAGCACCTTTATCATTCTTCTTCACTTGCCTGTGGAGTGCAGTTCTAGAATGCTTTGAATGTGCAAAGTGCAGCTTGTATGAAATATTGTCAGAAAGAAGGAAGTTTGTTTAACATTTTCTCTCTGATGCTGCTGATCTACAGGGCTTGGCTCTTGTGGATAAAAGCTCAAGACCAGAGACCATCTTTCTGCTAAAAGTAGAAGACTTACCTGAAGACAATCAGGAAAGATTCAACAGCTTATTTGGCATACGGGAAAAGTGGACAGAAGTGGATATTACCCCTTATATACAGTAAGAATATATTATTTATTTTTATTAAAATACAGTTAGTGTAATATTCTCCCCTTTTTGCACCAGTGGTGTCTGATGAGCTATCATTGACTCAAAAACTAAACTTTGCATTTTAAATCAGTGTGAATTCTTTATGAATAAAATACTCACCTTTGGGATCTGTAGCTCTATTTGTGGGATTTAAATGTTAATTTTAAATTTAAATTTTAAAAAGCTGATCCTACTGAATTTAAATGGGTGATAAGATTGAGCCAGATGTAACTCATAAGCTAAGTGTCCTGACATTTTTGATCAGTGTCCATATCTACAACACAAGAACTATAGAGCAGTAATGCTTTCTGTACTGTGTCCTTGGTTCCTTGGTGGTTAAGACTTATATTACCTCACTGTCCGAAATGCCCAGCTATGTTACATGTGAGCAGATATTGGTAATAAACCAGAGTAATTTCATTAACCTTTTGTGCGTAGCTCTAAATTTACTGTAAAAGAACTGAATAGTTCAAAGCTAATTGCTTTTTTAGATTGAAAACTCTTGTGAGAACAGCAATAATAAACACCAACTCCCCCTGAAAACTAAAATTCTTGTTTCTGAAGTAAATAATGGAGTTTTGCTTATTGCTTTAATGTCAAATTTTTAAAACATGTGACAGTTACAGAAATTCATTTTTCTTTTCTCCTAATACCCTAATCCAGTTTATTGCTACGGTTACAAGTATTTCAAGGGTTCGTTTTGTGTGAGTATCTCTAATGCCAATGTCATCTGCTTTATTTTCTCTATAGAGACTTGTGTGCAGACAAGCAGACTGTTGGTGCTCTTCTGACCAAATATGCTCGCTCCTCTATGCTGAATGGTGTTAAAGTGTATAATTCCAGAAGACCCATCTCATAACAAGTATTGTTTTAAGAACTGAGAATACTGAATGGAGTAACAGTGGGCATTGCTTGTTGCTGCCTTCTGGGGAAAGGAGTTGCCAGTCAACATTTCAGTGCTCTGGAGTTAAAACTGCTAAGCTTCTTGAACAAGTACTGTTTACCGCTCAGCTAAGTAGAGTACACCTTCTGAGGAGCTATAGTTCAGTTCATCTTCCTTTGCCCACCAAATTCTTTTTCTTTTGTGTTTAGTTAAGCCAGGAGTCAAGCAACTTACCGAATACATTTTGTCTATCCAGAAGCTGAAGTCTGACACGAATATTTAAAACCTCCTTGATAATAATTCAGTTGAATTGATTTAAACAGGAAAAGGGAATGTTTAGTCTTTTTCCCCCTTAGTGACCATTCTTTAAGATAGTGCAGACCTTCAGAAGCTCTTGAACAAATCATTCCTGATTGAGACTAGACTAGTCTTAATTTTGAAAAGTGGTTCTGTTTGTGGTCATGTCTGTGAATACCATTAGCACAAGCTCTTGGCACTCTTGGCAGAATGGCCTTTTAAGTATTACAAAAACCCCAAAGTGCAGTGAAGTGTGACTATAAAAGAGTAGTTGGACATTATGTTATGAGCTTCCTATAAGCTGTCATTAAAATGTAGCTGAGGTAAAACTAAAGCTTTTCAGGAGACTAGCTGTTTTTTAAAAAGAACTTATAAAATTTTGTAGTACGATTATTTTTTTAAAAACTGCTATGGCAAATAGTGCATAAAGAACTTGTGCCTTGAAAACTTAGAGTGTAATATTTTTTTGTGTAGAGCAATGAAACAATGTTTTTATGATACGATTCTGAAGCCGTGTACCTGAGATCGAAATCATGTAATCATTGAAAAGGATTGTTTGTGTCAGTGAACCAGAATTTAATGTTAGACAGTTTTCAGATTTATTTTTTAAACTTAACAGTTGTAGGTTATTTGATACAAAAAGCACTTGCTGAACCAAACTCAGATGTGAGGTATGAAAAACCTTGGAACTGCCAACATTCCAGCTGTAGGGTGAGTGGGGAGGGAAAAGAAACTGTAAATCAAATGTAACTCCTAAGATGCATGTGTGCATACTTGGAATTTTGTTCCGGATAAAAAGCTAAATAAAAGCTACTTCCTAAGCTGTTTATTGTTGCCCAGTGATGCAGGATCAGTTCCCTGGGCTCCAAGTTCCTGGTGCAGGGGTTTGGTGCTTGACCTGCTGTGTAGACTTGTGGTGGCCCCTTGCTGGGAAGAACTGCCTCGTTCCCTGTCTGGTTCCAGCAGCTGTGGGCTCGAGGAGCACCAGAATGTTCCCTCTGGAACATCAGTGATAGCATGAATGTAAGCGCCTCAGAAATTCTTTCCACTGCATCACAGAAATTTCCTTAGTTGAAATAAACAACGCAGTTGATGGTTTTGTAGCCTGTGATCCGAGTGTGTATTTACATAGGAGTTTGTGAAAAAACGAAGTATTTCACGAACAGTGTTATATCACAGCACAGTGCTTTTGCTTTATTCAACGTTCAACATGAAACGACGGTTTCGGAACTCCCATCAGCTTCTTTAATGAAAGCGTTTACAAAACTAGATGAATTAACTTACAGTCGAACAGATGTTGGTGATGAAGAAACGTATCTCGAATCCTCCTGACAGCGTAGGTGGAGGCAGAGGGGGGCTGTGGCGGCCGTGCCGCGGTCCCAGCGGTGTTCCCGGAACCCGCGGGTCTCATTCCCGATCGGAGCCGATCCCGCGCTGCCCCCGCCCCGGGAGCGCCTGCGCCAGCGCAGCGCCTGCGCACGGGGGACGCGGCCCGGCCTTTTGCATCAACCGCGGGGGCTCTTTCCTTCCCCTTTTTTCGCTTTTCCCCCTTTTTCCCCGCTTTTCCCCCCTTTCCCCTGGCTGCCGCTCTGCTGTAGGTAGCACCATTCCCAAAGACTTTCCCGGCCCTAAAGCCGCCCCGCCCCGGGACTCGGCCGTGACCTCTCACCCGCCGGGGTCGGAGGGGACGGGCAAGATGGCGGCGGCCGCTAAGGGGCCGCGCTGCTGAGGGAGACCCGCGGCCCGGCCCTGTCCTGCCCCGGCCCGGCCCGACCCCAACCCGGCCCACTCCGCTCCTCCCTCCGCCGCCGGCGCTGCCCCAGCCGGTGCTCCCGGGAGCGCCGACCCCGCTGCCCGCCCGGCCGTGCCGGTTCTGTATCTCCCGCCTCCCCCGCCCGCTGAGCCGGTGCGATCGCGCAGTTCCTGAGGAGAGGAAGCTCCTCTGGACTGGTGCTGTACCTCCTGCGGACTGGGGGCTGCCTGCGCACTCGTGGAAGGTTTTGCACGCACAGTGATGGTTGTTTTAACGATGGTGCTCGCTCGAGCTGAAGATTCCTGATTGCTGGGGGTCACGGATCCGCTGAGGAGATGAGTGATCCAGTACGACGTGACTCGGTGGAAAATCGAAGGACCCATTGAGCGAAGATGATGTTGGTGCGAATGTGACGGTCAGCAGTGTGTGCTTAGTGCTGCCGTTCAGGATGAATAGGAAGAAAGGAGACAAAGGATTTGAGAGCCCAAGACCGTATAAATTATAAGTATCAATTTTTTTTTAAGTTGCTATACTTGAAACCAATGCACACTGGAAAAGGCCACAGGCTTATTAGCAATGATTTACCGGGGAAGGTGGAGCTATTGCTTGTGTGCTTGCATTCAGAAAACGTGTGTTGCAGGTGTATATTCTGTTGTGTAAATGGACTTGCTCATGGGGCAGCGAGTCTGTCAAGCATGCAGACTCATCCTTTGAAGATATTTAGGTTGTGCTCTTCAGACCTTGGCGATTTCTTCATGCAGTACAGACCATACTACCATGTTCCATTCTTACTGCTGTGACAAACCCTTTTGACTTAAGGGCTTTTTTTAATATAAAAAAAAGCTTGCCTTTGCAGCAAGTAGCTTTGTTAAGCAAATTGTAATTTTTATACATTCAGTACTTCTGTTGTAACTGAGCTGCAAAGCAGTTGGTGGTGGATTTCAGTCAATCTTCATATATTTCTCTTTATACCTCCTTGAATTCCTTATACATATGTAAATGTATTTCTGAATGGAATCATTCTTATTTACCATTAAATGCAAGTAATGTCTGAATTCATCTTTAGGTGTCATTCTCTTGTAGGAATTTTTATCAAACTTGTTCTCAGCTGAAGCAATGTCACTTTTTAATGCATGGGGTACATGAGTATGTGCATCACATGTGTGATGTGGCATAAAAGTTGAATTGTTATGAGGTTGTATCTTGAGTCACAAATTGCACTACCTTAATACCAGTCTTGATTAATATATAATCATTATTTGAAATGGTTAATTCTTACGACTTGTTAATTGTAAAAGCACATACTACATCTTTTAACATGTAATACCTGCTTACATAAGTTGCAAATGAGAGACTACTCACCTGGTAGATTTTCCTCAAGTCTGTAATTTCAAGTATTATGGCTACATGTCATTTCTGATATTGCGCATCACTGCAATGTTAGACCTTGACACTATGACATTAGTACTGCTTTATTTTTACATACCAATAAGTGATGTTCAAAAACAATGTTGTTGCCTTCCTGCATTCCTAACAGTACTCATACTGGTGTGAATCTGTGTCTGATTTTGTTAGAACCTTCCTGACCTTGTGTGCAACTTGTAGTCATGATTTGGTTTAGACCACATAGGAGATTCAAACAACCATTAATTCTTCTATTTAAGTGTATTTCATATGCAGTATTTATATATACATGTGTCCTGTATAGTTCTCTATTTTTTTTTTTAAACTGGGCTAAAATGTCATTTCAAATGCTGGCATTTGTGCAAAACCTTACCTTTTTTTTTTTTTTTCTCCCCCCAGTACAACTCACCAGGTAGTTTGTATCAACAACATAAATTTTCAGAGAAAGTCTGTTGTTGTAAGTATTTTTTAATAAAATGTGAAAGTAAAAATTAAATGTCTGGGTTTTCTTCATGCTTTTAGAGGAAACAACTGCACACACAACCTATTATGTTGTTCAGCTTCTTCATATGTACACATTCTAATCTGATGCCTTTCATAAGTTTTGTCATTCCTTGACATAAATAAAATACCTTCCAATTGTGAACACTAATCTCTGTAAGAAAAAGTTTTTTAAGTGAAGACCACTGCATTGCAAATATTATGATAGAGCAATCTGCAGTTCAAAATTGATGTTCACACGGTGTTAGCTGATGTTAGGGATAGGCTAATAGATATTTCTAGCTTATGTGTGGGTTCACTGGGGCTTTGAAGTGACTTACAGTTTCAGGGCTGAAGTCACTGAGCGTCATTGTGAATTTAAATATCTGCTTAAATGGATTCTGCTTAGGTTTTAAAAATCATTTTCAAGCTCGGGTATCAAATCCTAAATCATAATGATGAAAAACCTGGTGATGCTAATGACTTGAAATGTAGTCAATACAAATGGATTATTTCCAGTAAAGCAAGGTTGATTGTCAGTCATGTTTAGTTTTTTAGTTTGTTTTGTTTTATTTCACAGCTGGGTAAATTCATATATTAAAGAGCATGAAAGAAAATCCAGACATCTAAAAGCGTAGACTAGTTTCCTTTTAAATATCTTTATACCAATTATTTTCTGTGAATTGTATTAATAAGAATTCTTTTATATCTCCTGGTTTTGTGAGTTGATAAAGATTTTACAGAAGGTTTTGATTTGTGTTTTCATAGGGTTATGTGGAACTGACAATATTTCCCACAGTTGCAAACCTGAACAGAATCAAGCTGAACAGTAAACAGTGTCGGATTTACAGAGTGAGAGTCAACGATTTAGAAGCAGCTTTCATCTATAATGATCCAACGCTGGAGGTTTGTCACAACGAGTCAAAGCAGTAAGTGGTGTGTTTAAAACTTTGCAGATGTAGTGTTTTCTCTTGCCCTTAAGCATGGCCTATATTATTTTACTATCAGATTTTATCTGGTAATTTCCTAATGGTGACTTTTGGTATGGTGACTTAATTTTGGGGAAGTATTATAATAAGAATTTTGACTCTTACATTATTCTTCTTCAGAATTTCTTTTACTAACGTATCTTTGTATTGTTTTGTAAAAATATCAAAAACTTTTTTCAGAAATGCTTTCTGGGGAAAAAAAATCCTTGGGTTTGAACTGTTTGTGACAGACACTCTGTATTCCTTTATTCATCACTTATGCAAGAGTTCCAATAATTCAGTTTGCAAATAAAGTGTTCATTTATATGGGGTACTGAGTTGTTATCAGAGCTATGAAATTTGATGCTGGCACTGAACCACTTGAGTCTTTTAATTCTGTAATTCGATTTGTGTTGTGACTTGATATTTTTGTTGTTGCTGCTATTGCTGAGTACTGAGTATGTCAGAAATTCAGAATCCTTGTTGCAGGGATTCTAAATTGTTATGAAGTGCTAGAAAGTAAAGCTTTTGATCTTTCCTGTGGAATCAAGCTTTCATTTATTGTTATAGGTAAAAGTCCTAGAATGCCCCCTGAACTCACTTTGAAATTCGAAAGGAAAAGTTTTGAATTTATTAATCATCTGATATTGAAAAGCAAGTTTAAAAGCATGAGGCATCCCATATTTTGGGGAACTATTATGGAAGGGACTTTGTTAAAAAATCTTGTAACTTTGATTTTTGGTAAGAGTAGCATGATGAGCAAATATTTTCCCTAAGTGTTTTCTTTTGATTTACTGAAACTTTTGTTCATGTTCTTGCACCTTCTTTTGGCTTGCTTGGTTGAATTTACAATTTGCTGAATTGTTAAAGAACTTCTGGTGAAAATGGTGTACATACTTAACAGAGATTGATACGAAATCACTGAGTCCTTTAGGTTGGATGAGACTTACTGAAATCACCTGATCCAACTTGCTTTCTGATACAGGGTCAACTAGAGCAGGTTACACAGGGCTCTGCCCAGTTGGGGTTTGAGTATCTTCAAGGATGGAATCTCTGCAATCTCGCCAAACAACCTGCTCCAGTGTTGGTGACTCTCCCAGCAAAAAGCATTTTCTTGTGTTCTGATAGAATTTCATGTATTTTAACTCGTGTCCACTGACAGGACTAGAGGCAATGGGCATAAACTGAAACACAGGAGATTCCCTCTGAACATCAGGAAAGACTTTCTTAGTGTGAAGGAGACTGAACACTGGCACAGTTTGCCCAGAAAGATTGTGGAGTCTCTGTCCTTAGAAATACTGACAATTCATCTGGACATACTCCTGAGCAACTGTCCATAGGTGGCCCTGCTTGAGCTCAGGGATTGGACCTGATGATTTTCAGAGGTTCCAACCTCAGCCATTCTGTGACTCTGTAATAACTGGAATCCTGCATACCTTGTGGAAGATGTGAGAAAGGAGCAGCATTTAAAATGATCAGAATGAGTGATCCATTATGTTAAGAAAGGGATCAGGAGAGCAAATTCTATAATTTCATGGCGAAAGTGAGCTTTTTTTTTTCAAATATTCAAATTTAATAGAAAATCTCTATATTTCATAACTCCTGTGTTATTCATAGTTATGAAAGATAGAGGTCACCAAATATTCATAATAAAAAACTAGTATGCCTCTTTCTGTATCTTAGAAGTGAAAGGCAACATGGGTTGCAAAGTATGAGATGAAACATGTGTTGTACATGGTCACAGCTGGGTAATTAAATACAGCATCTCTGCTCCTAAGGCAGGATTGCACACAGAAATGCTAGAAATCTAGAAAACTAGGATCTAAAACAAGAAATCCTCAGTGGGTTTCTTCTGCCCTTCTTTATAAAGAATTGCTTCTGGAAACAGAAGTGGTTTGTAGTAGCATTTATATTTAATCATCTGGTCATCTCTTTGAAGTTCTCATTTTTTTACAGTGAGTTTAGTGGTGATGTCCTCTGTGCCCTTGCACCTCAACTATCTACAGCAGTTATTTTCAGCAGGGCACAGGTTAGACATGATGTTTTCTTTCTGATGTTGCAGAGATAATTACCTTTTGCACACTTTTCTTCAGTAGTCTATTGAACTAGTAGTTATGAAGATTATTTGTTTTCAATCTTTACTCTTTTCTATGATGTGTAGCAAATATAAAATAAGTTCAAGTTTCAAGGCTTTATATACAAGCATTTTCTTCTTTTTTTTTGATAATGTTTTTAGTTTCTTAGATGTTGTTTTCTAAAAGAATACATAAAGACACTGAAATGTTAAAGTTGGGAAAGACCTCTAAGATTATCAAGTCCAACCATCAACCCAGCATCACCACCATGTTCACCATTAAATCATCTCTCAAGTGCCATATTCACACGTTTTTTGAATGTTTCCAGAGATGGTGACTCCACCATTTCCCTGGACAGTCTGCACAACCCTTTATGTGAAGAAATTTTTCCTAGTATTTAATCTGAGGCATAAGTATGTAGAAAAGTTGTCAATTTAATCCACCCTCTCCTAAAATTTTGTCAAAGTTTAAATAATTTAAAGACTTCTTACCCTCTTATTTAGAATTAGAAAGCCATTAAAAAGGTAAAATTCTGTATGGAGTAAAGATCAGAAGACTTCCTGCAGTATCTTGGACTTGAGAGGTTATGTTTGCTTACAGGAGGTGTAAGTTAAGACAAGTGGTTCATTGTTTATTTTGTGCAAATTTTGGCATGCAAGAAAACATAATTAAAAAACGGTTGAGAAATTCAGAATTAAAAAGAGCATTATCTGTGAAATATAAACAATACAAGCAGCACCAGCTGAAATTATTTCTGTGTCACTGTAATACTCTTTGCTACTTCTTGGATTAGATTTATCAGATCACCTCTGTGTTCTGAATTTAAGTATTCAACTTGTTTTCAGTTCAAATAACACTTTCAGATTTTGTCACCTATTGATGCAAAAATCATTGATTGGCACATGGTTTCTGTTGTTTCACATTTTCAGTGTTCCAAAAGGTGAAACAATTTTTTTCAGTCTTGTATATTGTCACTTTGGAATATCAGAAAAGCCCTCACTAAAACAGTAATTAAAAATTGGCTAAATTTTTAGGAAATGTTAGTGTTAATTAGTGCATTAGGTATATTTTCAGCTCTGATGCCGTTGCAAGTTTATCAGTCGGTCCCAAACCATAGTTTCAGGTAACAAGTGAATGAACTTTTAAAGGTTTATCTAGAAATAAAATCAGATTTCTGTCTTATCATTTCCTTTGGAGACATTCAGGACAACATGACTCATATCAAAGTGGATGAGCCTAGATAACTCAGTCACTTCCTCTTGATTGAGCAAACACCTGAGTAGTGCTGTAAGGTATGAAACAATTCATGTTGTTTTCCCGTGTGTATACACAGTGGCAGAGAACCCCATTTTGCATGTGCTTTTGAGGAAGAGTTTAAAATCCTGCGAAGACTGCAAACAGTGTTGGAGAATGTCTCATTGGGTCATGCTTTAGGGCTGCTGTTGTTGGGTGTTAGAGCTGTCTCTATTCATCTTTTTTCTTGTGAATTGTTGCTTTCTTGATTCTGTCAATACAAGTGAAATGAATTTGCTTTTCCTGGTCTATAGTATGGACAAGTCCCACAGTGTGTATTTTGAATACTGAGAAAACTGCTCAACCCTATTTATTTAAAACTGGTATAGGAGATCTGTTTTTTCTTAATCGTACAGGTGAGATTGCAAACTGTTAAATGGGTGCAGCAAAAGTTTGGAGTTTTGATGCAGTGGTTTGATCTGTGGTGAGTGAAGTTTGTGATGATCCTGCTGGTGCCTGGTTATGTTCCTGGTTATGTTTGTGGGGTAACGGGTGTGGGGCTCAGAAGCTACTGCATTTTATTGTTACTTCTCTGTAAAGGAAGCTATGTTTTTGCATAGCTAGCTAATGTGCACATAATGCTTTCCTGTGCATTACACGTTCATTCGCCTTTTTTTTAGCTTGAAGCCTTTGTTTTTAAACATTTAAAATATGAAGATGTGTGATTCAAGTAACAAGCAGTGCCCGGTAGATCCGGATAAGGTTCAGACCACTGTCATGCTCCGTCATTGTACACCAACTTGTTGGCATTATAATTGAAAGAAGAAAAAATGGTGCTTCAGGTGACTACACAACTCCAACAATGTGATCTTTATTCCTCCATACCAACCTGTGCTTCAGCTGTGAAAAGACTGTCCAAGGCTGTGGACAGACTTGAAAGTTTCAAGCATAACAGTTAGAGAGGAAAGGTCCTATGCCCTGCCAGTGTAGACCAGAGTCTCTGCTATTGGGAACAAGTGCCCCCCTGCTCGAGAGAGAGCGTACACATCATGAGGTAATGTGTGCTTATCAGACCCTGGCACCTCAGACCCACAAGAGGAGATTTAGTTGTGTCTGGGTTTAGTGAGAGAAAATGTCTGCTAAGGGGGTTGGGAGCTTTCCTGGGGTAGAAAGAAAACTCCTTCCTCCAAGTTATCATTACTTTGAAATTTAGAAGCTTCAGGCAAAAAAAGGTAGAAAATAATATTTCTTTATTAATGTATATATATTTTTCAAAACCAGAACAGAACAAACAACACCATAACGAAAACTTTCAAACAGTTAAGTCCTATTTTGCCCTCGGTGCAAGTTATTTGCAAACAGCAGGGGGCGCTGTCGCTCCGGCACCGCAAAGGCCCAGCCAAGGGATCGGTTCCAGAGCTCGCCTGGGAATGGTGGCCACGGGGGCAGGCTGGCATCTCTCCCGTGGGCAGCACAAGGACCCTCTCACCGTCTTTCCAAAGGTGGTGTGGGGTTAGAAACTCCTCTGCAGATGGCGCTGGCCCCTGAAGAGTCCGGGGCAAATCCAGGTGGGTGTGGCTGTCCTCAGAGGAAACAGTGCAGGATGTTCGGAGTCAAAGTGAGCCAGAACCCCTTCCAGTGCTGCTGTGAGCCCAGCAAGGTGGTGGCCTGGCACCCAAGCTGATGAGATCAGAAGTGTGGGACACTGGAGAAAATACCTCTTTCAGACCACTTCTGAAGCCAGGGAAGAAGTTAAGTGCCAAAAAAAAAAAAAAAAAA